>CM046722.1:21425769-21812174 GCA_025584915.1 Monochamus saltuarius | reverse complement strand
AATCTGGAAGACATTGTTGTGTTTATTAGGTAACGATCTACGTCGAGTATAATAACTTCCCAGTTTACTCCAGACATTCAAAGCACAATAACGTGGAGTTTCTTAGGCGACAGTGTATGTACAACAGATAATGTTCTAATTAATATCCCTTCATAAAATTGATTTAGGTGGTGTTTACGACCCATTAAGTGGGCGGATGGAAATAGTCCTAGCAGTCATCCTATAATATGGTTCTATGTAATGAAATACATATTCATAAGGGTGTTTAATATTCAGTTAAGAGTCTCAGGTTTACTTAGTGCGGAGCGAGAAAATTGTCGGTTTAACAACTTTAGCTAACAAATAGTACTTTCAACATATCCCCCGAATTGTTGAAATGTAATTGCCATTAATAGTTTGTACATTTACATGTAGGGTGTCCTTTTTTAGAGGTGTATTCGGAATAACGTATATGTGCTATTGAAATAATCTATTCATAAAGAGAAAATTGCACATATAAACAACTAATGTTGTAGTTGTAAAATTCTTTAAGACAAAAATTAATATGATATAGTTACTTAATCCCACTGTTAATTTTCTTTCTACATTTTTCAAGTGGTTTCTTGTAAACATAAATTTAGTAGATGTCTTACTAAGAATATGCAGGATGTTACAAATTAGTAGGACAAGCCTTTAACCACACATTCTTTGAAAAATAATGGGACTTTTCTTATGTCACCTTTCACTTCGGAGCTCTATTTTCAAAGTACAGGGTGTCATGATATAAATTTTAAAAATGATGATTTTTGATAACCAGTGAATTTAGAGATATTTATTGAAATTTGGCATATTTTTATCACCCCCACCCTCGATTGTTTCCGTTTAAACAAACAGTCGAGGGTGGGGGTTGGCGATAGTTCAATAACCTCGCACATCAAACAAGGATGGAAATAAATGACATGATTCTCGCTTGTTGACATACTACAGCAAAACTCTCTCGAATGAAAAATCATTCTTTCAAATTTTTTCTATGTTAACCTGTTTCTGAGAATCGTCAATGAGTATCTGCGGTCTTAGTAAAAGGGTCAATTTGAAAAATATGCTTGTAAATGTTTGTGTGCTAGTGTAAAACTTTCAAGAAAACGTCATTTTTGCCAACTTGGGGAAGTTTGGCAACTAAAAGTGAGCGAAAGGTAGAAATATCCCGATATCTCGAACAGTGAATTTTTCTTCGTTGAAAAAGGGTGTTATTTTGAAAACGGCTCTAAGAATTACGGTAGATTTTTTTCTGGCCTTCTTATGAATCCAGGAATCGAATGCTGAAAGAAAATCGGTGGTGTTAAAACTTCGTATTTAAGTCATGTTCTAGCCCACCGTGTGGGTTAATATGAATTATCTGTTATTTTTACCTACCTACTTCTGACATGCCTGCTTTAAAGGTATCCAGCTAATTCAAAGTAAGCTATAACATTTTTGAATTAATGTCTACTGAGGTATCAACTAATTTAGAAAAATTAATTCATACACAAATAGGTAACATTTTTGATTTATATAATGTTCAGTGTAGCATTTATATTAACTTGAAAACTTGTTTATTTGTATACGAAAAATATGTGAACAAATCTCCTATTCTCTATATCCTCCACCATTATTGACGATTGCTTCCCAATGATCAGATTTTCTATTCCATGTCTGAAAAATCTCCTAAAATACGCCATCTACAAACCAATGGTTCAGACAAATATTGTTAAGAACAATGGGGGTCATTTATATGTACTAATGACCTTGGCCATCGTGTCGATTAAGGTCATTTGAAGGTAATTTTTTAAATGGGAACCTTTATTTTTCACACTAGATTCGAAAGAAGCGGGAAATTTTACATTAAAAATATTTAAAATTTGTTATTGTGGCCTTGCGAAGGTAAAATCAACATACATTACATTATTATATTAAACAACAAGTAAACTCTTATAAGTCTCAACGACCATCATGACCCTCAGTTTAAAACTTAAGGTCACCTGAAGGTCGAGACGATTTTTTCTTATGAAATCTAGTGATTGGCGGCACTGCGAGCAGTAGAGAAGTTGCAAATTATTCAAACACCTTGTCCATATTATTAACGTTACTCTTAAATAATGACATAGTAAGGTCTGTACCCTTTGGGGTGCTTGATTATCGTCAGACTTCTTGCCTCTGATGTTTGGGGTTCTTTATTATCGTCCCCGTTTTTTTTTAATTCGGTGTGTAAAATAGGAGTTTTGATTTAAAAAAGTGACTTTGATCTTCCAATTACTGCAGGTAACCTAAAGGTCAAGGTTATTAGTGTGACCCCCACTGTCCTTGACACTTTTTGTCTGAACCTTTTTTTTGCCAACGACGTATTTTAGGAGATATTCCGGTCTATAGATTAAAATGACTCACCAAGTATACGACACAAGTGTATTAAATATATAAACAGTTCGTATATTTATTTTAATTTTAATGCATCGAGAAATGTTATACACATATCCATGACACGTTTATAAAAATTTCTGTCAGAATGCGGTCACTAGCAATATATGGCTGATATTTGACATGTTATATGTCCGGATACAAGTGTCAGTTGTACAAGAAATACAGTGAATGATATTTTACGCTTCTATACTTAGAAACAGACATCTTCGTAGATTCTTTAATAGAGAAGTTGGTCATGATCGAAGTAAAGTATTCTCACCTTTTTAATTAATTCATGATGTAGAGAGAGTTTGATGGACCACTTTACTTCCATATATTCCTATTCCTTAGAGTTTCGATCCATATTCTGTTGTGTGTAGGCAGTTCATGAAATAATTATCGACTGCCAGGTCTGGTTATTAATAAAGTATTAATGAGGATATATCGGAATTCGCATCGTATCCCAACGAGAATCATAAAGCAATATTCATTGCACGTTCCTTCTGTCCCAGGAGAAGTGACACTGGTGCCGAGTCTGCAGTATTGCGAATACCTTTGAGAAATTATACTTAGGCCACAATTTGTTAATGGTGGCTGACAATTAATAAGCGAGATTTTGAATGGCAGTTTATAATTTATTGTTAAATGTTGGTTTCCTCTTACTATTTGTCATAATGGGATTAACCCAATCCACCTTGAATACAAGTTGAATCAAACTAAGTCTTTAGATGAGAAACTGTTTAAACCATTTAATGCATTGAATCCAGAATGGTTACCAGCTATTCTTCTAAATATCGATGTGTGTGATTTTGACGATCCATGCTTTTCAATTTTTTATAGAAGAGCTATATATACCCAGATGTATTAAAGCGTAGCGAACTTATTCAGGTTTATAAACGTGATTATAAGCAAGATTGAAAGCTAGAGACATATGTAATAAACAATTATATCTAAGCCTTTGAGTTTTTTCTGCACAGATTTGCTGGCCTCCAGCATTAATACTTACCTACTGATTTTTGTGTTATCCAATTAATCTCAAAGTTTATAAGCGCTCTTAGTCAAGTTGAAATGATATAGAATGACTCAATAAGTTGGATCAGTTGAATTACCGTCTATTACTTCCAAAATTTAGAAATTTAACGTTCCATAAGGTCTTGGTCTTTAATAACTTCACTAATGATACTATGGACAATGATATTGTTGACTTTATACTGCTTACTTAAAAATATCTAAACAATATTAAATATATGTATAATTATACCAGTAGTTGGTAATATTTAGACGCAATTTGATTTGTGATCTTAGAATTTCGTTTGACAACAAACTCACCTTCGTTATCCATATTAAAAATTTAACAAATAATGTTTCGTAATAAGAAATTCTCGAGATTTTTACGATCTAGTAGCAATAAAATTACAAATTTTTGCTTACGTTAAAACAAAATATAAGTGTTCTTGAACCATCTGTTAATATAACAATGATGACTCTTGGAGAAATATTTCATTAGAAAAAGAATTGTGACTATCCAGTTGTAAGTGTATCACATCTCGATCTCCTCATTGTTTTCTTTCATTTTCGTTGCAATCCAGAAATAAATTCCAAACTCTTGTATGCATTAGTTAAGGGACAGTGAATGCCCTGCAAGGAGTTGAGCTCACAGGAAAAAATAATGCCTAAGTCTTTAATGCTTTCAAGCATCTTAATAGTACTGTCTTGCAATACTCTTTTTTTTTGGAACATCGCCAGGAACATCACACTGACACCAATTGCTTGTTTAGAACCAAATAATAATATATTCAAACACGATAGGCACTTTTCTTCGATAAAAAGATTACACTTACTGTTATTAATGTCATTAGTCAATATGACAAAATATGTTTAAATCAACAGCGTATTATAGATATTGAATATTAAGATCTTAAATAATAATATCATTAATAAATATATTAAATGAAAGCGGTCAAAGTATGGACCCTTGAGGAACACAGGTGTTTGAAGAAATGTATCAGTTTTGATCCCACGATATTGCACATATTGGGGTCGATTACAAGGAAGAGAGATAGAAATAACTTTCGTAGTTCATACAGAGCTCTACGTTGATGAGTGTATTGAACAATTTAGAGTAGTCAAGCCTATCAAACAATTTAGAAAAGTCCGTATAGATGACATAGACTTGACTCCCAATACCAAGAACTGCAGAAATATATACAGTAAGTTAGATATTGTGGAACGGACTTGAATGTCAATGGTGTTCAGGGATATTTGAGGTATAGTTGGGACAAGAATTCAGATGAGTTCCGTCATACTAACAGATTAATAATTCATTATAATTTCATAAATATTTAGGAAACTGCAACTGAGAATAATAAAACTATATACTACACTAAAAGTTTGCACTATACATTACACTAAATTACAAAAAAATAGTTAGTTTTAACGCGACAAACTATTGAAAATTGTGTTGACAATAAGAACAATTGCGTAACGTCAGCCGTGACGTTAAGTCGTCTGATGAATTCTTGCCACAACTATGAGATGATATGAAACTGTGTAAGATAATCTCAAACACTACAAAAATTACTTAAAATAGTAATGGGCATATAATTCGTAAATTCAGTTCACAATTTTTTTTATTTGGCCTTTTTTATTTTTAGAAAGTGACATTTTCTAGGTTTGCTTTATTCGCCTTTGAAAAAAAAATGCACATTATTCCATTATTCTGTGTATAAAGATAGTCTAGTGTGAAATACAATTTCAAAGCTAGAAAATAGCAATACAAAACTCAGTGAAATGAATGGGTCATATGTCATATAAATAAATTTAAGAGAGTAAAAGTTTTAAAGAAAATTGCTTTGACCAAATGAAAAAGAGAAAGGGATTATAACATAATATAATCCAAGGAATTACATCACTCAAGCAACTTCAAAAGAGGATCACAAGTAGTCGATATCCTCCTTATGTTTTGGATAAGGGAGACTTAGTGTATGCCGAAATTCGAATAATCAATTATCCGTTATCTCAGAACGTCGACGCCTCTGGTAAATGAGAGGGTCAACGATATTCCTTTCTTAGCTAGATTTGGAGATGAAGGGAACAATGCGTGACCCGTGTATACAAAAGGAAACGACAATCCCGTAATCTTACAAAGACCACTTTTTTATTAGTAAACAACCAGTTTCGCCTTTCAGAGAAAAAAATCTCTATCTAAATGGTGGAAATGGGTTCGTGAAGAAATTTGCTACGACGGATTTAGTGAAATATGAGGGTAATGTCGTCATGACATAAGTTTTCAGGACTATAGAGTTTGGGCCTTTAATTAATAAAATAAATAACTTTTGAGCTGGTAGCCATCTTAAGTTAAATGTCCTCGATTTGCTTACTTCACTTGCTAATTTTAAATTTTATGTAGGATTCTTATGCTCTATACACTAATTTATCTTCCCAACTGTTATGTATTCTAGACATTTTAAAGGAAACTTTACTATTTATATTAGAATTCAGTCTTAACAGTAGTGTCAGTCAATTTATAATGTTCAGTATCATTTAAAATGCCAAGGTTTTTAGTGATGCTATTTCCTCGGATATGTATACAGGGTGATTTAGAACTTATTAAAAAAAAATTAATGATTTTCCCGAAGAAAGAAGTAAATACAACTTTATAACACCTATTTGCTATGAGCAAATTCAACTGTTTTTGCAGTTATTATTAATATAATTAATTTGTAGTTTTAAAAAATAAAATAATTTTGCATACTGATGATATAATATCTGTTCAAAATTCAGGCTTTGTCCGTTTTGAACTCTCAAGTTATAGGCAACTGCTATATGTTTGCGTAAATCTTCACTAGTATCCACTTCGGGGCGATACGCTTCATTAATTAAATATTCCCACAAAAAAAAGTCCAAAGGATTTGAGTCAGAAGACATGGCGGCCATCGTACCCCTACAACTTCATAATAAGAATGGTCCAATCAAACCATCATCGACAATCCCTGTGCAAACATTTAAAGAAAAGCATTGTTGGAACTGATTCCGTTGAATTACATGCGTATTTTCAAAATGCCAAATATGGGTATTATGAATGATATACATCAGTGTAACAACTTGATCTGTAACTAACACAGTTGTAAATTTGGGATTTTGACTATTTTGCTGCAGCAATCAGTCACAAAATCTAATTGGTAAGATATAATTCTTTGGTATTAATGCTTGGACACGCTGTACATAGTACGGATATAATTGTCCCTCGTGTATGATATGCCACACTATTGATTGGGACATTTCTTGTACTTATTGAGCGATTTGCCTGGTACTTATTCGGAGATTCTCTTCAACAATATCTAAAATATATTACTTAGCTGCTATCGTGGACAGCCTGAACATCCATCTCTTCCACGATTTGGTTGTAAATTTCCCATGTCATGCCCGCGTTGCTGGTAAAACTAGCTGCATTTGTCACATATCTACCTGGACATCGTTTTGCGTACAGACCAAAAGCTGTTAAAGCATTTTGTTTTACTTCACCATAAATTAAAATAATAACCATCAACTCGTTGCTATATACGTAAGCCATTTTTGACGCTTGAAATATTAATGCAAATACTATCGTAAAAACGTTAATACCACAATCGGATTTAAGTATTCGGAATGACGCTAGAGACTACAGTAACCCAGCAAAATAAGTGAGGTTTCAATAATAATTGTTTAGCCGATGTTAACGGGTTAAGTTAGTGTGAACATTTTAACTGAGAGTTCTGATCAGTGGGTAAGCATTGGGGTCACCATTGAAGTTACTGGCAATAAAGAGCGACGAAAGCGAGTTGAAGAGGTTACTACGGTACGTCTCAGAGGCCCATCATTGTCTGGGTAGTGATTCTGATCGTACGAAACAAAATCCCCACATGGGTGGGTTCAGGAGATCTGATAGATGGTCCGCCTTTACAGAGCTTAGCTCGAGAGCAACAAGATTAAGTATTCCCCGCTATAGTTACGGAAGTACACATTACTTTATAAATGGCGGTGACCAAATCGTTAAAAGCAGTACATTATATACTGAAACAGATGAGACATGCCAGGAAAGAGATAAGTGTCAATACTGCTAAAAAATTGTTACAGAATTCTATATTTATTTACAATTTCCATAAACCACGTAGCTCAATTTTACATAAGAAAGTAAATTTAGAAAGTATACCTCAAAACTTATGTACCTATACATTATATACATAATTTGGATTATTATCATTACAAAAAAGTAAAAATTGTTTCTACGTATTATAGGAACCTGTAGACATTTAAGGTTAATAGTAACATTATTGATGTTATGTTTCCATTATGACGGACAGAACAGCGTTTGACTTTTATTTATCATCATACAAATCATCTATAGTGAAAATAATGTGTTAGATTATCAGAACCTATGTTCTCTAATTCACAACAAAGCATTGTACTTTCAGTAGACTTTATTTTCCATTTCAATTCATAGGATTAGTTTGAAAGATAATTAGCATGCAAATTTCCCAACTATTTTATGGGGTACGTTCTCATTATTCCCGCACTACTAAATAGCTGTCTAGCACTATAAACAGTAGAAGCCACTTTGCAGCTCAGTTGATTTTATGTGGTATAATTATATTTCGGAATTAATTTGTGCTCTGTTAAACTACATTTGCAATTCTAAAAGTCGTTCCGTTCATACATTTTAAATATAAAATTGTATTAGAAATTTGCAGAAAACCCAGTTTCCTTTAACAGTATACGGAAAATTCAATTAAAATTTGTTAAGCAGTTAACATATTTAAATAAGTTGATTGTTTGGAACTTAAAAAAAATGTACAGTAATTGAGTTATTATTAAATAATGCCATTTTGGAAATTTTCTCAATTTTTATGGCATGCAATATTTTCCATCATTTTCCTAATTGCTGCCTTACTCTATTACGGGATATTCACACCGCCACTGAATACGGTTACTTTTAAAAAGTACCATACAAGAGGATAGTGCCAAAAACATGATAAGAATTTAGTGTAGCTACTTGACTTGACATCTACATATTGTTGAAGTAACTAGCGACAAAATTCTAATCGCTGAAGTGATGAAACTTACGAAACATTTTACTGTTCAATGTAACACGTCATACAAAATTCGGTGATAAATAAAGATTACTTTCTATACGCTGAACATTAATTGAAAATTTGTCTCATATCTTCTTCATTTTGTACATTCACTTCAATAGAATGAATGACCTTTTTTGGAGCGGAGTTACCTTCTTCTCGTCTACAAAATGACTAACTGTGTGACACTAAAATCTGTGTGGTCAGGTTGATGTCTATTTGAGTATCTTCGTCGGTATTCTCAAGCTGCATGTCAGGTGTCCCCACTGGAATACCAGAATACTCTTCAGCTGTAAATAAATTCATTTTTATTAGCTCTTTAACTCAGAATGGCAAATGAATAAACAAAATGACACAGTTAATACTATTTTTTATAGTCACCATTATTTTTATTTAGCAGGCAACTTTGAAATATGAAATTATAATTTTTTATGTTTGTAACTTCTTACCAAAAAAGAATTGATTTATGTTCATATAAGAAAAAATGTACTTCATCAGGATTGACAGAAAAGTACAATGACTGATGAGTCACAATGTCATAAAAAAGCATATTTACAAGATTCATTGCAGTTTTTTTTTATATTTCCGTTACTTAACCTACGTGATCTAGACGTCGGAACTTTTCGTCTCATACATGCAAAAATATGTAAAACATAGATATTTACATTGGATTGGTGTTGTCATTTCTAGTTGTCGTGTATTTATATTTCTTCTATGTGTATAAATAAGTAACCACTGTTTCTTATCAGCTAGGTTTTGTTAAAGTTCTTGTATGTATGGGATTTAAATTAAGCAGTCTAAAATGAATAGTTGAATTTATTACACTAGTGACTCGCATCGTCGAAATCTCATGGCGTATGTAATAATACATCAATCACAATAAATTGGAAGCTGTAGTTTTGCATATCCAGACTATTGTCTTCTGGATTCACATTACCTCACTTTCACATTTCACGGTCTCACAATTATGTCACTATTTTTACAGTACAGTTTACTTGCACTCGTGAACGTAATGTAAATAAATAACACGTAGTGCATACCATCAAAGCTACGTATGTACTGAATTCATTCTAAAATACAAACTTCGGTTGCGCTACGATGCGTGGAATACGACCCTGAAATGACCGGACATTCAGCTACCATATGTCAAAATTTATCACAGAGCTTGTAGAACACCTTGTATACCAATAGCATGCATCCGAGTGTAACTGGAATATTTAAAATAAGTAAGAATAGTTAGATGCGAACAGCTAACTCGTAGGCGTGCAAGACGCAACTTAGGCACCAAGAAGATCCTCGACTTTTAGCTCTTCTTACCATGGCGGATCAAAATCCATGTGTTAGCTTTCATAAAATTTAAGGTATTTGGTGATTCCAACATAGCACATAGACTTTTGAAAATTACTCATTACCACCAATGGGTAACACTTTGTTGCACTCTTCTGAAAATAATAGAAGCTGGGTAAGATTTTGTGATTGGACCAGATGAGCAATAAAGGATCAGGCATAATTTTTACAGTATACGCTCTTTAACACTGATACAATATTTTTCGGTAATGTAATAGCAAAGCAACATAACAATCACTACTGGTCTCCTGACATTAACATTGGTAAGGAAAATTCGGTACCAATCAGTGAAGTTTAAATGTCTGATGTAGCGACCAAATGGACGTTTGATTGGACTATATTTTTATGACAAACCACTTTAACGACCAAATTTATTTACATCTCTTGCAAATCTACTTCAATAACATTCTGGATGATACTGACGTCAAAATACATCGTTGAATTGGTAGAGGCGGGTCCATTTCAGAATCAATAAAATACCCCATTCCAACTCCGCTGGATTTCTTTATTTGAGTGTTTTAAAAACGTGGTATGCTATAAACAACGAGGAAACAGTGTATTAAAAACTCTTTATAGTTGAAGTATAAATTCAAACGACCTGAGTCACGGCTGACGTTATGCAATTGTTCTTATTATCAATAAAATTATTCTATAATTTGTCGTAATAAAAACATTTTTTTTTGTAATTTAGTGTAATTTATAGTGCAAACATTTAGAATATAGTTTTATTATTGTCAGTTACAGTTTCCTAAATATTTTTATGAATATATAACAAAGTATCCATTTGTTCGTATGACGTAAGTCGTCTAAATTCTTGCTGCAAGTAAACTAACTAAAACAAATCTTGTACAAACCATCCAGCACTTGCCTTGGAGGCTTCAAACTTAGAGAATTATACATTTGAACACTAATGAGAAAGTAAATGTATATTGCAAATTAAAAAATCAAAGTAGCCTTTTGAATGACTATAATTTTTAAGAAAATATAACAATATTTCTTCCATCGTCGCACGCAACGAATAGTTGTTGTTTCCCCTTAGAATGGGATACCCAGGTTAACTAAAATTGATAGATAAGGAATAACGAAAAGAGATCGAAATGGACACACACAGAAACATGATGATAACAAGTAAATTGATGTTAATGTGAAAAATATAGAAGGAATTTGTTTAATTTATAGCTATCCACGTAAAGATGATATTTGGTACGCCTATCCCTTATTTTTAAAGTAAATAAACAATATTTAACCTCGTAATTACACGAAGAGATAACATAATTTTACTATTCAATATAATGCGTAGAAAATATGATTTGACAAATCCATTAGTAACATAAATCATGCGATTCATGTAACGATGCAGTTTTGTTCTAAGGTAGTTGCAGAGGATTAATCAGTTCTAATTTATAGTTCACATAAATTGGTTATTAGGGCCGTAAATAATCTATTAATATGTAATTTCTATTCTATAATAAAGTTATTAGTCATTATCGAAATTACAACCATAAATAATTTCAGTATACCTACTGAAACTAGGGAAATATTAATATTTTATTATTCTCTAGAGACACAGAATATTGAGGTTTTGTATATTTCCATTTCCTGTTTAATATCTAACTAGTAACATCTGTACTCGTATTTATAAATTAAATAGTATGATTTAAGAATAAAAAATTACTACTGCAACGGTCTTCCTCCAAGTAAAGTAGCATAGTTCAAAACATTCATAACGTTTGCGTTTTGATGCAAATGGATTCACACACCATTTCTGTTGGAAAATTATTCCATGTGAATCATTAAATTTGTCAGAGAAACAATAGAAAATAAACGCATAATTAGAGATTTTTTTATTATTTATATGTATATTTTTACGCTTACAGTATTTGTTCATAGTAAAAAATTAATAATGTTTTCTACTTAAACTCAACACTGATATTAGTTTTAGAAACTTTAAAACATTTTACACTTTTCTTTGCAAACAATTTTGTTTTCAATAAATGCAAGTAGTTCAGGTAAACACTGCGCAGGTTTATAAGCTGTGAGAATTAAGCACGTTTAGTGATTTTAATACACAATTGAAATTTATATCAATGATATCTCCAGAAACGTTTTATTGTTTACCCACCCACTTATTTCATATGCTAAAATAAATTCCAGAAACAATAAATCCTTCTAGAAAGGGTTTACTTCTAAATAATAATTTTATAACATATTCCTATGCATTTACAATTTTCTCCGAATGCGTTTGCAAACTTAAACCAGTATTTAATCACGAGAGAGAGTAAGAACGGATTTTAGAGTTAAACCTCACGCCAACTAGCCATTTTAGCGAGATTATCATTTCCGCTCCATTTGTTATACAAATATCCCCCGAAAAACTATTACCCTGGAAAGTGATGTAGCTAGATGCTTTGTCATTTACAGAACATCTGATATGTAGAACATAATATTTATAGATGAAAGCTTCTTGAAATTTTGTACGTTCCCATAATTGACCGTTCTGAACAACTTTTTCAAGTTAAATTTTGCTGTATTTCTAGTAGAAAAGGCACTTTACCTGAAACGATAACAGTTTTCAATCGGTGCACTGAATATTTCAAATAGGATCATTTCGAAAACTGTTACTTCTAACGACTTCAAGAAGGTATACCTTTTTTAGATACAACAGGTAGAAGAATCGATAGTTTCAATAGACAGATGGATATACTAAACAGCAAAAAGTTCTCTCATTAAAAACATGCTGTGCCACAAGTGACGCCCTCTACTAGTGACGTCAAAATTAGTCCAAAATTCTTATTTGCCGTGCCAAAAAACATAATTGCTCAAATTTTTTTTTTATACTCCGACATGTTTTAAAGTTATTGAAATATTTCAAAATAAAATTCTAGCATTGAACACCCTGTATTTTTTAAACCAGCAACATTCGGATAAGGCATATTTGACTCGATCGCCATATTTTGGTGTGTAGTATCTCCAGTTCAGAGATTGCCCATTCTAAATGAATCACCCTGTATATACACATACACCGCCTTTCGGTTTTTCCCGTAAATGGTAATAATTTTGAACACATATTTCAAGTTCTGTTTAGGGCATTACTTTATCGTTTTCAAAAAGTCGTATAAAAGTTATTAATTTTAATAAGTACATTACATGGTTAGAGTTATATTATCTACTTAAAAATTAAATGAACTCTTCGAGCAAATGTCTGTACTTCGTCGTTACAAGAATGACGGTATTTTACAATGCCAATGAAAATGGGTCTATCTATACATTTGCTAGCTTTAAATTACTCACACGACGAATACAATGGTTTCCTTGAACAGTTACATTAATTATGTACACGTTTTAAACTTCTGCTACATTCACGTCATTAGGGGTTGCGTACTGTATGGTTAAAAAGTTCATCAGGGCTTACGTTCGACATCCGGCAAACTGCTAACTACCGGATAAACGAGAAAACTGTTGAAAACTGTTCCGCAAGACATAACAGCTTTCAAATGTCAGACCACCTCATTTCGGATTCAGCTCGTGGTATAATCATAGCGGAAATTTTCCTCTGAAATAGGAAATATAAGCAATAAACAACTTCGGCGACATGGTTTTTGGGATATATTTTATATACAGAGCCATTTAGTCATAATGTCATTAATTTTAAGAGAAGTTAGGGAAAAATGAATATAATTCGAATACGCGGTTTAAAAAAATATAAATGCATACTTACGCCGAGAAAAATATGTTCATATCATTACCCAGCTAACAAGTTCCTGTTCTATAAAAATCGTAAGAATGTTTCCAGAGCAATGTTTTTTCTAAGAACAGTTTCAAAACGTCCTTACAACACTTATACCATATAAAAATGAACTGTAAAACATTTTAGTTCTTTAAGCTGTTCTGTAAGGTCGGCAGGAAATACTTATAGAATTGTTGAATAAACGTTCTAACGGGTCTTAGAGAATTTTTATAACACAGTTACAAAGCAATATCATAAAAATTCTATAGCACTTCGTTATACAATTTTTATATTGCATGGTGTTCTATTTAGAGAACTTTAAAATCGTTTATTTGTATCTTTTAAAAACAAAATGTTTCTGTATCGCACGATTATATTATACCTATATATTTTTTAATTTTTTTCGATATTATTTTAAATCCTTATTTAACGCCGCCGATTAACTTGCTTGTTGGTTGCAGTATGGCTGTCATGTCATAATTGAATTCCTGTGTTGTAATTTTGTGTTCTTCTTGAGTTTTTAGTGCCTTATTTTAATTTTTAAACGTTTTATAGTTATTAAATAAAGACATTTGTGTTGGGTGCAGATACACAATACAATACAATACACAATATAGTTTGCCGGTTTGGTTTTCTAGGTTATGGCACAAGACTGCCGCGTTTACATTAAAACGTCTATTTATTCCTTTCGTTCGATTTTGTTATAAGAAATAGGCATTATCTAATTGTACCTACGGGAAGTGTCTTTTATCGGTAGTGAGTGGCTGTAATGAGCGAATATGTAGTTCTACCAGTTTATAACGAAATAATGGAAAACGAATGCAAAATACTGGAGCTAAGTGGATTAACTGTTACCTATCTATCAGGTATTATTACTAATAAGAATGTTAATTTTCGTTTATACATTTAGAAATGCTGCAAAAAACGACGATGGTGTAGATATTGTTGACAGATGTAAGTTTTATCTATGGATCTAAGCCATCTCAGTCGGTTCTTATCATAGGCGCCGACTTTCCGTAGGAAAAAAGGGTTTTGCCCCATTTTTTAAATATCGAGCTAAAATTCTGGAATAATTTTTTTATTGTTTTTTAGGCTTCCCTGAGCACGTGGTTAATTTTTTTGTACTTAGTCATAGTTAACCCTGTATTAGTAATCAAATAAATCTTATCTTTCGTAATTAAATATTCTTTATGCAAGCAAATAATTTCTACAAGTCACCACTAGGGTTGGGAATCGTTATCGAGATATCGATAATATCGATAATAATACAGATAAAAAAATAGTAATATCGATAGTACCGATAATATCAATATTATTATTCTTTGTGAGTCAAAATATTATCTATATTATCGACAATGTATCGATATTACCGATAATATCGATATTATCGATAATATCGGTAGCTACCGATAGTTTTGATAATATCGGTAATATCGATAATAATACAGATAACTCAATCACAAACATCGTCCTAAGCTGGTGGTCGAGGAGGACTACATCAGGCTTATTGGCTTGGATTTGCCTGAGGGTGGGGAATGAATAGTTCCAATAAATTCGGCACTTCTCATTTCCCCACTACGGATTCTATATCCCCGGAGCATAAGGCAGCACTGGCGTCTCGTCTATCTCATACGAGTGTCGTAAATGATAATACAACACCCGTAAGGCTGAATCGTGTCTTTGGATATACGCTGTGCATATATCGGACAAGCAGACAGGAGATGCATAAGCGTCTCCGGCGCTAGGCGGCAGGCCCTGCAGCTGGTATCAGGAACCTCGATACCCAAGACACGACTACGATAGACGAGTGTGTTCATTACACCATCTTGGCAAGACATTATGAATCCCTCGGTCTCAGAGTTCAGCCCCGCTGACCTCAAAAAAGCAAAGGTCAGCCTTTCAGATAAGCCAAGCACCTCTAGATGTCGGTAGAAGAGACCAAGCATTTGCTTATCCTTATGTAGCTGCAGAAGATGATGCGTTTCTGCAGCTTTAATTAGGGCTTTTAACTGAGCAGGATCCGACTCGGTGACAGAGTCTGGATTTTCCCGCTCAGTATCGAACACAAGACCAAGTTCATCGGCTGCTCTTATTATTATTATTATTATTATTATTATTATTATTATTATTATTATTATTATTATTATTATTATTATTATTATTATTATTATTATTATTATTATTATTATTATTATTATTATTATTTTTGTTATTATTATTATTATTATTATTATTATTATTATTATTATTATTATTATTATTATTATTATTATTATTATTATTATTATTATTATTATTATTATTATTATTATTATTATTATTATTATTATTATTATTATTATTATTATTATTATTATTATTATTATTATTATTATTATTATTATTATTATTATTATTATTATTATTATTATTATTATTATTATTATTATTATTATTATTATTATTATTATTATTATTATTATTATTATTATTATTATTATTATTATTATTATTATTATTATTATTATTATTATTATTATTATTATTATTATTATTATTATTATTATTATTATTATCATTATCATTATCATTATCATTATCATTATCATTATCATTATCATTATCATTATGATTAAGATTATGATTATGATTATTATTATTATTATTATTATTATTATTATTATTATTATTATTATTATTATTATTATTATTATCGATTATTATTATCGATAATACCGGTAGCTACCGATAGTTTGGATAATATCGATAATATTTTAGCTCACGAAGAATCACGTTTATATTTGTTGATAATCGATAGTTCCAAACCGTTATCGCCCACCCCAAGTCACGACTATGTTATACAAATGTTCCCATTATACTTTGATCAAAATATTTAGTATTTTTACAGGTAGGCTATAACTGCTTTAAAGAGCTTTTTCTCTTAAGTTTGATAGCAGCTTCCGAATATGTAATTTGGTTTTCACAGCAGAATTGTAACTTAACAACATCTTACACAATAGTTTTATAAGCGACGACGGAATTATTTTATAACAGTGTCACAAGAGATGGTATAATTCTATAAAGCACTGTTTTGTAGTGGTTTTGCAGTAATTTGATTTTATAAGCACCGTTGCTTATAAATGCTCTATAAATTATGCTCTAAGAACGCTCTTGCAACAAATTTAAAATACAATTCAGTTTCTGAAGGCAAAATAGTCTCGTGCCACATTAATGCAACAATTTAGTATTCCAGATACAACTATAAAATATGAACATTATCCTCCTATTCTCTTATTACTTCAAATTTATAGAACTACTTTGCTATCTGGGTAATTAAACTCCCTTTTCAGACTGTCACTAACCGCTGGCGCAAATCACCCTGTCGGCCTGACGCGACGTTGCCAATTTCAAATATTTTCTTAGAGTACTTACTTATTGTAATGAATGCTATCAATTATTTTTTAAAAGTATGCAATTAACATATTAAGTTTCAACATAAAAAATATTTAATATTGAAATTACAGGACCCCGACGGATCAAAGTAAACCATCCACATTTTATTACATAAATAGTGAAATAAAATCCAATACTCACTATGTTAAATTATTAAGAGAGGCTGAGCCGATTTTTGTATTTAAATACACAGTAATAAAAAAACCTCGTGCTGTCAACAAAAAAACAGTCCAAGACATACCTATTCAGTGATGAACAATCCCGCAATTCGATTCTTGACCTACCATATTTAGGTCAATAACTTTGTTTGTAATGTTTACTCAATAAAAAGCGCTGCATAGCCACATAACAGAAACAAACAATAATTAAATTTGCATTTTTATAAATACCCAGTGTAATCAATAGGAATTAGTGAGAATTTTATAATAAATGCCAACCGCAGTAATCAGCGCCGACATCAGATAGGCTGTAATCAGCACAATCAGCACAACTGAAAAGTTGGCAGTTCAAATTCCAGTTTAATACGTTACCGGCGGAATAAGTCGAAAATCGTTCAGGTCCGTTTTCCTATGCAGACGAGCCTGCCGCCGAATTGCATATGAAACAAATGCACGCAGTCTAATTTCTTATCTTCCTTCTTCATCCTTCAGTTAACATTTTCGCGTGGTAGAGGGTGGTAAATTTCGAGTGTTTGTGTCGCCAATGTAGTTTACAATTATTAATAAAATGTGCTATTTGCCTAAATAAAAATGTAATTCCAGTTGAGTAAAGTGAAATAGTAAAAGACCGCGTTTGTCCTCTGCTCAACAAAAAAGATATTTTAATAGACGTGGGCATCTGTATTGTCCGTGTACGTCTGTGTTATTCAATACCTACTAATCATTAGTAATGGATTTCATTCTCATTCATATTCATAATCAAATGCGATTTGCATTATTTGAGAATATCAACGTACGACTTGATTCTGCTTTCAAGAACGTAAAGAAAAGGCGATACAAAATAGGTATGTTTTAATGTTTTATTCAAAATTACTTACTGTATAAAATTATGCGGAGCTTTTGATATTGCATTACAAGGGCATGATGAATGAATTTTATGTCAGAACTTGACAAAACGTTTAAAGAATACCTTAAAAATGCAACAATTGGGTACCTCAAAGAATATACAAAATGCATACATTTAATTTTGCAACCAAAAAGTTTGTCATTAGAAAAAAAATCTATCACTCTATTCACCATACATGCTGGTATATGCATGTGGTCCTGGCAACACTGCTGGACTTCTATATAACTTCAGCACTAGTACGTGTCATCAGAAAATTTCTAGCGTAGCAGGAGCGTCGTTTTACCAATTGTTATAGGGTGATTTATTTATTTTTTGAAAGGTGGAGTAATTTATACCTTCTGAATACGTGGTTAAAATTAATGGCATTATGACTGAATAACCCTGTATGTTTAATATTAGCAGAATGCTAAAGCTATAGGAACCGAATTAAAGTTGGAAAATCAGGAGTCTTACGATTTGAAGCGAAACTGGTAGGAAAAGTATAAAGGAAAGGAATTGTCTATTTAAATCACTTAGTGGATTCGATGGAGATTTCACCGTTCAACCTAAGGATATAGATAATTGAATTCTACATGACACTAAACTTTGTAAAAAATTTACAACTATATAAGAAAGAAACTGAGCGTGTAAGGTATTACTGGGAGACACAAATGTTTCTTCGTCTTATGCTAAGCTCACTCAGAGCGTTATATTACAGTTCCGTCAGACTATTAAGGTGATGTTAGTCACAAACTAAAGGAATATACATCTACTGCCTGGTATCATGTGGATGTAGGTAGATTTTCTATAACTATTTCTTCATTTTAGAACCGATGCCGCGAATATACTGCTGTTTTGGAAGTAGTAAAATAGTGTGGTGCAAATTTTTACATTTTATTTGCAAAGATGTTGAAAGTGTAAAAATATTTACACAAGTCTAAAAGGCTAAACTCTAGAGTTTCAATTATTTGAGCAGATTTTAAACCAACATAAGTTTGTTTAAAATTTAAACGAGAGCGGGTAAACCCTATTCCCTTCCCTATATAACCGCCGCTTACCATCAAATACGCATGTGAGTTACGATCATGCGACTAACTAGTGAACACTTGTTTGTTTCAGTTGCTTGCTACTAACTTATTTTTTTTATAAAGATTTAAAAGGAATATTTTTTGTTATTTCATTAATTAAATATTTATTTATACACAAGAAATCTGAAAAGGTAAATTGAGGACTATTATTTACAAGAATATTCTTTGTTTAAAGTTCAGTTCAATTCAAGAGATGCGAGCTCTTAGTTTAACTATACAAATTTGTACTTACACTGTGTTTTATCACCTGTAGTAATTGAGGAAGTTTTAAATGTTGACTGCATAAAGATTTTCCCTCCTCACCTATATACACTTCAGTGCAGTCTATTGTCATTTCGCACAACGTAATTAATTCTATGCCTGATTGTTCTCTATATTGCATACCGTTTGTTTCAGTGCAATAGGAGTTGATTTGTTCCATTGCTTGTTTCAGAAATCCTTTGTTTGGATACGTCCCAAACACACCTAAAGCCGTCTTATTTGAATCAGACTTGTTTTAATTAAATGAATGTGTGAACTAACAGATTATTTTGTCGTTCCCTGAATTATAAGGCATTCATAGTTTTTAAGTGTGTAGGAATGAATGTAAAATCACAATTTATTTTTTAAGAGTACCTAAATAATCTAATAGCGTACATACTTTATCTCATTCATAAGATTGGTTAATAAAGTCTGAGAATATGCATTTTCCAAACTGCTGAACCCAATGAGATATAGAGCAAGAGTAAATTTCTGAAGACAAAATAATGCGATGCAGCCAAACTTATCTAGATGCCCTAGAAACTGCACTATTCTGGCTTTAACAACTTCGGCTATTTTTAGTACCTAGTACATTGCATATATTTCCTCATTATTTCTCCTTATTTAGCCTTCTTCCGTCTTATTTCTCCCTAGAATTCTTCTTAAAATCTTCCTGTCCCACCTTGGCAGGTTTTTTCTTGACTTCTTATTGAGGATCCAGGTTTCACTGTCATACAGCGCTGTTGGCCTCAAAATTGTTTTGAACATTCTAAATTTGGACAATTTTTTTGATTTCATTAGGTAGTTAACAGCTGCCGAACTTTAGTTTACTTTTATTATTGTCCTATTAATTTCTTGCTGCTCATCACTCTTAATACGATCGATGCAATGCCTAGTTACGTTACATTTTATCATTGGCACTGGTTAATGCATAATACAATTTCTGTGTTTAAAAAACGTAGTGGCCAAAAATTTGGGTCACCTTCGTTTCCTGCTACCTACTCGAGCAGCCGTACGGCAGTGTGCGTACAGTTTATCACCCAATGCAGAGCTGGAAAGAAATTCAAACCTAGATGCCGTAGATGCAGATGCAGTGCATTCTTCTGGCTTTTACAACTTCGTCTATTTTTGGTGCCTGGTACATTGCATATATTTCCTTATTATTTCTCCTTACATAGTCTTCCTATGCCTTCTTTCCCCCTAAAATTCTTTTTAAAATCTTCCTTTCCCATCTTAGCAGGTTGTCTCTTGACTTCTTATCAAGAATCCAGGTTTCACTGCCATACAGCGCTATCGGTCTCAAAATTGTTTTGTACATTCTAAATTTTACCCGTTTGTTTTTTTTATTTTATTAAGCAGTTAACTGCTGCCGAACTTTTGTTTACTTGTATTATTCTCCTATTAATTTATTGATCCTTTCTGTTTCAAAAAGGTAGTGGCCACCTTCGTTCCTTGCTACCTATTCGAGCAACCGTACGGCAGTGTACGTACAGTTTATCACCTAATGCAGAGCTGGAAAGAAACGCACTATTAACGGTTTACTACCAGTAACCACTGGAAAAGAAGCAGCGCCACCACCATTACTCAGATAATCTCTTGGAATTGTTAAAGTGTATACAAGGACAATTGTGATTGTCGTAAGCTTGGGCTGAGCTGATCGATCACTTTTACCACTTCTAAGGTCGAACGTGAAACGTTGATGAACTTATTAACATTGATTTAGAGAATTTCTTGACAGTTGAACTATCGGATGAAGAGAATTAAGAAGCAGAAACAACTGGAGACACTGAGGAAAATAGAGAAAGTAGAGACTGCGAGTCACCAACGCCCCACCACCTTGATGAGCACTCCAAATATAAAAAATGGAGATTAATTAATTAAGCAAACAGATCATATAATGTAAATTTGAATAAACAATGATTTACTCGTAAATATTCCAGTTGATTTCGTACAGTTATAATTTACACTATGCGACATGATGAGAATCTAACAAGTCGGGATTCGCAACACGTCAGATGATGTCGCATGGCGTGGCGTGGTGTAGCATCAGAGCAATGTGCACACAATGTATAAAAATACATAAGAATACACGGTGCCATATCCTTTTGACGTTGCATCACATGGCATGGTGTGGCGTTGCATCAGAGCAATGTGCCCCCGACTTAAAGAAGCGAGAATCGGGAGCCTAAGCAATCAAAAACTTTTTCGCAAGCGGAAATATACAGATTATAGCGCGAAGCCGATGATGAAACATATTAAAAAGGCCAATTCTGTACATATTGATTATTGTAATATCTGTAACCTAAAAAAATATCTTATTATAGGTAGTTCTAATTAATGGATTTTCATGTGTCTGCAGACTTGATGAATTAGTAAAAAATTAATGTTAAAGATGTTGAGAACAAAGAATCTATTTTCATAATTACTATTCCTGATTCAAAGACAAGAAAAAGTCGGACTTTTACTGTCACAGATAGCATTCCCGATAATTCTATCAAACTTTTTTCATCCTATACGAAGTATAGTATGTAACATGTAGCCTGGAGGCCTAGCAACAAAAACCCATCAGCACGATTATTTTTAAAATTTAATAAAGGCAAGTGTTTTAATCAAGTGGTAGGAATAAATGTTATTGCTAAAATACCAGAATGTAATTTACACAGAGCATTGTTTTCACCGAACATCGGCTACTTTATTGGTCCCTGGTGGAGGTGATATTGTACAATTCAAGCGACACAGGGGATGGAAGAGTTCTACAGTTACAGAAGGATACATAGATAATAACATCAATGAAAAAAATGAAACAAGTAAGAACATTTTAACTACACGTAATTGAATGTAGCAGTCGGATTGATGATAATTTTATCATATCAGATTATAGTCCTAATATGTCTTCTGGATCAGGAATTATTATTAAAGTTATAAACACTCTTGTTTCATCATTCAATCCTAACAAATTAATTTCTTACCTTTGTTCTATTTCTCATAATTAGTGTTTTCGTTGTAATAAAGTTAATAATTAAAAAGTTTTATTTTGTTGAGTGATTGTATATAAAACTTTGTACGCATAACGAGCAAAGAGTGACATTACTGCTCTCAAGCAATAACGTATCACTTCATTAATATATAAATAACTATTCCTGCAATCAAATGAATCTATCTAAACTACGACTTGCTAACAAAGGACATACCTGACTTAATGAAATGATTCAATCATTGTCAAAACTCAAATTCACTTTTGAACAAATATGAATACGAAGAATTAACCATCAGATCTCATTGTGGCTGTAATTCAACGTTAGTCAGGGCATTAGTTCGCAGAGTAGTTAGTTCCACACAATATTATTAATACCTAATAAAAAACGATGACATGAAAAGATTATTTGCTATGTATCTATTGTGAATAGCCACGCACACTTTACCCACACCATTAGTTTGCCTCACAATGGTCCAACATCGCTATGATCAATTAAATATACTTTTGATTCAAGATAACATTTTTTTCTGTATGTGTTTATCTAGTTCTTACCAACGTTTTATGTATATGCCACCAGGTACCTATTTAATGGTTTTCATCAATATTAATTAAGAACGATTAGATCCAATCGAATGTTATACTCCCCTTACCGCTTTTTATTAAAATTTTGTTACGGCATCGCTCGCTGACATTTTAATAGAAGCTTCATATCAGTTTCCGTACCACTTATGGCAACTTTCATTAAAACCTGACACTAAATGTCACTTAAGAGCATAATGGAAGTCTGACGAGCAAGTAGATTGCAAAGCAAATGCAATCTCACATGTTCATTACTTATTTCTATTATCAAATATAGAAAATCGCCTTCGCAAAAGCTGACATATATTTTAAATGTTTTACAGAAGTGTTTGAAGTCTTCACTGATACATGCCATTCATTCATAAACATTATTTTTTGTTATCTCAAAGATCAGTCTAGAATTTGGATACGTCTTTTGTTTCCTGGAGGAGTTCAAAATATCGTGTCAAGAGAAATTAAAATAACATGGATATTAAATTTTGTTAACCAAAATCCTGGTTCCGGTACGTTCTAATATAACAAAATTTCTGAAAATTATGTAATTCCGGAAATCTGGTTGATTGAAAAAGGTTGACCTAACATTAAACAAAATAATCGACATTGTGCAAGCGGTGAAACAATAGCCAAACTGCAAACACGGAATTCCAGGAAACAACTACTCTGCGGGCTAATGCCCCGACCAGCATTGAATTACACCTGGAAAACCTATAGCAACAGCTAGAGTCAGTTCCAGTAGTAGTAGTAGGAGTAGGAGTAGTTCCAGGTGTAATTCAATGCTGGTCGGGGCATTAGCCCGCAGAGTAGTTGATTCCTGGAATTCCGTGTTTGCAAAATATCGTTTCTCGCCGATCGCGATAAAGGTCGACAGCTTTCAATGGTGTCTACTGCATGTAGAACGCTTCGTGTCTGTGACATTTTCAGTCCGGCATGGAGTAGCGAACGGCCGATAGATGTAGTTAGTTCTACAGCGCGTACTCATGGTCCCTTCTGTCGGGTTAGACAGACGAAAGCAGCTAGGATTATTCGTCGGATATCTCACCTATGGCATACTGATGAGAGCTAATAAGCTCGAAACCGGTATATGTCTGGTGGGCGTCTGACGATTGACTCTAGCTGTTGCTATAGGTTTTCCAGGTGTAATTCAATGCTGGTCGGGGCATTAGCCCGCAGAGTAGTTGTTTCCTGGAATTCCGTGTTTGCAAAATATCGTTTCTCGCCGATCGCGATAAAGGTCGACAGCTTTCAATGGTGTCTACTACATGTAGAACGCTTCGTGCCTGTGACATTTTCAGTCCGGCATGGAGTAGCGAACGGCCGATAGATGTAGTTAGTTCTACACCGAATACCCGAACTGTCTTTTATCATTTTGTGTTATGCTAGTTGTTTACAAAATACAATGTCTATGTTTTAAATTTTGTATAGGAGGAATTCTAGACAATTATGCTTGTATATTAGTGACTTCTTGGAATATTTTTTAGCATATATGATATATGTGTCTTGTTCGTCGTGATTTCTTCATCAAAACTATCAGCAGACGAATCAAGAGAAATATTATAAAATGGAACAATATAATTAATAATAAATATTTTTAAAACAGTTTTCACCTAAAAGTGAATTGGAATTCCTTACAACAAAACTTAAAATTCTGAAACATTCTGAAACTTTTATTAACGTGATACGACAACGTTAATTTGCTATCAAAAACTACTGCAAGGTCATTAAATTGAGAAAATCGGTTAGTTAATGTTCTTTCGCGTAAAAGATGAAATAATTAAATTTAGAAATGTTAAGATTTAATAAATTAATATCACACCAATGCATCAATTTATTACTATCCTCTTGAAAGATTAAGCAGTCATTTAGGGAGGTGATTTCGTGAAACAGTTTGCAATCATCGGCATACAAAAGAACTTTTTAAATCGTCTCAAGGCAAATGTCATTAATAAACAAGTTAAAAAGAAGGAGAGGACCCAGGACAACTCCAGACTAATATATCAACATCTAAATATTCTAAAACAGGAAACGATCTACATTGCAGCAGGTTCTTAATGCAGATCTCTTGCCCTGGGTGACGAGCCATTAAATGAGTAAATGATACTGCAGGAAACAACTACTCCACGGACTAATGCCCCGACCGGCATTGAATTACTCCTAATGTATCTGTGTGAGTCGAGCCGCTTAGGCCGAGCAGGAAGTAAGCAGACCACTTATATCTCACCTGAACTTAGTTTATGTGTGAACATACATATGAAGGAATAGCCAGTTCAATTGTCGGTCATCTCGCCTATGGCTAACAAGCCCTAAACCGGTCTATGTCTGGTGGTGTGTCCGACAAGGGTTCTTGGCTGTTCACACAGATACAGCAGGAGCAATTCAATGCCAGTCGGGGCATTAGTCCGCGGAGTAGCTGTTTCCTGCAGTATCATTTACAGATTCGTAAAACAGCTAATTTTACCATGAATAAAATTTGAAATAAACAAAAATTGCCCGGCATTGTGCAGAATAAATATGTTTGTTTATACATATAGGATGAACACTTCTTACAGAGCAGCCGAACAAAAGATATCTAATAAAAATTCTAAAACTTTCATTACAACTGTAAAAAGATTCATACTGTAGTGGCAAAGAAGGGAGGCCTGTGTTTTGGTATTATGGAATACCTTATCAGTTGAGGCTATACTTAAGGAATTCTTTGATCAGCTACATAGGCATTTTTGATGCAACAGCCTCAATTCCATCGACTTTTTTAAGTAATTATTTGAAAACTGTTCACTCTTAGAGAGAAAAAAGAGAGGAGCATTTACATTAGCATGCCATAACTGAATTTATCCTTTGTTCTTAACAAGTTTCCATCTATTAACTGTCCTGGTTACCAGTATACGAGTATTATAAAAATAGAGGACACATAATACACAGGAATAAGTGAAATGCGCGATATGTGATTTCAGGCCAAATAATGATTAATGAGTTTATTTTATGTCATAAGAAATAATTATGAGAAAGTATAAAAGAACCCCCATTCTGGTAAATGAAATGAGAACAATATGAGAGAGGTAATTAACGACTGTTCTCTCATAGTATGTGTATCTATAATAAATGAATAAGGCGCAGATTACGCAAAAAGTTAGATCCACCCAATCCTATCTAATCAACATCATCATTTAAATTTACCGATAACATTGACATTTAAAATCAGAATAGTTGAAGTTACTGAATATTTGTATTGTATTTAATCAGTATAAACTACCATTTAATATTTTGATCTACACAGCCATACTGCATGCAATTTTAAATTTTTTCTTTATTACAGGGTGTACAAAAATCAAAAGATCATCCCATTAGCTGTATATTTTTAGCAACAAAATGTCACGATTTAACTCTACTTACTTACCTAGATAAAAAAGTGCCTCCCTTAAAAGATACAGGGTGTTGAAGTTGAATTTAAAATAGCTTTTTGCAATAGCGAAAGTTAAGTAAGTTTTAAGTAAAAACAATATTTAAGAAACAAATTAGTTAAACACACTTATAGCACAGATAAATTAATATAATTTATCTGTGCTTATAGTCATTGCTAGGTATATCCGCCTGTTTTAGCATGTATAACGGCTTTATAAAGGGTGATTTTAAATAAAGTAGCAAAAATGAGAGCACATATTCCTTAGGTGAAAATAAACCGATTTAACCTAACATACCTATCCTATCCCAAGTCGCTTAATAAAAAAGATACAGGGTGTCAAAGTTAAAATTTTACTTTCGATATTTGTAGATAACTTCTTAAAAAATTCAAATATTTACTTAAAATTTGTAAGCCAGGGTTTTTTGCGGGTGAGAAATTCAAATTTGATTCTAATTTTGACGTCACTAGTAGAGGGCGCCACCTATGGCACATAATGTTTCTTTTAAATGGCAAAACTTTTTGCAGGTTAGTGTATCCATCCTACAATAACAGATCTATGCCACTTAATATCCACAGTGTTGTCATATTTTATTGTGGTATTTCAATCTTATTTAATAATAAAATTATTTAACTTCAATATCTAGAAGTGCAAATGGAGAAGGTTTGGAATGGTCTAAATTAAATAGGTATGTTACTAAATTTCTATTAGCAATCAAATAAATCTTATCTATCGTAATGAAATTTTCTTTCTGCAAGCAGATAAATATTTTTACAAGTCACGACTATGTTATACAAATTTTCCCATTATACTTTGATCAAAATATTTCGTACTTTTACAGGCAGGTTTTGGCAGATGGGGGTATATCCTACATAACCTACATAATGATAGTTCTATAGCGTTTCTTTATGGAACAAAAATGCTTTTGTTAATTATTTACCTAGTCTATAATGATTTTAATTGATTGTATTATTATTCTCTATAACTGATTTAAAGAGCTTTTTCTCTTAAGTTCGATAGCAGCTTCCATATTTGTAATTTGTTTTCCGCAGCAGAATTGTAATTTAACAACGCCTTATACAATAGTTCTATAATTATACTATAAGCGACATTACGCAATAATTTAATAAGCGTGTCACAGGAGATGGTATAATTTTATAAAGCAGTATTTTGCATCAGTTTTACAGTAATTTGATTCTATAAGCACCGTTGCTGTAAAATTGTGTTATTGTACATACTTATAGGGCTACATTAGCAGTTATGTTATAAATGCTCTATAAATTATGCTCCCAGAACGTTCTTGCAACAAATTTAAAAAACAATTCAATTTCTAAAGGCAAAATAATCTCATGTGCCACATTAATTCAACAATTTAGTATTCTAAATATATTTATAAAATATTAACACAATATAAAACTCCTATTACTCTAAATTTATAGAACCACTTTGCTAGCTGGCAATAAATAATCAACAATCCACCGTGTAATATCGCTAACAATGTTTATCAGTGCATTACTGTGTTTATAACTAATCTGTTTCTGTTTCTATTTTTCTTAGTACCTAAGTAAAATTACATAAACAAAAAAGAAGAAAGAGTTTGCTCATGGGCGTATGTCAGAAAAATGGGGGAAGCAAATACTCTCATAAATACCACAAAAAATATCTTTATGAAAGTTCAAACTAATACGCAAAACATTGACGAAGTTATTTAGGAAAAACAATTTTAAAAGTTCAATTTCAACACCCTGTATGTTTTAAGGAAGGCATTTTTGTATATAAGTATGGTTAAATTGTCTTATTTTGTCGTAAAAAATTAGTTAATGGGATGACCTGCCGCATTGTTACACCATGTATATCATACCATAAAGTAAGGAGCCTTGGACACCTCATTAAAATACCTTTTCAGCTCTATTGTACGGAATGCTTTAATAATGAAAAAATAACATAGTAAAAATTATAGCAAGAAAACAACGTTCTAATTGAGTTCTAGATCAATATTTTCCATTAACTTAACGTCTCCGGCCCATAATTGATAGGACCTGTGAGCAGTGCCGTTTTGCAAAGTCACGTCGATAAGGAAGAATTTTATTAAGTTGCGAAATAATTAAGGAATTATTCGCCGACTATCGGGCGAGAAACATATCCAGAATAAGTAAAAAATCTCGAGGATTTCACGTCTAGCTGAAGGTATTTATCCTCTGTATTAGACGCCGTTCTTATTACGGACCGGCTACCTTTCATTTCTTATACTACGGTGGGGCGTGAGCGGAATATGTAATGGGAAATTCTATATTTCAGACGAGCCAAGATTCGCAGGAATGTTCTTTTCCATATAATTGTGTTTGCTTTTTTGGTTAACACTTACGTAGTTCAATAAAGGAAATCTTATCTCACTGCCAAGCGATATATAGGATATCTCAAAAGTCGATCTAAGTGCAAATGTACAAAGTGTCTCAAAATCAATAGTATGGGTTTACTGTAAGGATTTAAAAAAAATAAAATTTATGACACGTGATGTTAAATGCGAAGTAGTAGTAAGCTCCATTTTCAATCAATAGTATTATCTTTGGTACTTGACAGAAACGATTAATGACGTCATCAATTATATTTTTTCCAGAAACATATCCAAATTTTTTAAGCTCCCCTTTTTTCTAATAAACTTTTATTCTGTATTACAGAGTAAAAGAAAGAATTCAAAAAGAAAATCGAGCATATGGCAGAAATATAAAATTATTCAAAAGGACGTCAATTACAAAAAAAAAGACTAAGATAAAAATATACAAAACCCTGATAAAACCGGTAATTACATATGCAATGAAAACTACAGTAATGCATAAAAAAGAAGACCTAAAAATATTAGAAGGATAAATAAATTGGATTAATATTAGGACCTAAGGTAACAGAGGGTGGGGAAAGGAGGAGGAGAATGAACAGAGAAATCGAAGAGTAACTAGAAGGAGAAAACATAGTAAAATACATAAAGCCACAACGTTTGAAATGGGTAGGACATATACTAATAAGAAAACCCTCAGAAATGATCAGAAGAACACAGTGGTTACCACTATGGCCAAGAGGTAGAGGAAGACCCATAAAAAGATGGGATGAAATGGAAGACGATGTAAAAGAGATGGGAATAACAGACTGGAAGGCAAAGTGCAGAGATCGGAAAAAATGGAATAAAATAACTGTAACAGCCAGGACCCACAGAAGGTTATAAAAACGGAAAAAGAAGAATAATCCACCTCATTAAATGGACTCTAGAATTATTTTAGCATTAGCCAAAATCTTTAGGATTGCACGGCAATATTCAACTATATAACTGTAATATTTTCCATCATTTAGCTGTCATTGATTGTCATGGTAGACTATCAGAAGCTCAAGTTAAACATACTAACCCCAGATAATAATAAAAATAGTGATAATATGAGAAGTATGTCAAAGGGCGTACAGGTTTCAAGGTCACTAGCTCCGGATGGCATGGTGTCCATCGGGAGCGACCAAGCTGGGGTTAGTTGTGGTGTTTTGCAGTTCGCTTTCAATAGATAGAGCTGTCTTTCAAGGTCATGTGCAAATAAGTTCTTGTATAGTCGTCAATAACTAGAGGGTGATGAAAAAGGGGTGGGGTCCACCGTCAATGACCAGAAGGTCTTCGTCAAAAGATGACTGTTTGGTGTGAATTATGATGGTGGTATCTAGAGCGCCTCATGCCTGGTCATAGAATCTTTACAAGATTGGAGGTGACCTGAAGTAAGAAACAATGTTAATATAGCTAGACTGTTACAGTATTTCTAACAAAATCCACGAAATTCTATACGGCTATTTGTTGAACGGTTGATTTATCTAAATTCAATTCCCGGCTGGCTAACTTGAGTTTGGAACCGAAAACCGGAATTTTGAACCGTTCAACAAATATTAAAATATTAAAAACCAATTGGTATCATGACTAAAAAATTCACAAATTAGAGCGCCACATTGAAAACAGACTTAATTTTGTAGCTTACATTGTAGTAAATTTAGAAACTATCAATCAGAATTTATCAGTAATGGTTTGCCAAACAGGTGTAACGAACACTAGGTACTGGTCTACTGAAAATGCCTACATTGTAAATCAAGTCCAAGACCAAGGCCATTTTGGAGTAAATAGTAAATTTATGGTGCGGCATGACCGGTGGTCATTTAATTGGGCCTTATTTTTATGAACATACATTAAACTGCATGAAGTACCTAAATTCCCTTCAACAAGGACTTTCTGGACTTGGCAGCTAAGGACAAACCTATAGTTTCAGCACGGAGCTTCACCCCATCAGGCTAATATTGTGCAGCAATATTTAGATAACACTTTCCCAAATAAATGTATTGGAATTAAGGTCAGGAATCGGAAAGTCGCCAGATCTAACGCCCCTCATTTTTTATGGGGGGAGGGGTTAAAAAATAAGGTTTACAGAACATCTTTGGGAGACGTTAATCATTTGAAAGAAGAAATCACAAACGCTTGTAATGAGTTAACCGATGAAATGTTAATAAACGCAGCCCACAAGTCAGGCGATAATTATGTGTTAAAATGAGAGGAGGTTGTATAGAGAATAGATTGTAATATGTATGTAGTATGAAGGCGTTTGTCTCATTTTTTAAGTTTAGTTATTTTTATCATCACCTTTTGTTTTAACTTTCTTGTTTAATTTTAATATACTCATAGGTAAAAAGTCAAAATCTCCCTGTCAAATTATTTGTGATAATTTTAACGAAAAAACACCCTGTACAAATTTGACAGCCAACTAAGTTACTCCCTGAATGGAGTGCTGTTACCGAGGATTGAAGTGGTTAACACGAATTGTAGATGTATTCGAGTACAACAAAAAAAACGCATTTACTACAACTGCTCAAGACAATATGAACTGTTCACAAGTGGCTCTACTTTTTTGTGTTTTCTACAACTGTATTTACATTAACGCAAAAGCGCCCTGAGGCATAATACCTTTTAGTCCTTGGGTTCACTTACATTTCAACGCTTATGTTTCCGCTAAAAGAATGCGGAGGAAAATATCATAAATTTTTATTTCCTACTGGCGTACGCTCATTCTTTTCTTGATGAACGCAAAGCGTCACGGCAGATCCGACTTGGCTTGATAGCGGACTGTCTCGCATATTTTTTAATATAGTACTACTTTACCTTTCGCCTCGAAATTCATAAATTGAAGTATTTATTATTATCAGTTATATTTTACATTTCATGTTCAGATCAACTAGCACGATTTCTTAAAATACAAAACACATTTCAAAAGTAAAAGACGATTTCTTATAAAAAAAAACAAGTGAGAAAATGATGGCCTATCCGCTTACGTCTACCTGATGCAGATTCCACGGATATCACAATTATACACACAACAGATAATGTGCTAAACTATATACATATATATACTACTACCGGTTACTAGCACTGTCACAACAACGGTCACATGTTGTCGGATAATCGTCCTGTTCATACACCAGTTGGAAACAGTAAATAATACTGCAGGAAACAACTACTCCGCGGCCAAGAACCCTTGTCGGGCATACCACCAGGCATAGACCGGTTTCGGGCTTGTTAGCCTTACAGATACTGCAGGAGGGGCATTAGTCCGCGGAGTAGTTGTTTCTTGCAGTATCATTTACAGATTTAATGGCTTGTCGCCCAGGGCGAGAGGTCTGCGTTAAGTACCTGCTGCAATGTAGGTCGCTTCCTGTAAGTCGAGCCGCTTAGGCCGAGCAGGAAGTAAGTAGATCACTTATATTTCACCAGTTGGAAACAGTTTCCAACCGCCAGACGCACGCACCTTACGTTTATAATGCGGATATAAAGTTGAAAATGCTTTGTTTTAGAGGCAGTGTGCATGCTTCTGACGATTGAAAACTCGTTTTGGTATACTACGAACAAAGCTATTATAGAGTGCATGCATTATCGACAGCACATCTTTCTGGAGATTTTAGGAAAAGTTTTATTCATTGAGATAGCAATCTGAATTTTTTTATTGTAGGAAGCTCGTTTTGAAAATACCATCCTTGAATTGTTCGCATACTTTGTGTCATCAACTTCTATTTTCTTCCTTCCATGAGTTTCCTCTGTTTTCCATTTCGTAGTTCTATATTCTTCTTTGTTAGTCCGATATACACTACTCACAGTCACTCTTGTTAAAGAGCTACGTATTTCAACCGCACCACTTACACTCATATTTTGGTCTCGAGCCCTAATACCTATATACATTTTTAACAGTCAATGTTCTTGTATATGCAATTATTTATTTGTTTTAATTATTTACTTTTATTTTGTATCTTCAGAATCAACCCAAATGATACAATACCCAGATATTTAGTATCACAAAATATAAAAAATACTTTATTAATAGAAATTGTAGGAAACTTGATTTATATTAGTTTAAATACATTGACAATAGAATATGTATTATTATCTACAGGGTGGTTCAGAACATATCTATTTTTTTTTAATGTATAGGGAACTCTTACAAATACAATTTTGTAAAATAAAATTAAAAATAATTTCAAAATACACTTGTACACGGCACTGTATAACAAGGCAAAGCATGCAATTGGCGACCGAACAAAAATTTAAAGGTATTCACAAGGAAAGTAATCAATAATATTTTATAACACCTATTTTATTCAGTAAATTCAACTGCTTTGAACACTATTGTTATTAATTGTTAATACAATTAATTTGTGGTTTTAATTAATAAAATAGTGTGACATACCAAATGTTTCTGATTCGTGTTTGTTTTTGAACTCGTAAGTTATTGGCAGTAACTATGATACTATATTTGCGTAAATCATCAATACCAGGTGCTTCTTCGGTGCGATACACTTCATTTTTTTAATATCCCCACAGAAGGAAGTCCAAAGAGGGTCGAAGCGGAGATGGTACCAGTCCTCCTCGTCCAATCCCTTGGTATTAATCCTTTGACACGCTGTACATGGCACGGATATAATTGAGCCTCATTTATTATACGCCACACTGCTGCAATACGTCGTGGATGTTCTGGACCTCCAGATCTTCTACAATTGTTTATTAATAAAATTAATTTGTGGTTTTAGTTAATAAAATAGTTTGACATAACTGATGTTGCAACAACAAAATTTTGGGCCCGTCTTACACAGTTTCTACAAACAAACACAAATGATTCTACTTCTTGTCCATTATGCACTGAAGTTATTGGTGGAAGCTATGATACGTTTACGTAAATCATCAATAGTGTCCACTTCGCTGTGATCTTAGTGGCCATGGTACCTTCTCGTTCAATGCTTAGACACGTTGTACATGGTACGGGTATAATTGAACCTCGTGTATGATACTCCACATTGCTGCAATATGCCGTGTGCGCCCTGGACCTCCACAATTCGGTTACAAATTTTCCGTGTCACACCCACGTTGCACTACACTTGCACTCACTGCACACCGCGATGAAAATAGCTGCATTTGGCACAAGTTTACCGGGAAATCAATCTTCTAAAGCATTGTCACTTCACCATAAATTAAAACGATATCAACTACGAATAATTGCTATACATGTAAGCCATTTTTTAAAAACTAATGTAAACACTCGCATCACAAAAACATGAATACTCAATGTAATCGGATTTCTTCTTTGGAATCGCCTGGCTAGAGACTACAGCAGCAGTCCAACAATGTAAAAGAAAATACTTCAAAAATTGTTTTCTCGAAAACTATAAGGATTTTACAAAAAAATTTTACGTTATTTACTCCACATTTCATCTATTTCCAATTTTTTAGATACGTTGTGAATTAGCCTGTATATTATATTATTAAAATATGTAGAGCAGTTCGATGTGTGCAACCTGGAGCAAGATAACTAAATCCAAATGTATGTAAATGGCCAAACTATAAGATGCTTAGACCGAGGTCCCCATTTTATACCTCTTAATTGTAGTACTAAAGGCGGTAACCTTAGTAATGTCAAAATTTCTCATACCTACTGAACAGTATCTAATCCCTGCAGGGGATAAATTACGTAAGCCCTAGATAGGTATTGCCCTTTTTAAGATATCTCCACCTTGTCCAGGATTAGGCCTGTGGATGTCGCCAGTCTGGAGGGTGCGTAGATTAATTTTCACGTACGGCGATGGCGGTGTCTTATCTCAAAATATTATAATCCAGGGGGAATTCTAATATCATGACAAAATTTACTTCAGTCAGTTATACAGAAGATGACTGTTAATAACGTCACAAAACTGGATAGGATTCTAATGAGGTAATATTAAGTATTGCTTCTTTTCGATTTAAATATATGTAAATTTAGTTTGAGTATTAGTGAAGTATTTGAAGAAATACATTTGAAAAATTTATTTTTTATCTGATCCTGACGGAGTCCCCACAGCATTTTTGAAATGTTGTAGGTGTACATTAGCTCACCTGATTCTTTTCAATCCGTCCATTGAGTCAGCTTTTTTCCAGAACTTTAGAAGAATGTCTACATTACACTAATTTGTAACTCTGGTGATAGAAGGAATGTAAGGAATTATCGGGTCAGTCAGCGCTACCTAAATTATCGGATAATTTGGTAGCTCATCATTTAACTTGGGCTTGTAAAGAAGTAATCATTGCAGAACTCTAAAAACCTATATACGCAAATCGGTTTCGCCGTCACAGTTGAGTTTATATTGAGAAGCCGAACGCAAGTAACAAATGTCAAAGAAAAGCGTTGACAGTTGTGAAATTTATTTGACAGATATTCTTCGTGTAATTAAGAGTGACAATAAAGTTTGTTTGCCTACGTGACATGTTTCTACGCTACCCCAACTTAGTGGTTATAATATACAGGATGTTCCGGTTTGTTTGGAACAAATTGAAGTGGTAGATAGAATAAGAAATTTCAAGAGGAAACTTTATATGAATATGGTCTTTTTCTCGATCAGTAGCGGAGTTCCGGGGGGGGTTAAAGTTTGAAAAAATTACATTTATTTTTTTATTACCTAGTGCATATTGCACAGAGCGCTGCCAAATTTGATACATGTACTGCACTACTAGTCTCGGTTTCTATTATACAAGTTCGTTTTTTAAAATTGTTGTACTGGGTGATATTTTTTCAAGGATTTGCTATCATGAAACCCTTCAGAAATTTTTTCTTGTACGTCCCTGGTAAAGTATGAAATGTTTTTTTACTGCCTTGATTCATTGTCGAAATTGCGTCTCTCTTGACTTTTGAATGTATTCTTGTAAATTTTCTTGTAAAACGTCAATTTTCGTGTATCGAAGCGAAACTCAAAAAATATCATATTCGAATATTACGCACGATAATTTGTAAAAAAGGAGAATTTTATAAAACTTTTTATAACTTTTTATACTATTTTAGGGTGCAACCAAATTTTAAGTGCAATTATTATTTATTGAAAATACCTACAGCTTATGTCTTCGATAGAGAAATTTTCATTCAACTTCAATTTTCCTTATTTTAATTAACACATTTAATAAAAATACTGAAACCGCAAAAAAAATATTGAAATATCAACAAACTTGCATTTTACTACTAACAAGTAACAAACAAATAAATACATACATACATATGTATAGGCTACAGTTAACTTAAAAGAATATTCAGTGGTAAAATCTCCACAAATTCACTGTTATTTCAAATCTCATTACCAATTATTCTCATCCAGATATACCGAATTCTTTTTAAAAATGTGTAGATCTCTTATTGTATGTAGATTTTTTGGACCCAAACCATGTAAATTGTGAAAGTTTACCATTCATACTCAGGGAAAGTGTACAAACTGCTCTATCGAAGGCGTAAGTGTAGGTATTTTCAGTAAATAATAATTGCACTTAAAATTTTGTTGCATCCTAAAATAGTGATTTTATAAAATTCTTAATTATTTTACAAATTATCGTACGCAATATTCAAATATGATACTCTTTGTTAATTTCGCTTCGATACACTAAAATTAACGTTTTAAAAGAAAATGTACAAGAATACATTTAAAAGTCAAGAGAGACGAAATTTAGACAATGAATCAAGGGAGTAAAAAAAACATTTCAAACTTTACCAGGGACGTACAAGAAAAAATTTCTGAAGGGTTCAATGATAGCAGAACCTTGAAAAAATATCGCCCTGTATAATGATTTTAAAAAATAAACTTGTATAATATCCCTAGTTGAGCAGTACATGTATCAAATTTGGAGGCTCTGTGTGCAATACGAACTTAGTAATAAAAGAAATAATTTTTTTTAACTTTAGCCCCCCGTAACCCCGCTACTGATTGAGAAAAAGGTCATGTTCATATACAGTTTTCCTCTTAAAATTGCTTATTTTATCTACGGTTTCAATTTGTTCCAAACAAACCGGAACACCCTGTATATGCAAACGTTTACTTTGGTAAAAATGCAGTCAATATTCATATAAATGAGATAAACAGATTTTTATGTTCTTCCACAAATGCAATCCATCATTCCACGGCAAATTTATTGTTATTTTTCAGTATTCCGATTTTAATAACTTTCTCAGTCTAATTACGGATCATTAGTTTAGGTAAAAAATATATTATGTATATGTCTATACTTCGTTCAATTTCTTTAATTCACTGGAAAACCTTTATCCAGTAACAAACCCTCCTTGACTTGAAACATTTTCATGGCAATACGTTTTGATTCGGTACTAAAAGGAGCATTTGATGTAACGATCAATATCTGCCTAGGATTCATCACTTCGTCGGCAACGATCGCTTGAATATTTTAAATTGCGTATCCTTTACGATACATCCCACTGAAGGTGCATGAATAACGTGTCTTTTGATCGAATTCAATTTAAATTAGCTAGTGTCTTCACAACATACCAGTGTGCAATGCCTTTCATAATATCTGCTACTATTTTGTTGGATACTTTGTCTAAATTATCAATAAATTGGATTATACACGTCAAAACATGTGAACAATCTAATTAACTAGTTGTATTGTTTAGAACGCAAACAAATTGCTTGAACTTGTGTTCCTATACAATACTAGAATATATTAACTCTTTTTTCTTCTTGTTTTTATTAAATAAATATAACTGAGGGTGTGTTAATCGAAAAAGAAAATAAACAGTAATTAGCAAGGTCTACGATTTCCGACTATGCAATATTTCGATCAAATTTAGAATTTTCTTAAGGGCTAAAACATGCAATAAGAGACAAATGGACCATAACCAGTTTACAAACTAAACATATAACACTGAACAATAATATACAATATGTATACTTTATATAAACTCTTAAAAATTTATAAAAAAAAGAAATTAGGAAAAACATATTTTTGTAAAGGTAATTAGCAACCTTACCTAGTGAGATAGCAGCCATTGTCAAATAATAATACCATCCATTGTTATATAGTTAGTTCGAAATGTATAAATTGGCTATCATTTTTTAATCATTGATATTTGGAAAACAATAAGCGTAAATAACGCGTAATAACGTAAATAATTGGGAAGAATAATATTTAAATCTCTAGAGGTATGTAGTTGATTTTTTTATATCGGGAGGTAAAAAACCAATTAAGAAACGTTAATCACCGTACACACTATACACGAACAAACTGCTTTAGCATCCATCATTTTAAATATAACCATAATTATAATCTTAATGACGATTCGATTTTTGATAATGAATACAGTGTGGAAGAAAAGTATGGAATAAATTCATTATTTCTAAAACAACAAAGTTTCATGAAATTTCTTCGGACTCGTCGATTTTGCTTTTTAAAAAGACTCTTTTTTTCTATACCAACGCATTTCCGACGTTCATTTGTTTTCGCGTGATGACGTCATCGAATATTTTTTTAAATAGAACCCCTATATTTTTTCATCTGATTCTTGTAGAGCTTAACTTGCTGAATTCAAAAATATATAATTTCAACACTTTATTCCTTCAACTTTCCGAGAAAAAAAATAATCATCATTATTAAAAAAGATAGCTAATTCATACATTTCCACCTATTCTAACAATGAATGGTATTATTATTTGACAGTTGTTGTTATCTCGCTAGGTAAGGCTGCTAATTATCGTTACAAAAATATGTGTTTTTTAATTTTTTTTCTAAACTTTTAGGAGTTTATTTCAAGTAGCTTGTGTATTGTTGTTGACTGTTATATGTTTATTTTGATAATTATTTATGGTCCACTTATCTCTATTGCATTTTTAGCCCTGAAGAAGATTAAAAATTGATTCGAAACGTTGGCAGAGCCGAAAATTATAGACCTTATTAATTAGTGTTTGTTGTGTTTCTTCCTATTAATATACTCCCAGCTATATTTAATAATTTTTAGTAATTAAGTAAATAGATCTGTATCTGGTACATATATTTTCCTATAATATCGCTGGTTTATTTTTTTAAGTTGTCAGACAATACTGTCGTGGGTGCAATCTAAGTTTTCTATTATCTATTAATATTCCATTCGTTCGATTTTCTTTGAATAAATGGGCATTTTATTTAACACTACGTGAAGTGTGTTTTGTTATAAGCAAGTAAACTGGACGGATATTTAGTGAGTGAAAATGTAGTTTTGACAATTTAGAAAGAAAATTTATTGCAAAATACTGGGGCTAACCGGTTTCAGGTACATATTATTATTAAGAAAAATATTAATTTTCGTCGTTTCTATATATGGAAACGCTGTAAAAAATTACCATATGGTAATTGACAAATCTTAGCCAACGATGCTTATCATAGGCGTCGATTTCCTGGAGGAAAACAGGGGTTTGCGCGTTTTGAGGGTTTTTTTAAATATCGAGTTAGAATTCCGAAATAATTGTTTATTGTCTTTTAGCTCTCGTTGAGCACGTGGTTAAAATTGGTAGTTAACCACTCACGTTTATTATGTTTTTGTTATACGACTTTTCAGTGTTAAGAGCCATTGTTTCTATAAGATAAAGAGTAAGTATTTAGCTTCAAGTAATATTTGCAGTGATAATTTCATTATGTTCCCATGGCCTCTGCAAATTATTACCTAATGGAAATTTTTAGATTCCAACTGGAAAGTTTTAATCAAATTAAAGAATTAACCTTCATCCACCAGCAAAATGTTTTACATTATGCAATAATTTGATGAATTATGAAAAGCAAGGAATGATTACGGTTTCGCTATTTGAAGAAATTAAAAAAATAAGTTATTCCTTTCTCTATTACATTAAACAATGAGAAAAAAATAATTGACGCATCTTGCAACTCATGTCAAACTACACTACATACATTATTAACAAAAAATCGTTCTCCAAAATTTATACCATTTTAAGTAGTCGTATGATAATAATATCGATAATATTAAGAAAAACATTGTTTTACTTATACGTACCGAGTGTGCCGTTAAGATCAGTCGGTTTGAAATAGTATTTTCTACAAACACAAATAATTTTAGACATTTAAAAATTGAATAATATAGACCTTAAAATAATAGACAGGAATGTTAGTCCACCTGGGAATATTCAAAGGTACCGAAGTAAAACGAATACTCGTATATAAGGATAGAAAGCGGTCTAAACAGCCAACTTTTAGGTAGGTAAAGAAATCTTTCAAAATACATTTTTTTTTTAACTGCAGGTGTAAATATTGTTATAACATAAACTTACATAGTTCAGCACCTAGAATTGTTTACTATTGTTACGCGTACATTGTTTAGAATAGAAGAGAGAGATTCTTGATTAAAACGTTGAGATCTTTAATCTAGCATGTACAGGGTGATCAGAAAATCAGTAAATATGAAAAACATTCAAGAAAAAATTGCTTTTGCTTTTAACAACACAAAAATGTTAATAAAGAAAGTTTCTTAGAATATAAAGAGATATCGATAGCGGGTCTGCTTCCCACAGAGCCTAGCTCGAGAACAACAGGGCAGGTCAAAGAATCCAGCTATAACTGGTGATGTGCACTTTATTTCTGTTACTGGCATCGACCAGTTACCGAGGTGAGGGCATAACATAGTCCAGGGCATTTCATCAAAATCGACCGAATAGCGGAAATTTGAAGGCACAGCAGATATCGAGATGCGTTTTTCTGCATTGTGTTCAGGAAGATCCCAGGAAAAAGTCTATATCATCTGGTTTAGCCAAATGCCTTCTGGGCCGGAAAATGCATTACACCATTATAGGAACGACTGGAAACTCGGAAAAATCGCTCTGCAATCGTTACTCGGGAGTTTTCGGGGCTGCCGAACACGATTCTGGCATTAGAATTGCCCGGGGATGCACGGGGGTGGCTCTGTGGGGGTGCGCGGGGGGTAAATTAGGGGAGCGGCAGAGTGCATGAAAATTGCTCTAAACTCATTACGCGGGGGTTTTCGGAGATGCCGAATTCAATTCTATCATTAGATTTCCACGGGGGCGCTTGGGGGTGGCTCTGTGGGGTTGTCTGTGGGTTATTGGGGGGGGATAAATATTTCTTATTTGAATAAAGTATTATTTTCATAATTTGTGATTTTTCAATTTCTCCTTTACCATTTCCCACAGAGTCACCCCCGAGCGCCCCCGGTGAAGTCTAATGCCAGAATTGAATTTGACATCCCCGAAAACCCCCAAGTATCGATTTTGGAGTGATTTTCATAGACGCAGCCATTTCCCCCCCAATCACCCCCAGACAACCCCACAGAAGGACCCCCGAGCGCCCCCGGGGAAATATAATGCTAGAATTGAATTCTGCATCCTGGAAAACCCCCGAGTAACGAGTTTGGAGCGCTTCCCATAGACTATGCGATTTTACCCCCAGAATGACCCCCCGGATACCCCCACAAAGCCACCCCCGGGTAATTCTAATGCCAGAATCGAGTTCGGCAGCCCCGAAAACTCCCGAGTAACGATTGCAGAGCGATTTTTCCGAGTTTCCAGTCGTGCCTATAATGGTGTAATGCATTTTCCGGCCCAGAAGACGTTTTTCAAAAAATGGCTAAACCAGGCGATATAGACTTTTTTACTTCCTGAACACAATGCAGAAAACCGCATCTCGATATCTGCTGTGCCTAAAAATTTCCGCTATTTTTCCTAACTTCCCTGGACTAACAATCAGTTATATATCAAATAATAACACCGGCCTTGAAAGTCTAAAAACCACTGTAAAAAAGTTCACACCGATTCTAATCTCAATCATTCTTGAGGAAAGAAAATCAAAATATTGAGTTTGATGTGCAAAAGTTCGGTTAATTTAGCATCATTACGTAATTTTCTTTCTGCGTAGAATATCATATATAACATGCAATATTTGCTACCTCTGTTATTTACTTTTAGTTTGAATAATTTATTTCCTAATCAATTAAATTCCTTTCCGTTAATAACAACACTTGTAACATTGTTGCCATCAATTTCGGAACACATAACATCTGCCGAAGTTTGTGAAGAATTTGCACAAGTTACGGATGTCTCTTCTTGTAAGGAACAGCTATATTTTCTGGGCAATATCAAGTTTGTGGAAATGGACTCCTCAGCATAACTTTCTGCTACAGAGAAGCTTTTCCATCCACCATGCCGATTAATGGTTATAAGATCAGCACCTTTATTGGTCAATAAAGTTGTTGAAATGCACTTCATACAGTGGCCAGCATATGCTTCTGGATCTGCGATATTCAGGCTGAGAAGTACATTTTTGATTGATGTATCTGAAAAAGATTCTGTCTTGTGTTACGCGAATTGGGCGCAGAGAAATATTTCAACAGCATTTACGCAAAATCCTTATTCTATAGTTGTAAAGTTTTTTGAAATGCCCATTTTGGTGTCAGGTATTGAAACAAGTAGGCAACTTCCAATGTTCTGTACGTCAGTAATTTTCAAATCATAACATAAAATAATTCAAAGTTCATTATATTCCTAACAACAAGTAAAAGGATATTACTTTAATCATAAATAGTCTTTCTCGGAAGCCCCAGTCAAAAATTCTTCAATATATGCTCTTTCCACTACTGCAGCTTTTTTTGCTTTGTATCTTCTCGATTCACTCTTCAAATCCATTTTCCAATATTTATATTTTTGTAGACCTTTATAATAGCCTTCAGGAGCGAATACTTAGACCACATAAAATTGCATGTGTTTCTTCAAATTTAAAAAATTCGATAGCATGGCTTCTTCATTTATTGTCATTACTCTCCGTTTTTCCTCCTTTTTTACCAAATTCAGATAGAACAACAGCCATAAATAACCATACCCACTATAACAAAACCTACCACGTTTCATTGAGTACTAAGAAATATTAAGTCTTGCGAATATTTTTTTATTAAAATCGATTGCACAAATAAATATGATTGTGTGTCGAACTACGTCCTCGCGTTTAAACATTCTTGCGTCAATAAAATGCTACTTAAAACACAATACAATAAATAACTTATTACTAAAAGTAAATAACAGAGGCTAAATTAAAAATAATTTAATACGCGCAAAATGCAGTATCTAAATATCTATTAGGGTGTGCTAAGTTTCAACTAAGTAGCTCTTACTATTCAGAAAATAGAATCAAAAATTAGATTTTTTTTTCAAGCTTTAACACCATGTACCCATGTTTATATGAACTTTTTGTCTCTTAAAATCAATCATAGATTAACCCCTTAAAGTTTGTGCACATACTTAACACCCTGTATATTTAATATGTAAGGAAAACCAAAGAGTTCCTAATAACATCATTTTCAAATATTAACATTTAAATCATGTATTTAAAAAAAGGAGGAGCAGATGTTTTATTATAAGGAAATTAAATAATTTAGACAGAGAAAGATTACTAATATTTTCTGGTTTTTTTAACATCACTCTAGTTACTATATGAAAAAATTCGAAGGAATGTACGTAGATACTTAATAATATATTCTATAATAAATTTGTTTCGCTTTTGCAGTTAATTACCTAGCTGAGAATTAACATCGCAGCTAGAGCTATGTAAAATAGACTAACGGTTACAACATACTCCTACGAATCTAGAGCGAGGTACATACTCCTAGATAATATCAATCACCTCCAGGCATTCTGACTTGAACATTGCATAATTCATTTAAAGTTACCCTGCCTTAAGTAAACGACGTTTACTTATGTCGGTGTGTGACTAATATACAATCCGCTGGCAGAAAATTAGCTGCCATAGGTTCCCTGGAGGCCCTTCCTATATCTAGTCTCTACCAGAGATGTAATACGAGAGTTATGGGGTGAACGATCCCGTTACCCTGCTCTCGAAGTCATCGCCACTGACAATTGGGCAGGAATAATCCGCAGAATGCGAATATTTTCTTCAAATTGGGATTCTTTCATCTGTCTAGTCGTAAAGGGTATGGCATTATGGAGACGACCGCAAAAGTCCGGGATCTATAGCCGGGATCAATGACTTCTTTATGAGGAGAAAAATTAGAGCTAACCCAAGTGAGTTTTTTATACAGGTTGATTCAGTCGTAATGTCATTAATTTATTTTAACCACGCAGGAAATCAAAAAAAAATACAACATCGTTTTAAAAGGAAAGCAAATCACCCTATAAAAAATAATATGTCTGACGACGGAACCATTATATAGTTCGAGCGTTGAAGAGACAGCGCTGTAATGTCAGAATACATAATAATATTGTTTCAACAGTTCAACGTGTTTATTTAAATTTCTCACCGTCTATCGCACACTACACATACGGGTATGGAGGGAGGATACCTATAAATGACAATGCAACCTGGAGTGCTTACATTCGTGACCTGTTATACTCGCGTCAAAAATTCAGACGTCTTATGTCATGGTTGACATTTGACGTAATTTTCGATATTTGATCGCGCTAAAAACAAAAATTGTTTGCAATTTAGTGCAATATATAACGCAAACGTTTAGTGTAGTGGCTGAAGTCGGGGGTGCCATTTGATGCGCCTTTATGGGCCTAACAACTTTTATCTAGAACTTCTTTTAATAGGGCGTCCTCCTTAGGCTGTAATTACTTGTCTCAGGTAAAAAATTACCCTCTATAAAGGGGAGATACTAAGGGAGTGTTTTGGAGGGTTCATTTGTTGTCCAATTGACTACATATAAAGTATAGACGACAATAAAAAAAAAAATTTAGACAAAATTGTGGGGGGCCGAAAACCGGCCTTAGGGACCCTCCTACTTTGTATAAACCATTTTTAGGCTTATTTTTGCATGAAATTGTCGAAAACAAACGCCATTTCGATTAAAATAATATGTTCTTTCTTCTGCACGTACTTGGAAAAATCATGCAGTTTCTTCGTTAAGTTTTTGCAAATAAAAATAGACAGACTTTATATGATTTAAAGTAAATTGGAAATATGTTTCAATACATGTAATTTTTTTATTTTAACTTAAAATAGAGTGTTATAATCCCACAAAGAGTTTTAAATATTTAAATATCCCCAAGAATAATTAGTGTAAAAATTCCTCTTTTGCTGTTACTTTATAAAACAATTGGAAACGTTTCATCCACGCTTTCTTAAATAAAATTCAATCCCCAAGTTATTCTTCCTCTCCTCATTAATTTCTTTTAAACTCTGAAAGACTCCCTCATTTGCGGGACTGTAATCGGCGCACGAAATTACCCTTTGTCGAAATATCTTGTTCCACAACTCCGACACAAAAAGAACAAATTCTTTTTATTTTACGCCGACAAGTCTACCTTTCCAAAGCACATCTGCTTTAGCACACCCATATTTATTTATTTTTTCGAGTCGACAAAGCTTTGCTAGACATCTGACACACACAATTTCCTCTAATAAAACCCTGCAAATTAAAAGTTGAAAACTTAAAGGATAGAACTCGGCGGTATCAGTTGCAGGAGACGTTTTATCATCCCTCGTCAGCAGATAACGAATCTTTCTGGTTATTTACCCTAATAAACCCTCGCTGAGCCCAAGGGCTTTTTCTATAAATTATTGCGGGCAGCACTGCTCTTTGAATTTATCTTCGGAAGTAACGCACATCGATACGTTCAGTAATTTTAAGCCAATTATAATAAAAAAAGCCATTTGCTTTTTGGGTTTTTGTGGCATTTTTGGGTCATAGATAGTGCAAATACTGTGTAGGTAATGCCATAACTACTAGTGGTGATGTGGTGAACTTACGGTATTGTTAAACGTAACTTATTCCTTTGATTACAATATTGATCCGCTCGTGAAAATTACAGCAACTATGGTGTTGGGTACGTCCAGATAGAGGTTTTCCTTGAGGTATTTATAAAATCTTGCCATGTGATTTCACATTAGGCTACTCGTTCTAATTTGAAAAATAATAAATAAAAGTAATGAATAATAAGTAATGAATAACATTTATTTTTTTTAATTAATTTATTTTTTAAATTTGTATTGCCATTTACTACTGATTTTGTTACGGGTTCAATTTTTATTAATGTATGTCACGATAAACAGGGTTTTTTACTATGACTAAGTATAAATATGTCAACCACGTGCTCAGGAAGGCCTAAAAGACAATACAAAAATTATTCCAGAATTTTAGCTCAATATTTAAAAAATGGGGCAAAACCCACTTTTCCTACGGAAAGTCGGCGACTATGATATCATCGACTGAGATGGCTTAGATCCATAGATAAAGCGTACATCTCTCAACAATATCTACTACCATGTGGTCGTTTTTTTGCAGCATTTCTAAATGCAGAAACGACAAAAATTAACATTCTTATTAGTAATAATACCTGATAGATATGTAGGTAACAGTTAATCCAGTTAACTCCACTATTTTGCATTCGTTTTTCATTATTTCGTTACAAACTGGCAAAACTACAACATTTTCATTCATTACAACCACTCACTACCGATAAAACACACTTCCTGTAGGTACAGCTAGATAAAATACCTATTTATTATAACAAAATCAAACGAAAGGATCAGATAATAGAAAACTTTTAATGTACCCGCAGCAGTCTTGTCCCATAACCTAGAAAACCAAACCGGCGAACTATATTGTGGGAAAGTATCTGCACCCAACACAAATTTTTTATTATTATTATTACAAAACAAAATGGGCAGAGGAAAATCCTGTTAGCCCATATTAATAGATATAAAAAAATACACATCGAATAAGATGTACAATGAGAAATATAACACAATAGTACCTAATCTTTTAAAATATGAAATACTAAACACTAAAATATTAAAATATAAACATGAGACTTAATTAACCATATAAAGATTACAAGAACAACAAAGAACGAGAAAAGAAAATATATTAGTTGTCTTTGAACCAGCTGTCCAATCTGCTTTTGAAGGACTGTAAAGATGGAGCACTCACTACACTTTCCGGCAAACTATTCCAAACACTAAATATTCGATTTGAAAAAAAATGCTGACGCACAGATGTTCTAAAGTGTTCTTTTTTTAATTTATACTGATGACCTCGAAGACGTTCATCATAATAGGCAATTTGCATATTTTTTTATTTTATTACGAAAATATTATTCAGTTCATTTTATGTGTACTGTGTTAGTTTTATGTCATTCTCTGCAAAAATAAAGCGGTAATAAATTAATAAATTCATTACGTTTTTCCCAACCACAAAAACGAGAGAAATACAAATGGCGGTTATGTGACGTCACAGTATATGAACATGTCATGTTGTTTTATATGCGTGACATAAATGTCAAAATCGAACTGTCAAAGTCAAATTATTATTTGTTTTGTTGCTGTGCATTGTGTACATAATATCCATATAATTATAGTAAATAATGGCAACAGAGAGTGGATTTGTCAAAGGACAATCAGATAACCTGCCCAAAATTGACTCATTGTCAATGTTTTCGTTTCTGGAAGAAATTCCAAATTATATGGTGCATAATTTCAAGACGTCTGCGTTTTGCATTACTTTGTTGCTCAGGTACCATTTTCCCGTGACAGTTAAAATTATGGGGTATTACACTTTTTTTAGTTGTAGTCTTTGTACATTCCCATTTAATTTGTGATGCCAATAATTCTCCATATCTTCTTCCAACTATTAATTTTAAAACACACATCATCTTTATAATCTCTGAATAAAGTGAAAAATGACTTACGGTGAAATGATCCTCGCAACAATATAACGCCGTTGTGTTCGACAATGGAACCATTTCTTACGCATTTTCTCATGTTTAAGAACTAAGAAAAATATTTTTTCCGGGGTGGTTACCGTAGTGTTTTTGCACTTTGGTACCACACAATACTTATAAAATTTGTGTTTTATCGGCTCCATCCCCTTCGGCAATCCAAAACTTATGTTATAATCAATGCTGGACACCACACAAACACAGATTATGGAAGTTACGGAACGAGTTCGCTAACCGACTTAACTAAACTACGTCGATTTGACAATTTGACATGTGTCACCATGGACGTTTCCATATACTGTGACGTGGACGAATCAGAATGTTGTTTCCGAACCCGTGACTATATTTGAATAAATTGCTATATAAAATAATTAATTATGAAAAATATAAGAACAATTTTACAGAATTAGCAAGATATTCTTGTTAAGTACTTAATATATAATAAAATAACAATATTTTTAAGCATTTAAAAATTTCATGCAAATTGCCTATTTAGCACTAAAATATCATCAAAGTGTGGGATCATTCCATGCAGCAAACGATATGTCAAAATAAGATCTCGAGTTCGATCTTCAAAACTATGGAGATTAGACAACTTCAATCGTTCTTCATATGATGGTCTTATACGCCCATAGGGGCAACGAGTAGCATAGCGTTGAACAGATTCCAACATGTACTTGTCCCGTGTTAGAGCAGGATGCCATACCTGTCCACAGTACTCCAAAATTGGTCTTGTGTACGTTGTATATAGTTTCACGAATGTTCCCAACGAAACATTTGGAAATACTTTGTTAAGCAGATAAACAGATCTATTGGCACGTCTTGTAATATTTGTGATATGTTGTGACCAAGTAAGATCTGTCGTCATAGTAATACCCAAATCAACATGACTATCTCTAGTAGTAAGTTGTTTATTATTAATATAATAATTTAAATTTGGATTATTTTTCCCAGATGCAAAATAACGCACTTTTCTGTATTGAGTGGTAGTAACCACGTCTCACACCATAGATATATTTGCTTCAAATCTTCTAATAACAAATGATATGACGTTAGAGGGTTGTTATAGAGTTTAGTGTCATCTGCGTAACAGGCGAATTTCGATTTAATTACACTTCCCAGGTCTGAAGTATATGCCAAAAAAAGTAGTGGACCAAGAACAGATCCCTGTGGAACTCCACTTAGGACTGGACGACTAGAAGAAAATGCGGCTCCAACGCGAACAGAAAATTGTCTATCCGACAAAAAGTTTCCTATCCAATCGTGTAACCTCCCACGAATTCCAAAATGATATAATTTCATTGAGAGTCTTTGTAATGGAACACGATCGAAAGCTTTAGAAAAATCTAAGTATATGATATCTACGGGAGTTTTTAAATCCAAAGCGTTGCTCCAGTCGTCTACGCAATACAGTAGGTTTGTTACAACAGAATGGTTGGGAATAAAGCCATGTTGCTCATTAGGTATAATCTTATGGTTTAAGAAAAAACTTAACATTTTTTTAGATATTATCCGCTCCATAATTTTACAAATAATAGACGTCAAGCTGATAGGTCTATAATTGGATGAGGCAAACTTATCGCCTTTCTTATAGATGGGAGTAACTGAAGCATCTTTCCAGGCAGCTGGCAATATGCCTGTACTAAAGGAGCTGTTCATAATCAATGACAGTGGAAATAGTAAATTTTCCTTACATTTTTTGAGAAACAAAACGTTGTAACCATCTGGACCAGGTGATGACGAGTTTTTTAGCTTTGATATTATTTCGCATATATCTTCTCGTGAAAAATATATATCTGTTAATGAGTTACGATTCATTTCTGTTCGAATTTGCAATTGTCCAGGAATTGGCATTTCGTCAGTGTAAATTGAAGAAAAAGTGTTGGCTAGGATTTCCGATACTTCCTGATTATTTTGACAAATGGAACCATCGTCTTTCTTCAGTAGAGGTACTCCAACCCTAGAATTAAGATGTGCTCTTACGTATTTATGCAATCTTTTTGAGTTTTCATAATCTGCCAGCGAAGACACATAATCTTCTTTAGCTTTTTTTATTTTTATCGATAAAGAATTTGAAAAACGTCTATGAGTGTTGTAGTCAAACTGATTTCGGGAAAGACGAAATTTATTCCAAAAGCGTTTCTTATGTTTAATTTGCTCAAGCAAGTCATAATTAATCCAGGGTTTTAAAAAATTATGCTTAACAGTTTTAAAATATGAATTTTGAAGTAATATGTCGTCTACAGTTCTATTAAATCTGTTCCACATTTCTTCTGAAGAATCAGTATTTAATGATTCCTGCCAGTTTATCCTGGACAAGTCTGCATTAACACTATTATAGTTGGTAATTTTTATTATTTTATTGCATGTCTTCTGGGTATTAGAATATACAAATTGGAGAGAAAATTTTATTACTGCGTGGTCAGATTTACCAATCGGTGAGGAATATTCCGGCTCCGTAAGAAGTAAAGGATCATCCGTCAGAACTAAATCGAGCAAGGTGGGATTTTGATTTTGCCGATAACGGGTGGGTTTGTTTATAATTTGTGTGAGATTGGAATTTACTATAATATCTGCAAATCTTGCCGCTGAAAACCTGGAAGTTGGTAATTGAGTTAGAGGCCATTTAATATCAGGAAAATTGAAATCGCCAACAATCAAAATATTCTTATGATACCGGCAGATGTTAGATATGTTATCGATGAGAAGAGAATCATTTTCTTCAGTGGAATTAGGTGGTCTATATACACACACAATCGTTAAAGAGAATGAGGCAGAGGTACATTTCAAAGCAAGAGAATCAATATTGCCACATTGAAATTGTATGGATTCAATTCTAAATACCATTTCGACATCATCGTGTATATAAAAACACACACCGCCTCCAATTTTGTCAGTTCTGTCTTTTCTGTACAAATGATAACCCTGTAAATGGACCAAAGAGTCAGGTATACCAGGATGCAACCATGTTTCCGTAATTAATATTATTTTTGGCTGTTCATGTTGAATTACAGAAACAAATTCATCGAATTTAGCAATTAAGGAGCCTAGGTTAGTGTAAACTACTGATAATTCTAATATATGATTTAGTTTTTTGATAACGGTATAATGGTTGGAATTTTGTTAATATATTTTATTGTTAAATCTGTTTCTCCATTTTCATGCCGCTGCTTCAATTCATCTCTAACGCCATTCAAGTACTTAACCTGACACGGTGTTTTATCATCTGCAATCTTTATGCTTTTATATTGAGAGTTGCTTAACTTATGTTTATTTTTCAAAATATTTCTTGCAGCGTATTCATCACTGAATATAACTTTAATAGCTCTCGAACGATCCGCTACAGCTCGACCAAGACGATGCATAGACCTAAATTGCACCTCCTCACCACCAACAGTCCTAAGAATGTCAGTGATACTAGCAGAATCGTTATGTGTTCTTTCTTCATATGATCCCGTTGCCTCAGGAAGACCTCGAACAATCACATTTTTAGCACGCTGCATACGATCTACGGCCTCATTAGTAATATCTTCAAATATTTCGAGCAATTAACGACTGAAATTTATTTTCAATTTTTTCAAGTATTTCTGACTTTAGTTTCTCAAATAATGATTTTATATCGGTGATATTATCTAATTGTTTGTTACAGTTGTTACAAAATATTTTAATACTTCGTGCTTTGTTTTTATGTAGCCTAGTAATACGCTGAAAGTCGGCTCCCAAATCGGTACAATCCATATGTATTTTGTGCGCGCATCCATCACATTTAACAGTCTGAGCGGCACCAAGTGGTTCAGAACAATTGGCGCAGGCTTCTGACATTATAGTAGGTGGGGCTAGCGATACTGATATCCAAGAGGACAAAAACGAATACTAATAATGGAATTTTCTTACCCGAAAAAAGGGCAAAAAGAAGTAGACATGAGTCAGTTGCACTATAAAAACAAATACTTGGTGTTAATCACAGACTATGCACAAACCAGTACAGTGTGATATCTTTATATTAAAGATCGAAACGATCTTCAATTCTACAATTATTTATCGGTAGGCACTTCACACAACCGTACACCTTCGCTGCGTACTTATCGAATGTAATAACTATAAAACGTTTAAAAATTAAAAAAGTCACTAATCATTGAAGAAGACAGAACTACAACGTAAATATATGGTAAACACAGAAATTAAATTATGACTTGACTGGAAATTTTACGGTCATGTTGCTAGATGCCTACGTTACCTACTCTGATTTTCTAAACGTGTGGTGGAAAAATCGCATAGGCGGCGTTAAAAAAGGATTTGATATAAATAAGTTTGGAATTTTTTTGAAGGATGATTTCGTTAATTCTTAATTTTCTCTATCCCCTCTTAAAATATTTGTACTTAGTTATAGTTAACCCTGAATACTTATATTTTGCGTGTAATATAAATAGTTTTTGTCATGAGATGTCAGGGTGTAATTTCCACTTTCACAATGAATAATATTTGCGGCTGGGGATTCCCACCTTAATTTTTTATATGAAAAATTCCACTTAATCTTTAATGCCCGTGTTAGGCCGAAAAGGATCGTAGTGAGGTACAATGACCGACTAACGTCTAAGAGTAATGGCTCAACCATAAAGTACCCCATATTTCATAGGGGCTTAATTTTATTTTGCGGAATATGTGGCACATCCTATTTCGTTACGGTAGATAAAACGTGCTACTTGCAAGCTTCGAAAGCGTCGTTTATAGACGTTACACCCATTAGGCTATTAGACAGGCTGAAAATACGGTTTTCTCGTGACAAACAATCCAATAATCTGCGGTCGGCCGTGGAATATGATTTATTCGTAAGTGTATCGAAGTCAAGTAGGCAGACAGAAAGTTCTAATATAAAGCTACGTCTAGACCAAATGACCAAATGAATGAGCAAGAACATGCAATAGTAAATATTTATTAAAAAATTTCAAGCTGTTGTGTACTCGTAAACATATCGGACAAAATTCTTGCGACTGATTTATTATACAGGGTGCCCGGAACTCCGCGCAGAAAATTGATACTACTAGAAAAAATAATGCTTCAAATTCGTGTTACATTTTCTCGAAAAGTCAATATTGACGGAAATACATAATCTCAAAGTTATTTCTATTAATTTCTTTTTTTGGTTATAAGTTTTTCAATATTGGAAAAAACAACCGTTTGCGAGAAAATAGACATTTACTTTTTTTGGGTATACTGATAAATCTCATTTCTTTTACGGTTAAGCAAAGTATACTTTGAAAACAATTGATGATAGTCATATTGCTTTGGCGGTAATTTTAAACCTCATATGTATTCGTTCACACAAAATAAAACAGAAGCGCTACCTTTTTTGAGAAAATAGACATTTAACTAATTTTTTCTAACCTTGGTTGATCAATTTCCGGATTGGACGCCACATCGTCGGTTCCTTCCTAAACGTTCGACATATCATTATCTTCCTTAGAAGTAGGTAACTTTGAAACTTTACTTCAACCCTATCATATACATCTGGAAACCCAAAGAAGCTAAACCTATGACATGGCGACCAGTCCGGAAATCAATTTCTCTACCGAGATTAAAATGTGCGCATATATCCGTCAACCCCAGGAGACTGGTTGTCTTCACGAGGAAGAGGAAACTGGGGCCAATAAAGGCCTCCTCGAAAAACTAGGCTAAGTTTTGTGTTGGATATGAAATAACCTTGGAGTCATGCAAAACTAACATGGAACCTTCATTTGAAAAGAAGGCTCAAAAAATGTGTACATATCCTGTGAGCAGTGCCGCAGAACCGTTGGTAAAACGCATGAAAGAGGTTATGTGGATATACATTGCAATTGTGAGACCAATGTTAGGCTATGGGGCTGTCGTCTGGTGACCGAAAATCCACCAAATAATAGCTAAACAAAAGCTCAGTCAGATGTCTCGCCAGCCTAAGCAAAGGTGGAACTATGCGAACAACACATAACAGCATTAAGGTAATGACCCCGACAACTATGCTTCAACTCAGGAATATTAGCTTCAGACCAGATCTGGAGAAGTTAGGAGTCGCCTGTGTAATGGGGTCGTCAGATGACTTTTCTACAAGTAGAAACTGAAGTATTTCTCCATACTTTGCGTTGGACAAATCCTACACAATACTCATCAGCAGTGAGGACATGGTAACCTGTGAGGAGATAAATAACGTCTCCACAGACGAATCAAAAAGGAAGGAAGGTACAGGATGTGGGATACTATTCAAGATCCCTACGTATCTGATATCAGTGGGCAATGCACGAATATACTATATACTATAGTTATACCTACTACGGAGTTAGCAGCTATAACCATAGCCGCGAAAGATATTGTCTGTGGGCATACAGCGGGCCAATCTACACAGACGGTAGATAACTACTACCGATCTTGAGCAATCATAGGGCAACAACTATACCAGCCTGGTAATACCATAAGATACCTGTTGGTAATAGCCTCAGCCGTGAACAGCCTATCTATAAGCTGTGTCAAGGCCACAACGGTGCAATGGCAATAAAGAAGCTGACAAACTAATCAGAAGAGAATCTCAATATGTTTGGACCAGTGTGCTTCCGTTGCCAACAATTGTTGAAATTGTTAAATATAACATCCAGAAAGAGTTTAGGAGTAGGTGGTATGAAACAAACATCTGTTAATTCGCTAAGGACTTCTTAGAGTACCGCTATAAAAATACAACCAAAAAGTATGCTATGTCTAGGACAAATCTTCGGATGGTAACATATAAGTGGTAGCATACCACTACAAATCTTCCATCTAACACTTGTCAAAAAAGATTCAACCTTACATTGAATTGTTGGCTAAAGAAACACCTTTACCATATGAGAAAGTGTGAAATACTTTTTTATTTTCAACAGGAAGACGATACAGTATTTCATGCAGCACATACTGCCATCTCTTCAAGAAGAGAATCCGTGTTGGGAGAACGATGGCATATAGTCGAGAGATCTACCTTTGGTCTTTTTCTCATTAATAGGTTGGTTAACGGTTCAGGTAGGCAAGTAGATATACTATGATCGTCCGACGCCAATTACTGATGTGACACTCTCGATGGCTTGTGTCCACGAGAGTGGTGTCTGGGGATGGTTGTCAATGACAAGAGGGTGTCACAGAAGAAGTGTGCCAGTGAGATTAAGCTGCTGCGTTACCTGTGTTACCTTTGTGTGTTTGGCAATGCAGAAATTGATGAGAAGTGCTTGTAGACAGGTGTGTGAGATTTAGCTGGTGGATATAAGGTGTGCGAGAAGGTATTAGAAGAGCAGGTGAGGCGTCTACGTACGTTCATTGTGAATTATGTATTTGTTTTGAGTTGTTTGTTAGCGGTATGTAGAATATAAGAAGTAATTTTGGTATGATATATTGACCTTTTGAAGTGACATAGGTAATTAAATAAGAATAGCATGTTTGTTATTTTGAAATTAAGATAATTTGTATTTTTGTTGAGATGAAATGGATTTAAAACCATCGTTCCCGTGGACACATGCCATCGAGAGTGTGATGTTAGCAATTGGCGTCGGCCGATCATAGTATATCTACTTAGGCAAATCTCCTAATGGGAAGTAGTACTAAGTGCTGTAGCTAAGCTCCCGCCCACAACTCCAGAATGCACAAATAATACAAATATTTTTAAAACTGTATTCCCGAACATATTACAAGAAGAATTCAGAATTATGCAAAAAGAAAACTTATTACTTATTACTAATTTCAATTAAATAAAGTTTTTACTAAATTAAGGTGTTCGGTATTGAATATAAATTATTAAAATTAAGGTAAACGTAATAAAAACACCAAGTGCTGTGGAAAATATTCTCGTTAAATATTTAGCAAAACATGCAGATATTCAGGTTAACGTGAAGAAAGTGTGTCAAAGCTTGTAAGCTGTTCCCTTATCTTTGACAAATTCCACAGAAAATAACAAAACTTAATAACTGTAAGAATAACCTGCCGGAATCTACTTATTAATAACTTTTCTGCCCCTTCGGGAATTTCATTATCTTGATATTCTTGTCAGACATTCGCTAACACTAATATAAGATAAATTAAATACTGTAAGCGAAATACGATTGACCTAGATCAAGATATTGAGGCTTGGAAATGATACAAAAACAGAATTTTTTTTCTGAATGTACAGGGTGGTTCGCGAATGGTTACAAGTTTTTATGTCGGATATAGAAATAAAAAACAAAAGTCTGATCTCAAAATAACTGCTACTTCAGATCATCAAAACAATCTATATTTCTATCTTTAAACTGTATTTAGTCAATAGATTGAAATAAATACATATAAATTTTTTGATGACCCTGGTGATGTACCTTTTATCAAATATGGGTCAATAGTATAATTTTAGTGTTTTACATTTAGGGGTAGGAGGGATATAATTTTATGCTTTAATGTAAAATGATTCCTTCAAATCTAACTGTGACAAAATGTCTTATTTCGTGCTGGTTTGTTGTAGACCGTAAGTATATATGGTTAGTTAAAACACTCCTAATACATTTTTTCGTTTGTTTCTTTTTCAACTCTTCAATATAAGGTATGTGTTTTTTAAATCGATGTTCTGCAATTTATCATTTCGGATCTACGAATAGTTTATAGTGATATAGTTGCTATTTGGGATCTTTAGGCAGTTACATCTTTATATTAATTAATATTTTTAGGTTAAATAAAAATTGCTCAGTGATTTTGTGCTAAAACGATTCTTTACGGGTCGTGCAAAATGATGGATCATTATATCCTAACTAATTTTAGATTGATACGTAAATATCATCTAAAACCACAGAGGCACAACTGGTATCCAGACTGTAGTAAAATATCCCGAATGAGATAAGAAAAATGCGAAATACAAAAGTCTACATTTAGTGGTCATTGGCTACTCAATGCTTTAACTAATACTAATAAATAATGAAAGCCCGAGCTAAAGCGGAATTTTAGAAAACAACTACCCTACAGGGTAATGTCCCGGCGAGTATTGAATTACACCTGAAAAATCATGAGGAAATAGCCACAGTTAGTCGTCAACGGTGTCACCAAAGATACACCGGTTTCGAGTTTGTTAGCTATCGATAATGTGCCATAGATGAGGTCATCAATGCTATAGTAATCAATGTACAGGCGTTAGCAACGATGAAGATGAATGAGTATGTCAAATGTGATTTTCATACTAATGTTGCTCCTGTCAAACATCAGATGAAATGTTAGTTTGTTCTGTTATCTTTCGCACTATATGTCAAATATGTTTGCATATCTACAATAATGTATGGTTAATTCTTTGAATAAAATATATAACTTTTTTTTAACAAACAAATTTCCTAGATATTCTAATTCATGTGTTCTATACTTACAGGGTTTATACGAAATGGTCCATAGATATACTAGATTCTTTACTTCAAAATGTTACCATTGGGGCCAACATGCCTTAATAAAATATTAATAATAGAAGAGATACAGGTTGTCAAAGTTGGAAATTAAAAATTAAATTTTCATAATAAAGGTTTTGAATGTATGAATTTCAAAATTTGGGAGTTGATGACTTTGGATACGAGAAATCATAATCTGTTATCTACAAATAAAAAAGTATTTAATCAGAAATAGCACCTTTTAACCCTTCCGAGGAATCATTTTACCTCTGCCATTGTGGCCAAACGATCCTTTTGTCGTGTATGCATTGTTTTGCGTATAAACTACAGCTCTTGTCTGTCCTGACTATAGAGTTTTTTTTAATATATTATATATTCATATTTCATATCAGGTTATTTGAGTTAGAACAATCACTATTATACACCCTCTTTACCATAATCTAAATGAAAGTATTTTTATAGTGAGGAGATATGTTACTAATAAATAATTATGTAATATAAAATGTTACAACTTGATTGAATCGGAAATTTTTTAAAAATTTTCGATTTATGGCCTTAAAAATGCTTGCCGACATAACAACCCTGCGGCATTAGGCAATAAAAGGAAGTTTTACATGACGCTTTATGTAAAACGTTCAGAATTTCCATATATGAAGCAAAACACTGTATGTTGTTAAGAAAATATGTTCCGCTTACGATTGGGGAAAATTTAAATTTATATTGCTGCTTTCTGTAAAAAAATTGTACTTATTTTTCAGGAAATCCGTGATAAATTGCACTCCTTAGACGAGGATATAAATCACAGGTTTATTACCAACAAAAAACCCGATTCTTCAGTTCGCATTGTTGAATTGTAAAACGGGTGGAAATTGTCTGTCCCGTCCCTTTTATATTCCCGCTGACATGTATTCAAGTAGATAGTACATATGTAATTGCCGCTCGTGAAGTTACGGATTGTACCTGCTCCACATCAATCGAAGGCTGATGAATTTTAAATCTATTATCGATTACAATACACTCTTATTCTATACACTGTCAGTGATATGCAATAATTAAATAGAACTTATATTAATAACACAGCCAAGTTTTGTGGTGCCTTGCAAAACAAAATAAAAGTTTCTTTAAAGTCTTGTTCTTGCTCGATCCTTCAAGAGTCTTGCAAATTTATTGTTTCGATTACATGCTTCTTGCGAGACAAATGAGAAATATGGAACTTTACTACGAATTTGGAAACAGTGGTGGTTACTCTTGATCGACTATGGTCCCGCTCGGAACTCATACGTAACTATAGGTATGGTCGATCGTCGACAGTGGTAGTATATTGGTAGATGTTATAAAGTCAGTTTTACATAATCAGTAATAGAGGAAATAGGCAAAACAGAATAGAAGCTCTTTCAGTCAAGCGGCAGTGAATTTACAATTAGTTGAGTTCAGCAGAACTGGAATTAGACTCAAAAAAACTTGATTTCAAAAATAATTGTATATGCTGGATATCCTTTAAATAAATTATACAGGATGTTTTTAAATGAAGTAGTAGAAATGGTACCAGTGAATGTAGATCCAAAAATAAGAGGATTGCAATAAAAATAACTTATATGAAAGTTGCACCCCTGAGGCGATATACCCTCTTAAATTCTGGGAATGCTAGAGACACGAAACTTGGCATGAGCATCCTACTAATGAAGAGACGACTTTTCAATATTTTTCCGATCATTGGCGTATTTTATAAAGGAGTGAAACAGTTAACCTAATTTTTTGTAAAAAATTTGTAAAAATAGAGTAGGCGGATGTTATAACTAATAAATTGACTATTTCTATCAACCAATAATTAGTACCAATTGATTAATTTATTATTAGAATAATTATGGCAAATAACATTTATACCAATAACGAATATGTCGACATGCTCCAAGTGTTTTTCGAATCCAGAAAAAATAGTAACGTTGCAGTAAGATTATACCACCAAAGATATCCAAACCAACCGATTCCTCATAGACAAACATTGGCCTCTGTTATACCCTTTTCACCATCAACCCGTGCAAGAATTGAATGACCATGATTTACCCAATCGCGTGGATTTTTGTCAATGGTACATTAATATTTCCAGGCATGACTTAAATTTCCTAATGAATATACTTTCCTAGAGTATGTGTAGTAAATCTTCATAATGTCCATATATTTGTTTCAAGATATCAACATAATTTCAGTTTAAACGTTTGGTTGGGAATTACAGGACTTTTATTTTTCCACGCAGCTTGGAGCGGCCGAGTATCTTAGATTTTTTAACGAAAATCTTCCAACATTACTTGAGGATGTACCCCTCGCTACACGTCAGGTGATGTGGTGTATGCACGATGGGGCGCCTGCACATAGGGCACTTTCCGTTAGAGTATGGTTAAATTTAAATTACTCGAATCGCTGGATTGGTCATGATGCCCCTGTTTGTTGGCCTGCGCGTTCACCTAATCTAACGCCTATATCATTTTTTTTATGGAGACACATAAAAAGTGTTGTTTATGCCACTCATATTGCTTCCCTAAAAGAACTACGCTTAAGAACATTTCAGGCAACAGATAATCTTCGCAATAACCAAGAACTGCTTATGCGAGTGCATTATAACTTCAACAGACGTATTAGGTTATGCTTGCAGTAAAATGGAAATTATTTCGAGAATATTCTTTAAGTTTAATTTTGTATTTCTTGTTTTTCGTTTGTATTAAATTTTATTTTAGATAAATAACTTTATCTAATACATGTTCCATAGTCATAAGTTGTTGAACATTTTTCATTAATTAATAGCAAATTATTCTTAATGTTATTATTAAATTATCAGCTTATTGAGAGAAGGTGTCAATTTATTAATATGATAAATAACAGTTTATTTGTTATGACATCCGCCTACTTTATTTTTATAAATTTTTGCAATTACCCCTTTAGTGAACGATGATCTATTTTTGTCTACTACAAAACTATCGGTTTTATCGAAAAATTACAAGAGGTAAAAAAGCTGCGTAATAAATCAGTCTTCCCAATAAATATTGTTAAATAAATAATTTGCTTCATATAAAAAAATTCTAATAAAATATTGCAATGGGGTTGAGGGTTTCACTTCTTTATAAAATACGCCAATGATCTAGAAAATATCGAAAAGTTGTCTCTTTATTAGCAGGAAAGATATGATTAGACACTAAAAATAACAAAACACTCTGATCGTGCCACTGCAGTTAGTATTTAACTACAATCTGGCGTTAGTGAGCTATGAAAATTACTGAAAGTTAAAACTCGATGAAACCGTATTTACATTTTAGTGTCGAACATCATCAGAATATAGTGAATACTTTTAGGAGTACTCCAAGTACATCAAGTAATAATACCAAGAGCACATTGTATCCACCTAATAACGGTTACACTATTCAAAATTTTTACAATTGCACCAATTGCAATGCTTATAGAAAACATCACGAGTTCGCAGGACAACTCAGTTTCATTTAGATATAAATCGAATTATCGCGAAAATTCAATCATTAGTGGTATTACTACTGATAATACCTCTACTAGAGTAACTAGATTAATTTGTAGAAAATAAACATTTTAGCAGAGTTACATTCAACTCATTACAGGCAACCGCTTCATTTCGCCTGTCCTTTTGTCTTTGATATATTTGCTGCAAACACAATGACGCATTGCTACGAGCTCCACTCTACTGTTTAAGCAGCGATTTTATCGAATGCAACACGTGCATTAACATTAGCGGTTTTATTCAATTTCGGAAAGCCGATTATTGACTGTTTAGGTATTTGTCAGTCGTACTCATCTGGATTCTGATTTATTTGGTAGATTTTCGTTTTGCATGGTTAACCTGCTGTTTGAATTGGCATTGTAATCGCCGTGGTGGCCTCATCTGATTTTTAGGATATATGTAACCGCTGCAATTTCGGTGGGATTGTCTTTTTTATACTCGTAGATAGTTTTTTTGTGACGGTGAATGCGATGTGGCACAAATCTACAATTACGCAAAATCGGTGACCCGATTTTAACGTTTTCAGTTAAAACTTGTAAATGACTGTATGCAGGGTGATTCAGAACAGAGGACTCTAACAAATACAATTTTATAAAAAAAAAAATCAAGAGGGCAGTTTTAAAGTGGTTTAAAAATATAATTCTGCACGGCACTGGACACTCGTCCACTGTAAAATCTGAGTTTGCGTCGGTGACCGACGCGGAGGCAAAGTGTAATGAAAAATGAACGAACAAAAAATTAAAAAGACTTTCAAGGCAAGAAATAAACATTTTATCACTTCTATTCCATATGAGCAAATTCAACTGTTTTTGCCGTTATTGTTATTATTAATTAATTTGTGGTTTTAATGAATAAAATAATTCGACTTACCTGATATTACAACTGCTCAAATTTTTTCGATCGACGTGTAAACACATTTAGGCCAGTCTTACTTAATACAACAAACTAATACAAATGTTTCTAGTTCTTGTCCGTTTTGAACTCGTAAGTTATTGGTAGCAGCTATCATCATACGTTCACGTAAATCATCACTAGTGTCCACTTCGATGCGATACACTTAATTTTTTAAATATCCACACAAAAATTAAGAATTTAAAGTCAGGAGATTGTGGAGGCTATGGTACCAGTCCTCCGTGTCCAATCCATCTTAATAATAATAATAATACTTTATTGGCCAAGAAAAGACAAAATTTGTACATAGGGCAAGTTAAATATATATATAAAAAAACAGGTGATCGGGTAGAACTACTAACAGCAACTTATGAATAACAAAAAACAAAATATCATGCATGCCTAATAATATCCAGTCAAATATAAAAAAGAAAATAATAAACTGGTGATAGGGTAGAACCGCTAACAGCTCCTTATAAATAACAAATATAATACATATGACATTATAGTTATACATGGATACAGGGTGTTAAAAAAGAGTAAAATATTTTAGGAGGTAATAGTATGAACCAAAATAAGCAGAAAAGTCTTAATAAACATGAGTCCGCAAAGTAACGGTTGCGGAGATATGGACCACTATTCGTTTTTCAATCATTTTATTTTATTAGGAATAAACCGACAAAGAAAGCTTTTAACAAACAAAAAACAAAGTTACAGAAGATGTTTAAGTGCCCTCTGTTCATTTCCAAGCAGACACGACATCTTCGTCTCAGCGATACTCGAACTCTTTCGAAAACACCCTGGTTTGAATTTCTTGACACTTTTGACTAATATGTAGCTGCAGCTCTTCCAAGCTATTTACAGGAGTACCATACACTAATGTACGTCAATCATTAAATATCCCCAAACAAAGAAATCTAGAGGGTTCAGATCAGGCGATCTTGGAGGCCATAAAACAGGTCCGGCCCTTCCTACCTATCTATGTGGAAAAGTTTGGTGTAAATGCTCTCTACCGGCAATGGAAAAATGAGCTGGAGCACCATCATGCTGAAACCACATTTATTGCCTCTGATTCAAAGGAATGTGTTCCAAAAATTCATACAGTGTGTTCTGCAAGTTGAGGTAAGCAGCGCCTGTTAATCGGTTTGGTAAAACAACAGGACCTAGAAACCTGTCACCTACAATACCCATTCAAATCTTTAATGAAAAACGTGCTTGCTGTCCAGATTCTATTAGAGCATGAGGATTTTCGTCGGCCCAAATATGCGTATTGTGAAAATTAAACACTCCATTTCTTGTGAACCCGGCCTCATCAATAAAAAAAATGTTTGCAAGAAAACGAGGGTCTTCAGCATCATGATGTAGAAACCAACGATAAAAACCAAACGTGCTTGATGATCATTTATTCGATTTAAGGCCTGTACTCGTTGCATATGGTATGGATAAAGCAGTTGCACGTGAAGGATTCTCCAAACAAGAGGACCACTAATTCCTACCTCGTCTGATAATCTCCGCACACAAATACCTGGATTCTGCTCCACCAGTGCTAGAATTTCTTCTTCTGCTCTAGGAGGGGATACCCTCCTTGGTCTTCTGGATAAATGGCACTGTTTGCTCAAGAAACCGGTATCACGAAATCTTTCCAAACAAGCGTTGTGAAGGAATCTGGCCATCTGGATAAGGGTCAACTTAAAGAAGTCGCGCTTCGGTGGCGTTCCCATCAGCACGACCATACATGTCTGTTAATTCTGCGTTAGGGTAACCAGCCATAGCGAAAGAAAACTTGTGCACTGAGAACAACTGTCAAATACATACTGTTTATTTCACTAAACATCAACCAACTATTAACGTTTTTGCAAAATAAAAAACATTCCATATCTCCGCAACCGTTACTTTGCGGACCCATTTTTATTGAGACTTTTCTGCTTATTTGATTCATTCATTACTATTACCTCCTTAACTATTTTGCACTGTTTTTTTAACACCCTGTATACACATACCAGTGTAAAATAGCAATGCAGTGAAAATCGATAGTAACAACAAAAGCCACAGTTAGCATCATTTAGTTTTCTTTTAATTTTAAATTTCCTGTAATATGATGCACACCCAATTTTGTTAAGAGGAGCATTATACAGTTATAATATGGCACTTTTTAGACGTGCTTGTATGGTGAGTAGGAATACTCATCAACTCATCATTACTGGTTGTATAGATGTGAAAATGTGCCTGTTTTTTTGATGTGGCTTATGATAATTTTAGTAAAAAGTAAGCATTTTAATATGTAAATTGAAAGTTTTGTGAGAATTTTTTTATCCTTGAATGCATCCCTACAACACTCAATTCACTTTGAAGTGGAAAAGTAGTCTAATAATTTTCTTTAGACATATGAATACTTTTCCCATTCACTACGTCTACCCAAGCAAGAATGTTGAACGTTATGTAACCCCTTGAACTTCATTAAAGTACTCCGAAACATTTTCTAGAAAATGAGGAGGAACACCATCGCAAGAACCACATTCGGACAGCTAAGGGCACATCTTCGATTCGGTAATATCAAGCGATCACCGAGAATCCCTGCCCAAACATTTAGGGAAAGGTGTTGTTGGAAATGATACCATTGAGTCGCGTGTGGATTTTGAAAATCCCGAACATGAGTATTATGAATTTTATACATCCTATTCCGTGTAAAAATAGCTTCATCTCTAACTAACACGTCAGCTATAAGTCTGTGATTTTGAGCATTTTGTTGCAGCAACCACTCGCAAAATATAATTCGTAAGGAATAATCCCCTGGTATTAATGCTTGGACACGTTTTACGTGGTACAAATACAATTAAGTCTCGTGTATGATACGCCATACTGTTGAATGGAACATTCCGTGTACTTGCTGAGCGATTTGCCTGGTACTTATTCGGGGATCCTCTTCAATAATATCTAAAATGTGTTCCTCAGCTGCTGAAATACGCTGTGGACACCTTGGATATCCATGAATTTCGGGTTGCTATACACGTAAGCCAGTTTTGACACTTAAAATCTAATGTAAACGCTATTGTAAAAACGTTGATACTACACTCGGATGTCAGTATCCAAAATTATAAGGAATTTACAATTTTTTTTACGACATTGATTCTATTTTTCCTGACGCATCTATTTTCCAATTTTTTTTTTAATAAGTTTTGAAGCACCCTGTATCATGGAAAAAGTTATCACGTTGTTCTAAATCAATCATTAAGCAATATCAGTTTGCTAAAGAAACAAAGAATATTGGTTTTCGAGAAACTGAAATAAAGCAAATAATTATTTATCACACCACAATTTTCAGAACTTGCATGTTACTGTTAAAACATTAATTTATGCATATCGATTTGACTGTGAATAATGAATAAAATAGGTTTATCAGATACTACTTAATGGAAATTTAAGGTTTTCCATGCTGAGGGTAAAAACGAATCTATGAGTAATTTAATAATTGCATTATATAAATATGGCCCGAGCGTTATTAGCTGCATTTAAACAGTTTTGGATTATATACGAGTATTAAAATAAATGTGTTTAGTGCTGACAAAGTTTATTTTTACTATTGTATATAATTCCGTACATTTTATTTTTGCAAAATATATAGCATAATTAATTGTAAAATGGCATTCACTGTTAATGTGTGTACCATAAAACTGGCAATATTATTAATTATTCCCAGAGCGATTAATCAGTGGCAACTGTACTTTTATTTACGTGTAGAATGATTATTTAAAAAATTTGCTGTTTCTTTGTCAACTGGGCAATTTTCACAGTGCAAATTGGATAAGCTTTTATTTAATATTTTTCGTAGTTATTACCAACACGATTGCTTATCCCATACTACACTGATAAAAATGGGTGGAAATTTCCATGTTCTGTTATGCTCTTTTTACATAATATTTACTTAATTACGTAATTTTTTATTTACATAATACATTAAGGAAAAATCAGTTATATGTGTTTTTACGTAATAAAATTAGCAAATTTCAGGAATAATGAGATAATATAATGTATTACTTTGGAACTATTTACTTTTATCAAACTTATTATGAATTCTTACAAAATTTTTCATGTCATTTCTCTTGCACATGCGCAGAAGTACAATAATATAACCTCTAACCTAATGCGTTTTAGTTGGGTTAAGGTGTGGTAGACTAACATTACGGTTCATTAATAAAGATTTTTTGGGATATTCAGAAGTACAGTGCCTTCATAAATGATTACAAGCCACGTGATCAGGGCCGAGATTCTCAAATCAATCGCAGAGCAATTCATATGCGAATATCTTTTTCCTCACTACGGCAAATGGGAGAGACAGGAAATCTATTCGCATACGAGTTGCTCTTCGTGAATCACATTCCTAGTCACGTGGCTTGTCATTTATGAAGGCTCTGTATATTAGGATCTGCAACAGTAGGTTGTTGTCTGTATCTCAAACCATACAACAACATTAATTTCAACTCACATATTATCTTTCTGACAGTAAAAATAATAATAGTTTACAAAAGATAGTAACATTAGTTGTTGTTACGTTAATTGTAAATTTACTGTAACTAAAAATCGAGCTAAAAATATTTATTTTCACCCACAGGTACAACCCCAAAACCCAAAGTACTTCTAAAATTACGTCTGAGGTATTTAATAGTTTTTTTTGTTACCACTGCCGATGAACTGCTAAGTAAATTATCAACCAATGTCCCGCATTTTGGTAATTATATTTCAAGGGATGGGAAGTTGCTAGCATTATCATTAGTTTGAGGAATAAGAAAAGTATCGATACTCTGATGTGTCAAATCTAATTTGTCGGAAATAAAACACGGAATTCCACAAGGATCGGTTTTAGGTCCTTTACTATTTATTATTTACTTAAATGATTTCCACAGTTGTTTAATTGTGAAGTTTTAAGCATACTTTTTGCTGATGATACTAGTATGTCCACCTCTGGCTCTGGTTTATCTGCCGTACTCAGCTACATACCCCAAACACAAACTTTAGCAAATGAATGGTTCGCTAATAATAAAATGAATGCATCTAAAACAGAAGCAATGATTTTTTGTCTTAGAAACTTAAATGATCTTAATAATCCAGAAAGCGTCAAGTTTCTGGGCGTTCATTTAGATCCGTGTAATTAACATGCTATCCTGGAGCCAACATGTTAATTACAATTACAGTAAACTATCCAAACATGTTTACTTACTCCGAAGTCTTGTTCATAAAGTACCTCTAACTGTTTTAAAAACAGTGCATCACACCTTGATACATCTACAAACATTTGGAAAAATCAAAGAATAAGATGTCATTTTCAAAGAAAACATTTCAACACGACATTTTCTTATGCAAGTGAATTATATTACAATACATTTTTTGATTATGGACGAATACTTAGAAAAAGGAATGGATAATTCACATTTAGAGGGTAGATGGACAAATTTCATTAAAAACAAATCTACCTACACATAAGTTATTTCTGCTCCTGATAAGGCCTTCGTAACTATTCTCTCTTCAATTTCATCCGCTCTATTCTCCTGAGCTCCATCCATTAAATTTTACTTTCTTCTCCCTATCACAGAAATTTTCTTTAATAACGACGTAGTGCTTCAAAATTGATCAATTCTCCACTTCCAAATCACCAAATTTAATCAGACATGGAACGGAAAAACTTATTATTGACAGGTACTTACAAGCAATGGAGAAGAATATATAATAAATTAGTCCGTATGTTTTGTTTATTACTTCATGTATTTTGTTTATTTAATAAATAATGCATTTTTAATTCACTAAAAATGTTACGAACTTATACACCAATAAATTATTTAGTATCACCCAAATTTACAGAAATGCCCTCCCAATGTTCCCCGCGTAATGTAGTGACTTGTGTAGTGTTTGTGTGCTACTGTGCGCTGGAATTGCAGACGAAAACAGCTTGCATAAATATTGTTCGTATGGACAAATGAAGCAACTTATATTTTTTGCTTTTGCTAACAACTGGCGGTAATATTTTTTTATTGATAGGGAATTTTTCAGCCTTGAAGTATGTAGATATCAAAATACATTTTTATGATTTATAAAGTTAACGAAATCGTTATCATCAACTACATAAAATATGCAATAAGTATCTACTGCGTTCAAGATTTTCTTTTGGTCACTTCTGTTAGAACTTTTGCTTGTGTTAAACAAGAAAGTACTTCAAACTTTCCGGTGACCAAAGCTGTTGAGAACAACTGAAATACATTATTACTGAACAGATAACAAAACTAATGAAGAGACAATATCGAAAGGTAAAAGTAAATCCCAGTACACGAGTATTTAATAGCGAATAACATTCTAGTATTTTCAGCAGAATCGTATCTGAATTCAACACATGGTAGGAAGCATCTTTGTGTTTAATAATAACCTACTTCGGGCAAATTATTTTAAAGTTTGCAAATGTATGTTTTGTTTAAAATATATGTCTTTATAAAAATTCGATGTCGGCAAAGGGAAAAGTTTTAAAATAAATTTCATAATTTCATTTGTAACTTAGTGAATAATAAAAATATTGGTCTTTCTTCCATTAATTTTCTTTAACTGACAAGCAGATTTTTTTGAGAAAATAATCAAATTTTTGGTGTTTTTAGGTACAGAAATGTCGAAAAATGAAACACGACGAAAAACAATATTAAAAATTTAATTCTTTATGTATATCTACTTTTACTATTTAAATTCCCCTCTTATAAAATAACTTCTGACCTATTTCTGCATTCTTATATAGATATATCTCATCTATTGTGGTTGAATTTTCGAGTTACCACTGTCAAAAGTGAAGTTAGATATTTATAAAGAAATAATATATGGGTAGATATTGTGGCTGTAATTCAACGCTGGTTGGGGCTTTAGTCCACAGAGTAGTTAGTTTCACACAATATTATTAATACCTAAAAATATATAAAAACTTTTGCAGGGTAAACATTATTTAAGTAGGTAATGTCATATTTAATTTAAAATTCATTGACAGGTTAATGTCACTTTTGTCATTGTCGATATTTAATTTCAATTAATTTTAATTTATATAATAATTTTTATAGTTAGATATTTGACTCAACTTAAACGAGACCACCTAAAGAAGCAATCCTAAAAATGCAGAAATAGGTTAGATCTCCTCTATTGTGATTGCTTTTCGAGTTTCCACTATCAAAAGTGAAGTTAGATATTTAGGTATAGAGTGTTTTCAATAAACCTGGATAGTAAATTTAGATAGATTAATTCTTTAGATAATTATTTAATAGAGCTTTGTCTGTGGGATTGTTCATTTAGCATACCTAGATGTTTGGTATCAGAGAGCATACATATGACTTCATTGATAGGAATTGTAGGAGATTTGATTTATATTAGCTTAAAATACCTTTCTAATACAGTAAAGAAACTTATCAAAATGTAATATTTAATTAAGATAAAAATTTAAATTATTTTAATCTTTTCCCCTAAATTAATAAGGCATACAAAAAACAAGTAAATTTTAAACAAAGCATTATTTTGTCACTTAAAAATAATAACAATCAAGTAGATTTAAACATGAAAGAACGGATTAGAAATGCTTGTGACAAGTGTATTAAAATTGATGGTCAACATTTTGAACATTTATTGGGAACTTATTTTTTTTTGTGTAGAACCTGGTCCCTATTTGCTCAAATAGGTCAAGTGATTTTTTAGTTAATATTTTCAGTTATTATAATGCTGTAAAGAAAGTTACAAATAATGTATAAAAGTTACTAGTCTTTTACTCCTTATTAAATTTAGGGGGAAAAAGTATAGCTTCCCTTATGGGGCATTCCACGCCAACTCAACAGTCGATCCCACATCACCCTCTCCGATCTGGCTCAAAATTGGAACATCGATTGGTACTATTGAAAAAAGGATATTCCCAAATATTCAGCCCCTAAGACCGCTTCTTGTCACCAGGGGCCCATAATGAAGTTTTCGACCATCATTTCACCCCCAGGGGTCTGAAATCGGTTTATCGTGTACTGACGCGGCATTTTGGTCTAAAAAAATTATCAAAAATGCATAGAAGATGCCAAATTTCCCGGAGAACACGATGCCGCCATCCGTTTTCCGATATCTAGCAAGGGGAGTCCGGAAAACGCAAAAAACCGCGCTTTAGTAAAAAAATCTGATATCTCAAATACGGTCGTTTCAAACTGGCTGAAAATTTACCATAAGGCTCTTCGATTATTGCTGTTTCGAATGTTCATACGCGTGTGGTGATCATTATATGTAAAAAAAGTTTTACAGGTTTTATATGGGATTTTATGTAATTTTTTCATTATAACTGCTCCACTGGCCCTATCCAGCTGGGTAATAATTGGATTTTTTTCTCTCACCAAACGCCTCTTTTGTCCCCCTGTCTTTACAAACACAGAAATTTCTCTCCAGCCAGTATTAGAGAAAACATTATTTAGATAGAATGCTGATTCATGTATAAGGACGTGTAAAATAGTGAAAATAATATCGAGATGTATAGTGTCAACAATGATTGTAATGTGGGTTTTCTTATTTCTTACTGCGATTTTCATTCGTTATATTATATTATATTCATATTTTTTACAAATAATAGAAGTAAGCAGCAGAAAATGTAAATTTGCTAAAAATAATAAAATTGACGAAAAATTGTGAAATAAATCATTGAATAAATAATGTTTTCTCTAATACTGGCTGGAGAGAAATTTCTGTGTTTGTAAAGGCAGGGGGACAAAAGAGACGCTTGGTGAGGGAAAAAATCCAATTATTACCCAACTGGATAGGGCTAGTGGAGCGGTTATAATGAAAAAATTACAGAAAATCCCATATAAAACCCATAAAACGCGTGTAACTTTTTATTTACATATAATGATCACCACGTGCGGGCCCCTGATGACAGGAAGCGGTCTTAGGAGCTGAAAATTTGGGAATATCCTTTTGTCGATAGTACTAATCGATGTGCCAAATTTGAACCAGATCTGACAGGGTGATGTGGGATCGATTGCTGAGTTGGCGTGGAATGCCCCACATGAAAATCTAAAGTTGACCTCATTAGGACCTTGAAAACATAGTCAAGGTCAAAAAACTGCTCCGTAATTTTATTTGCCCCCCGACACTGACTAACTTCTATACGACACATTTATTCATAGAACGCATCGTTTTCGAAATCCTATAGCTTTCTCAAATCTAATGGACCACTCGGTATATTAAGAAAAAAGCAGGAAGCAGTGTTTACCAATGAATTATTTGGCAAACAAAACAAACACTTCTGCAGCCTGTATATATCACGGGCGAAATTACATGAAACAAACGTCCAACTTTTTCTTGTTTGCGCAAGAAAGCGGCCATAAAAATAGCACATTAACCTGGTATTAGTTAAAAAACATTGTTATTTTGCTCTTTTTGGGGCTCGCATCGCGAGTTGGCGAGTAAATGGTTTCTGCGGTGGAAAGCTCGTGTCGGGAATGATAAGTCTCCCCGCAGAGCCCTATCATTACCTTTGCTTAATTGCATTCCACACACACTTTTCCAGGTTTTCAGGATTTATGCCCGTACCATGCACCGAGAAATTAAATATTCAGCCGGCGAAGGCACGGTACGTATGGCCCAGAAATTAAAGGCCTGCATAAAATTAGCGTGATTTAATAATAAACGGCGATCTTAAATAACGTATGTAAAGGATCTTTCAATATGGATATCCTACTATTCAATTGAAATAAAATAATATATCCATACAGTAAACACGCATTTTAACGTATTATTATCCATGTGTCATGAATCAAACTTTAAAAACTCAAAATTCAAAATTCAAGAAAATCAATAAAAAAAAATAAATTTTCAACATCAAACAAAGACGACCTGAATCAACTTTTAAAATACAGTGTGTTGAAAAAAATATATGCAAACTCGAAACAACTTCAAAATTTACGAAATTTGACGTTTTTTAAAAATGAAATGACGGTCACTCTTGAAAATTATAGACTGCCGGACCTTCCCCACCATAGAAAGGTCAGCCAAGATCGTGCAACGACCTTGCTGTAGTTTATACGAGGTTTGTCCCGAAAAAACGTATAACAGTGGAATAATAACTTTATTTTACAATTATTCGGGTATTTCAATTAGGTCTCCTTCAAAGTACTCCCCCTGAGACAAGATGCACTTCTGCCAACGCCGTTTCCACTGTTGATAAGATCGCTGAAAGTCTTCTGTTGTGAGGCTCTTCAGTTGCCGTGTCGTTGCTGCCTTGACGGCTTCCACATCCCCCAAGTGCCGCCCCCGAAGCACCATTTTGCATTTTGGGAACAGGAAGAAGTCGCAAGGGGCTAAATCGGGTGAATAAGGCGGGTTTCTGTAACCGTGATTGAGCTTTGGGCCAAATAGTTACGCACAACGAGCGACGTGTGAGCAGGCTCGTTGTCGTGATGAAGGATCCACCTGCCCTCTTTTGCCAAATCCGGTCGAACTCGGGCCACACGAGCTCTGAGACGTCTCAAAACATCAACGTAGAAATTTCCGTTCACTGTCTGGCCGAGAGGGACAAATTCCTTCAACATTTCCCTCAGAACTCGATGTGGAGGGGCGTCCTGAGCGAAGGTCATCTTTCGCGTCTTCTCGGAACCTTTTTAACCACTTATTGACGGTGGGTTCCTTCAGAGAATTGTCTCCGTAAATTTGTTTCAAACACTCAAAAATCTCAGAGCCATTCTAGTCTAGCTTTGCAAGAAACTTGATGTTGATGCGCTGTTCCTCAATCAGAGAGAGCTTCATGGCGACGGCAGGTAAAAAAGGGTTACTTTCAACAAGCAGATGTAAACTCCTACTTACACGCAGAACGTTCTGGCCCGAGCTGAGCGTTGAGGGGATTGCATAACGAGAGGGGACCACCGTGCCACCCTTCCACAACGCCTTGACACGTCGCCACGAATTTTTTATACGTATTTTCCGGACAAACCTCGTATATTGAAACGTGTATCTGAAAGCATAACAAAAGTTTGATCGATATATTAAAAATTCAATAATCTGGATATTACTACGGCCAATATCCATTTTATGCAACATTTATTAGGACCAGCAGCTTTACGACCGCTTCTGTGCTTCAGGATTACCTTTCTTGTGGTCCTGTAATGTGTCAGAGCTCTTTCTCTCTTGGGAAGGGACAATCGTGTTAAGACTGGGATTTTGTATACATATTTTTACCGTCTAACAGAGCTTCAAGCGAGGACACAGAACTCCAAGAAAATTGAAATAATTGGTTATTATTATATATCAACGTATTCACAAAGGTTCCCGCTAGTGCATGAGATAATTTTCATTTCTCATAAAATTACAAGAATAATTAAAATAAATGTTAAAGTACCTCAATTTTAGCCACACAGTTACTACGCCAATATGTCACAATTACTGCAAAATTATCACAGCCACAACCACCAAATTACTTCACTCACTAGCCAGGACATATAGGACAACTTGTGTTTCACTTTCAGATTAATATTTATTGCTAATTTTACATTTTGTGCCCTCGAGTAAAATCATAACATATATCACGGCTTCCATTTTTACGTACGTCAAAATGCACGATAAACTTCAGAGAACCGTGCGGTTCGGGCCTATTATACGGGTTGTAGGTCTGATTGATTCGTCGTTTCGCTTACTCAGGCTGTGCCATTCCTTTTCTACAAAATGCCCGCCTTAAGCTGACCTGGGTTCCGAGTCACAGTGGTGTAACGGGGCAGAGGGCTGACATGTTGGCCAGACACGGCTCGAGCAGTCAATTTATGGGACCTGAACCAGTTTTGGGGTTACCACCATGCCATCTCGCAAGGTCCATTGATAACAGAATCAAAAAGCAATCAACTGAAGATTGGTCGGTGGGATCTGGTTTGCGTAAGACTAGACTTATAAGGGGCCTATGGCCTGACGCCAACCGAAACTTCATAACGCTTAACAGAAGCAACATCAGGATTGTCCTAACAGGTCGCGGACAGCAATGTCGCGAGGTAAAGATTTTGTGATAATGTAGATGAAGAATCGATTCACATCCTTTCTAATTCTGTCTGTTTAATGGTAAAAAGACACAAATATCTTGGGGCGCCTTTTCTGTCTCTTCAATACATTAGAGAGATTCCAGCAGAGCTGGTGTTCGATTTTACATGTAACACAGGCCTGTTTTGGACTTCAGACCTGAGTGCTGCGGGCAATCCGCGCCGCTATTAATAACAACATCAACAAGGAGTATCTACTACATATTTATATTTATTGCAATATTAGATATATATAAAATTTTAGTTCATCAGCATGGATTTATGACAGGTAGATGTACAACTTCTAAACCTAATGACAATAATACAATTTATATCTAACTCTATTAGCAGACAATGGCAAACACAGATGTTGCTTATACTGAGTGTTCGAAGTCATGCGGCAAGCTGGACCAAGGAATATTACTGACACACTGACACAACTTAATGGTTTTGGTTTCTCAAATGCCATTTCACAATTATTTAGAATCTGTCTCACTGGATTCAGTATATTCTGTTCAAAAAGTGTAATTCTGTCGATTACTTAGTAGCTTCAGGAGTCCCGCAAGGATTTGTTCTAAGACTGTTTCAACATTTTCATCAATGAGACTACTGATTGTCTAAGTACAACGAATATTCTTTATGCTAATGACTTGAAAGTATTCTCGACTATTGAAAGCGTTGATGATTGTGAGCGTCTTCAATATGATTTGATACAAATTAAGAACTGGTGCAAATTAAATAGATTTCTCATGAATTCTTGTAGAAGTACTACATAATGTCGTATACTTTAAAATTGTCAAATGTTATGTTGGACTATAGTTTCAGCGATATAGTCTTATTACGAGCTAACACTTTCCGCGATCTCAGACTTTTTTTTATGATAAACTATCTCAATTCACATATCAATTTATATATTGAAATTATTGTACCTGAAGATTTTTAGGTGGTTTTATAGCAAGAAATAGTAGAGATTTTGTACAAATAAACATGCTTAAAATATTATTGAATCGCACAGGGTCCAAATTCGAATATGCTGTTCTGTTCCTGTTGGTCTTCTTACTATAATTAGATAATATCGAAGTGACCTAGAGAAAGTTTCTTAAATTTTTCAATTTTAAGATTGATGGGGTCTTTCCACCTAATGGTTTCCCCAATCTTATTATTATAAAGACTTTCTTTGATAAAGGAATGGTAATAGATTTTATATCTGATTATTGTCATTATGGGTTTGTATTCTAGTGGTATTTACATATATTTTAATTAAAGTAGCCTGATATATAAAAATAATGGTTTCTATAACAATAATTATTATTTGTGTCATTTTGTTTTCTTTATTTGACACTTAGCGTTAAAGTGCTAAATAAAAAATGCATTTATTTGATACATAGTGATTTTCTGGATTGTTATGCTGTGACCTCGGCAACTGGCCGCTGCCAGTAACAGAATTATAGTGCACGGGATTCTTTGACCTGCTCTGGCTGTTCTCGAGCTAGGTTTTATGAGGACATGTCTGCTATCGGTATCTCTGGCGCCCACAAAGCCATAAAATAAATTTATAACTGGAGAAGACCATATTAATACTGTGACTAAAACCCGAAAAACCACTTTTTAATTTATAAATTCAGAATATTCCTCATATGCTATTCTTGGTTTCAAAATTGCTAATAGAATGCATGTACCGTACACTGTAAATAGTAAAATATATTAAAATACTTTAATAGTAAATATCGTATGAGCAAAGCGGGGTCTTGAAATAAACAGAAGTTTTGAACTATTCAAGTGTTCAAGCAGCGCGACTAGCAAAGTTGCAGCACTAAGACGTTAATTTAAGCATCTAAATTATAGCATTCTATTTAGTTATGAAACAGTTTATGTAAAATAAGACAAATGTTCTGTTAGTCAGTAAAGATATCTTAGTTCCAACTGGGAACAGTTGACAATAAATTATTGAAAAATTTTAATCTGTGGGAGTAACGCAAAGCATATTATAAAAATTTTGAGAAAATCTCATTTCAATGAATAAGTACTGACACAACATTCTGTGATGTTTATCATTAAACACGCTTGATCAACAAAACAGATTATTTAATGCGAATTTCCTGCTACTAAATGTTGCTTCTTTTCAATCTACATGAAATCAAATTAAAAAGTCTAATTTTGGTGACACTGTCATCAGTAATCAAGCGGAAACTTTCAGATATGTTTTTTAAAAGTTGTAATTTCAAAAGCAAACTATAGATTTATAATTTATAGAATTTAAACTTTACTAGTGCAATAACTGAACATTTTTATATACCTGGGGCCTGGATCTCTGTTTCTAATGCTGATCAACAACTTTCTTACAACGTTAGTATTAATTTTAACTTTTACTTTAACTTTTTCTTGCTAATTTTCTTAATTTTCGGGAACCTCTCTAAAAACCAACGCTGCTCGTTCTTTCTTTTCTTCGTATCCAATCAACAAAACTTGTTTTTCCTTTTTTCTTTTATCAATTTGATATCTTGATTCCTTGTTATAAAATTTGCATACATATTATGGTTCTTTCATATGATTTTAATGAGTTTTTCGATGCACTGTTTATATGTTTTATTTTTATTTTTCACTACACTGCTTAAACTACTACAATTTTTTGTATGTATTTACAATTTTACTTATAGCTAAATGTAAAATATTCTTAATTATTATTCTTTTTTGTGTACATTGTGAAGCCAACTTTATGCTTGACATTTTTTGTCCATGGCTATGAAATTTATATGACATTTCTGAAAATTTTAATAAAATTTATTTACTTGAAATGTTAGTACTTTTATTATATTTGTTTGACTCTTGTCGATATATTTAGGATAATTAATATATGATCTTTACCTGTTCATTCTATATACTTTGCTCAAGGTTTAAATCTGTTTTTGTTTATGTACTCTTCATAAAGCTCTTGTAACAATATTAGATAAATTTTAACTATATTTTATTTTCTAAAATGTTTGATTTATTTAATTTGCACTATAATAATCAACGTATATGCTCTGTATTGTCCATTTTTATATTATTTTTTTCAATTCTATTGTATTTTAATTTTAACAACAATAATAATTTCAATAATATTTTATGGTTTTTAAATAAACATGTAAATTTTTACAGGTATTGAATGTCTGATATATTTCATTTTGTCTCAGTATTTTGGATATGCCTTTAGTTTCAGAATTTTTTTTTAGATGGAAAGTATTTTTGTTCTATTTTTTACTCTTATAAGATTTTGAATTGAGGCTCGGTTTACGAAATATTGCAGCTTCTTTGGATGTGCTAGATTTGGTACAAATTAAATATCGTTAAATGGTTTTATTCACAAATACTTCTGTCTGAACGCAACCAATAATTTTTATGAACGGAAATTTATATTTCAAACAAAGAAATAAGCTACATTTAACAATACCGTAAGCTCACCACGTCACCACTAATAATTATGGTAATGTTAAAAACAGAAAATAATAGACACCTGCTTCCTTTTACACCCTATGTATTTTCTACACTAATGGAGTTGGAATTAGCACCAAAGGAGTCCATAAGTATAAAATTCAATGAATCCAAGTGGCAAATTAATAATAATCATCCGATTATGCTTATACAAAACCCGTTTCCGTCATTGTGGAATTTGTACAGATTTTAGTTTAGTATTCATACTATCTATGACCCAAAAATACTGCGAAAATACAAACAACAAGCACCTATTTAGGTCATCGACAGCGTAAGACTGCACCTGTCACCTGTAACATAACATAAACCGCTCTGAACGTTGCGTGACGTCACACCAATGATATTGCGTTTTCGGCCATTAATGTTTTACTTATTATGTGATTATCGCTTCCAGACACATGTTCTGACCTTTCAATATGTTTGATGATGATATTGCCCATTTCAAACCAACCTAAATAATATTCATGCAACTTCCTCATTTGCCATCAACATACTCTCAAAATAAGGATATTACTATAAGAATAATCCGTTTTATTACATCACGTACTTTGCAACATAATTTATTTCTGTTGTGTATGAGCTAAAATTAAAAGAAATAATTTAAAGGCAGACTTCTGCATCGATTGGTGTATAATGCTTCCACACTGGTTTAGCGTGAATTTAATAACGCGCTAGGTCTTTTTATTCTTTGATGGAATGTTCTTTCGGCGCATAAACATTGTATGAGACGATCATAAATTGTTTCTCTTTGTTATATGAGGTTTAGTAAGCAATGCGAGTGAAATATTATGTTTATTCGCAATTTTTTTGTTAGTGGTTCGCCCAAATGAGATTTCTAACATTGTTCTGGCCGAAAAGTAGAAGAATGCGTAATTTCTAGATTCAATATGTCATATAAAAAGTAAGAAAAATTTTCTTGTTACTACTGCTAGTACTCTTGCTACTAGTTTAACAGGAAACGTATAGTTAAGAATCATGATAAATAATATAAGTAAAGGTAAAACACATTTCAATAGTCTTTAACTATAAAACTTGGTACCTGATCATGCCCTGAAGTCATTTTATTTTTTAGTTTATTAATAGCAGTTAGATATCAAATTGAGAAAAGTTACTAATATTTCAATTTGGCAAGTTATGAACTTCAACCACAGGAAAATCTGAATTCGTTAAATCTGAATATAAATAAAGAAATCACCAAAACCATCAATTATCATCTTAGGTGTGTCAAATTCACATTTTCATCAAACAGTTTACCGGGTATTCTAGTACTACTATTCTTCAACTAAATATAGTTCCAAAATCATTATGGGTCAGATTTTAATCTTTCCTGAATACAGATTAAATACTTATAATTTGTAGGCTGCATTAACTTTAGATTTACTAAAGAACCCAATCCTTTTAAAATGTTCATGATGAGATTCAATGTTGGTACTTTTATTTTTTTTGTAATAATAGTTTTTTTATTTAATGTGATTAATAATATTTGACAGTACACTGCCTCAATTACAGGCGGGACAAGAGATAAAAAGTCACATTTTATACTATAAACATATACTAAGACTGAAAAGTAAGTTAATTCAAGTCATCTACAGAAACTGCTTACATACTGATCTAATATTAGCAACTGAAGAGTTAAACTGGTCAATTTTGTTTTTAAATAATGTATGATATGTGTTACACATGACATACATTGGGGAATGTGAGAATAAGTTGGTCCTTGACGTCTTAAGGTAAAGCAGTGCATCGTTCCTCGTGCTCACTTTAGGAACATGGAAACTTAAAGTTTCTAATAAAGTAGGACAATCAATTAAATTATTAATCAACTTAAGAAAGAAGATTTGAGACATAACAGACCTATTTTGAAGACTACACCATGCTGCCTTAGCAACATATTGTGATCAGTGCCAATTTCCGTATAAAAGCCATCGAGTTTATAAGACATGTACTTCAGAAGTTTTCTCTCGCTGTAGAATAGCTTATTAATAAGCATTTGAATAATGTGGACTCCAAACTGGTCTAGCGTATTCTAACTTAGGAAGAACAAAAGCGCGACAGTCGGTAAAAGAACGTGAATTTCTAATAACAAATCCCAAGCTTTTGAAACATTCAGCTGTTAATTTATTAATATGTTCTGTAAAGCTCAGACTCGAAGTAAAAAGCACACCTAGGTCTCTGATCTCAGAAGCTCTAGATAAAGGGGAACCAGCGATGGAATAATTGTTATTCAGATAATTAACTTTTCGAGTAAATGTCATAACATGGCATTTACTAATATTAAGAGGAAGATTGTTATCTATACACCAAGTATTTATGTTATCTAGCGAAGTCTGCAATTTATCGGCATCGCAATATGAATAAATTTTAATAAATACCTTCATATCATCAACGTACATGAAACAGTTAACATCATGTGATTGAAATATATCGTTGATGAAAATTATAAATATCAAGGGTCCTAAACAAGATCCTTGGGGAACCCCCGACGATGATAAAAACTTTAGAGATCTGAGACCGTGAATTTCGACAAACTGCGTGCGCAATGAAGGATAAGATTTAAGTAGCGTAAACACGTTTTCTGGAAACTCCATAGTGCCCAGTTTATTCATCAAGACTACGTAATCAAGTCTATCAAACGCTTTACTGAAGTCCGAATACACAACGTCTACTTGAAGACCTGCATCCAGGGCTTCACTAAGATATTGAGTGAAACAGAGAAGGTTAGTTGTAGTCGACCAAGTTTTCATAAAACCATGTTGTGCAAAGCCAATTTGTCTGGTGAATATTATAGTAAATTGTGTTGTGAAGTATTATTTCAGACTTTTGAGAAATTGCAAATTATGGGACAAATCTTGGAAATCTTCCAGGTGTCGGGATCTATACAAGTTTTCAGAAATAGATTCAATAATATTGTTAAAGGGATTGCTAGAACATAAGCACAATCACGCACAAGATAAGAAGGAATATGATCTGGTCCAGAAGTCAGCTTAGGCTTGAGCTTTTTCATCGCAGATACTATTTCTGGTTCTGAAATATTCTTAAGCAGAAACACGTTTTCATGAGGATAGGAGATAATGTATTATCTGATGAAGCAGATGGAAGAAAATTGGATTTAAAAAACTCAGCAGACGTATTAACAATATCCCGAGGATCATGAATTTTTCTACTTTGGTAGCTTATATTTTATATATACCTATCATTATAACTACGATTGATGCTTGAAGAAAACTTTTTATAAAAAACATTATGCATAGGTATGTTAAAAAAGGCAAAGAGTTTAGTTCAAATATTCTCATTTTGTTTAACATGAATAGTGTAGCAAAAGCCAATTTAAAAATGAATTAGTATTATTTTTGTAGTCATATAAAGACAATTGAAAAGAGGAAAAACTGTCATGTCATGGAAAAAGTTGCTTGAGTTAAAAAATGCTGCATGTGCGAAAATACAGATTTAAGACAATCAATATAATATGCATGATGCACCTCAGTATCTATCTCATATATAAAAACTAAAGCATTAATTTTTCTCGAAAAAGTAACGGTATTACATTTAGATATAAACAGAAGGCAGTTTTAAACTGTAAATGCACTTTATCAAAGTAGTCCTGCAAATAAAAACCGAAACAATAAAAATCGCTTTAAAAACTAGTTAATGTCAAAATCAAAAGTTAATGACTTTACATTCATGTTAGAATTTTGGTTACTGTTGAGTTGCTACACCGTTTTTAATTTGTAATTCCCTGTCATTGCAATGTCTAATACCTAGAGAGAAATGCAGAGACCCTCAAACAAAACTGCACTGAGGTAACTTGATTTTAATTAACTTTTTTTTGTTCGCCCATAAGTATGGCCCATATATATAACGAAAAAAAGTTGATCTTCGTTATAGTAACCCCACCAAATATATGTCAAATAAACCTGGAAATATAAATAACTTTATTTTTAGCTGTTCTGTCTTATTTTGTATACGCATGTAAGATAAAAGCCACAGTCCCTTTTCATATTGTGTAAATATAATAAAATGTAGAAGCTTTGTCTTTACATTTCATAAATTTCCCAAATAAGCTTTATATTTAATATACTTCATCTTCAGTATGCATGTACGTCTTCCCACGTTAAAGTAGTACTATATATGTTCAACATCAGTCACCGAGGAGTCACATAATATAATTTGTTCTTATATTTCCTACATTTTTTACTGAGAGGAAAAAGAAAATAATTAGTTTTGACGGTCGTTTTGGGGAAAATTTGATATCTATTATTTCATACACTTAGGCAACAATTATTTATTATGCTATTAGTTGGGGAAAAGTTGGTTTTTAATTTCTGGATGGAAGTCATTACTTCAATTGACAATAGCGACTATTTTTTGTTTATAGTATATGTAATTGTGACAGTCAATACACTTCCTCTGTTTCCAATATCATCGATAAACATAGCTATAAGTTCCCCAATTTTACAGCCTTCAGAAATTGCTATAATTAGGACTACCTATAGCAATAATTAATTGATATCAAGGGCCGCCTCTAAGAATAAGAGTTATGCTTTAAAAATGTCTTCACATGGTGATCTACAAAAAGTAAAACTATATAAGTACCGAAGCCACGAAAACATATTTTTTGTTTATACAGATACAATATGAACCTACCTGCTTCTGACCACATTTTCTTTAACGGAGAACATTTCCTAAAGCTGTGAATAATAAGACCATAATGATAAATATTTCAAACTTTTTGATTTTTCAGATATTATAAGTCATGCTGTTTTTGTCATTTACACCCTTCCTTGCTTTTTGTTGCACTATACTACTAAGTAACATGGACTTCTTCAGAATTAATTCGATCGAAGCATCATCTAATGAAATCTCACAGATCACTCAGTTAGCTCATGTGTTCTGAATTAGTTGGCGAATATAATATTAATTTAAAAATCAATAATCTCACATAATTGAATAAAATATTGTACACACCACGATGAATTTATTCACCAGAAGAAGCTTTCTGCTCGCGAATACATATTAATTTAACTCACTTGGTGTATAAATATGTATTACATTTTTACCAAAATTAATGTTTTGACTAGACTACTAACTAAAAAATTAGAAGGACAAGATTTCCTTTTGTATTTTTACGTTTGTTTACATTAGAAAACAGTTTGGACGATATCAAGCTAGCCATTGCTGTTATTGTAAAACTGTATACCGGGTGTTACCTCCAAGACTTTCAGTGCTTATATCTCAGATCATTGCCAGTGCGACGAAATTTGGTATACAGACACTAAATGGCGCGTAGAATCTGATGATAATATCAGTTCTTATATAAGGTGTTCTATTTCTCAGGAAATTGATTTAATTTTGATATTTTGGTAGTCAATCCCGCTAAAACTTATATTGAAATTGAAATATACTTAATTATAAACACATTCTGAAAAATAAACATTTAAAAATTTTAAAATTTAATATAAAAATACGCCTCCAAAAAGTGCCCAAATTTCATTGCTTTATTATGTAAAATGTGTATAGCCTTGAGCCAGACTTACATAGAAACTAACCAACATCGGTAAACGTCAAAACTATGAATTGTTATTGAATTCTCAAATAATAATAATATTATATATCCAGACCACTCTGTTGAGGTTGTGGTGCTAATTATAGGCGTCCTAGGTGGAATGAGACATACGCTGCTTTCTGAATTAAAGATCATACCGGCTTGCCGAAATTCGGCAGGTATCATAGCCGGCAGAATACAGAAGGCAATCGTTCTTGGTTCGCTACGTCTGCTCAGAACACACGATTTACGGGCGCAATGATTACTGACTCCACGGAGTGGAGAGTGGTCATTGTTTCACTCTTCAGGACATCTCCGAATGTGTCGGAGCTTCGGAAGGTGTGACTGAGAAAAACAAATAATAATAAGTCGAAGACTTGTGCGGGAGTGGGGGCGGTATATTATTATTAAACAGGCCGCATTTGCGCCTAGGAACGACATACGTTGGTAGACCCTAATCACCATTCAGTGCAGGAATGAGGGTAACCTGGAAAACCTCATTAATTAGGGGGGTAGTCAAATATCAACCGGTATCAATCTCTCACATTGATCCAAACCAACATTCTTCCACCCTACCATACCCGTAGAGAGGGTGTCAATCCTCTCCACGAATATAGCTTATATACGGTCTACCGGCTGCGGGGGTCGAACCCACAGCGATCTAGTCAATACGATTCGCACTGGCTACGATGGTTTCTAGGATATAAGCACTGAAAGTGTTATAGGGAACACGCAGTATATACTAGGTACTGTAAATGGCACTTTCAGATATTTTTCAAAACTATACGTAACATAGTGTTTCTTAATTATTACAAAATAGATAACTTCCTCCGATACGTATGTTCTTATTATGTCGAAATATTATATATAATAATAATTAATTAATTGTCTATCATTTCTCCTCTCCTTTTGGCATCTATTATGTGCAGTATAAATTGAGTAAGATTTTGTGGAACATATTCTGAACACTATAACAAAAATATATTTCAAGCTTATTTAAACTTGTACATTCTTCATTTCTTTGATTTGGCTGCAATAATATTTTTCTTGTGTTGAATATCCATCTCTTTTTACACAGTGTCAAGCAGCTTTCCGTGACTTCAACCTAAAACAGACATTAATGAAAAGCAAAGGAAAAAACAGTTAGCATAACTGATACGAATCCTGCCAAAGAATTATTTGTAATAGTAGTTTTTCTATCAATTTTAGTAGAAATATTAGACTTATTATATAGTGAAAAAAGCAGGTAATCCCATTAAATGTATATTTTGGTAATAAATATGACTATTTAACTCTAATTACCTACACACAAAAATATCTCTCTTAAAAGATTCAACACTCTGTATCTTTTAAGGGAGGTATTTACTATATAAAGCCAGATATTTGTATAAAAGTTTGAAAATATTGTACAAAGTTCATTGAAAATGGCAGGGATATTAATTGGTACCCTTATTAAGGATCCTTCGTTGTTTTTAGCCGAGAGATGAATAATATTGTATTCTTATTCTGTCCACTGAGCAATATCCGGATGTTTGGAAAATTAGTAGAATTGGTTCTATTCTCAAAAATGGTGATCCTTCTTGTGTCATCAACTATAGACCGATTTCTATTTTAAATAATTTTGATAAGATCTTTGAAACGATTCTATACAATAGTATCTTTATTTCGGTTAAATTATTTATATCTAGTGATCAACATGGATTGATGGAGAACCGGTCGACTATTACTAACTTAGCTGGCCTCACGCAATATTTATCTGAAACTTTGGATGCATATAGTCAAGTTGACGTTATATATACAGATATTCAGAAAGCATTTGATCGAATTGACCACTCCTTTTTGATTTCTAAACTCAGTTCTGTTGGATTTTCAGATAGTTTAACAGCAGTTCTTAATTCGTTCTTGTCTCTCAGACACCAATATGTTGGATACGGTGGTTATTCCTCTTATAATGTGGCTTCTTCGGGAGTGCCACAGAGCTCAAACCTTGACCCACTTCTGTTCTTACTTTTTGTCAATGACCTTAATGCTAAATTAAAAACATCTCACTTATTATTTGCGGATGATTTAAAAATATATTCAAAGATAGACTATAGGCTTGATTGCATATTTTTGCAGGGTGAATTACTAACGGTTAACGAATGGTGCTCTAAGAAGATTTTAAATATCAACATTTCGAAATCTAAAATTGTGACTTTTTCTGAGAAATTCAATCCTATATATTTTATTCTTACTCGCAGTTCTGAGTTTCGAGATTTAGGTATCAATTTCGACAATAAACTGACCTTGAATAGTCCCGTTAGAGACATGGTATCATCGGCTAATAAACTGAGAGGATTTTTTACTAGAAATTTGAATCATTTTACTAACATTAATAGTTTTAAGACATTGTATATGGCATTTATTAGAAGTAAGGTGGAATATGGTTCACTTATTTGATATCCGCTATACTAAAATTCTATTAGTCACATTGATGAGTCCAAAAAAAGTTTTTAAAATTTATGTTTTTTAAACTGTATGGTAGTTATCCTCCTAGGGGTAGTTATGATTATTTGGTGATTTTATTTCAATTAGATTCCTTCCAGCATAGGAGAGACTGCATTGTTTTGACTTTTCTGTATAAGTTGATTCATAATCTGGTTGATTGTCCTTGTTTGTTGAACCAGTTATCATTTGTGGTCCCTAGGCAAAATTCACGTTCACGTGATATATTCTATTGTACATTTAATAGAACTAATGTTATGGTGAAGTCGTCGATTAATACCATGTGTTATTTATTTAACAGAATATCTTGTTATTGTGATATTAATTTTACTCCTTTAGTCAAAGATTTGAAGTTTATCGGGATATTCAGTAGTTATAGTGTGAAATTTTTTTTGTCTGTTTTTTCAAGTTATATTTGTTGCTTTTTTTTGCTGTTTGCCAACACACAGTTTTTTTTTTGTATTTTACATGTTTTCCTGTAATTGGGTGAGTAACCTGTTGGAAAATAAATATTTATTATTATTATTATTATTATTATTATTATTTATTTTTTTTTTCCAGTAAACACCTTCCGAGGCTCCGACACATTCGGAGATGTTCTGGAGAGTCAAGCAATGACTACTCTCCACTCCGTGGAGTCAGTAATCATTGCGCCCGTAAATCGTGTGTTCTGAGCAGACGTAGCGAACCAAGGACGATTGCCTTCTGCATTCTGCCGGCTAAGATCTCTGCCGAATTTCGACAAGCCGGTATGATCTTTAAGTCAGAAAGCAACGTATGTCTCATTCCACCCAGGACGCCTATAATTAGCACCACAATCTTAACAGAGTGGTCTGGATACAGCCTGCGGAGCTCGGAGAGAAGATCTCGATATTTCCTCCGTTTTTCCTCCTCTTTTAGGACGATGTTGTTCTCTGCGGGAGCCGAGAACTCAATCACAAACATCGTCCTAAGCTGGTGGTCGAGGAGGACTACATCAGGCTTATTGGCTTGATTTGTGAGGGTGGGGAATGAATAGTTCCAATAAATTCGGCACTTCTCATTCCCCACTACGGATTCTATATCCCCGGAGCATAAGGCAGCACTGGCGTCTCGTCTATATCATACGAGTGTCGTAAATGATAATACAACACCCGTAAGGCTGAATCGTGTCTTTGGATATACGCTGTGGCCGCATATACCAGACAGGCCGACAGGAGATGCATAAGCGTCTCCGGCGCCTGGCGGCAGGCCCTGCAGCTGGTATCAGGAACCTCGATACCCAAGACACGACTACGATAGACGAGTGTGTTAATTACACCATCTTGGCAAGCCATTATGAATCCCTCGGTCTCAGAGTTCAGCCCCGCTGACCTCAAAAAAGCAAAGGTCAGCCTTTCAGATAAGCCAAGCCCCTCTAGATGACCGTAGAAGAGACCATGCATTGGCTTATCCTTATGTAGCTGCAGAAGATGACGCGTTTCTGCAGCTTTATTATTATTATTATTATTATTATTATTATTATTATTATTATTATTATTATTATTATTATTATTATTATCATTATTATTATCATTATCATTATCATTATCATTATCATTATCATTATCATTATCATTATCATTATCATTATCATTATCATTATCATTATCATTATCATTATCATTATAATTATCATTATCATTATCATTATTATTATTATTATTATTAAATTTGCCGTCCATAATCAGTGGTATTTGAACATTCGATTATAACTTAAGGTAAGAACCAGTACTCAGAATTGCTTATTACTATTCTGTTCATCCCTGAATAGTCTATTAGCTGCTTTAAACACAGGAGACTCCAATCTACTTTGAGAGCGCAAGTCGATCGCTACTTAAAACGTCGTTAAACGACAATTACCACACATGCATACGGAATATACGTTCCAATACCATTAATGAGATCCTCCAATAGCGCGGTATCTCTGAAAGATCGTGTAATTTTAACCGATCAATTTACCAACTGTCTGCAACTTGAATTTCTAAGACAACAGGGAGAGGATTTTCGCCGAAATATAATTCATTGCCTCATAAATAACACATGACTAACTAGTTAAATTTCAGAGTTACCCAAGGGCTTCACGCGTGTTTCCTAACCACATCTGTCGTTTTAGCTGCAGAACATTGTTGGATTATCGGTTCCGGTTTCAGAGGACGAAATGTATACTTGATAGAGTATTGTTACAAACTTCCAAGTCCTAGTTATCAGCCCCTTTTCAATCTTTTGTCTTCCTGAAATACTAATTTGCAGCAAATCATAGTAAACAATCCATAGAAGAATATTTGAGACGTATAAAACGCGTAACTTTTAAATGTTTTGAAACTGAAGAAAATCCTTCACAAAGCAACGTATACGAGTTATTAGGTAACTTGTATTTTTACAATGTGCTAGAATAGTTCCTTATTTAAAAAACCTGTTTTACAAAATCCAAATATATGAATATCAAATATTCAAAAAATGTTTATATGAGTACAGGATATTTCAAAAAATTTTTAAACATTATTCCATATAAAAGGTAATTCAGAACTTCATACAAAAAAGTACAGGTAAGTACTCTTATAAATACAATTTTATTAAAAAAAAATAAAAAAGCTGTTCGAATATGATTTAAAAATACACTTCTACATGGCACTGGAAACTAGTCCGCTGTAGTAACTAACGTTGCACAAGGCAACGCATGCAATCGATGACTTGCAAAGTGTAAATGAACGAACAAAAAATTTAAAGAATTTACCAAGGAAGGAAAAAAATAAAATTTAATAACACTTATTTTATATCCGCAAATTCAACTGCTTCTGCCGTTATTGCTACTACAGTGCCTTCATAAATGATGACAAGCCACGTGATCAGGGCTGAGATTCTCGAATCAATCGCAGAGCGATTCATATGCGAATATCCTTTTCCTCACTACGGCATTTGAGAGAGACAAGAAATCTATTCGCATACGAGTTGCTCTTCGAGAATCACAGTCCTGGTCACGTGGCTTGTAATCATTTATGAAGACTCTGTACTATTCATCAAATTAATTTGTGGTTTTAATTAATAAAATAATTTGACATACGTGATGTTACAACAACTATTCAAAATTTTGTCCACCGACGTGTAAACACCTTTGGATTCGTTTTACCCAGTTTCTATGAACATACACAAATGTTTCTGGTCCTTTGCCATTTTGAACTCATAAATTATTGGCAGCAGCTGTGATACGTTCGCGTAAGTCATCAATAGCGTCCACTTCATTTTTAAATATCTCTCTAAAGGAAGTCCAAAGGATTTAGGTCAGGATAACGTGGCGGCTACAGTACCGGTCCTCCTCGTCCATCGTACTTCTTGAACTTCATTAAGGTACTCCCGAACATTTTGTTGAAAATAAGGGGCAGCATGATCATGCAAGAACCACGTTTGGACACGGACAGCTAAGGGCACATCAGAAATCCAGGCAGATCATTTCGAAGGAATTAGAGATACTAAACCCCTTCCATTCAATTTGGTAATATGAATGGTTTAATCAAGCGATCATCGACAATCCCTTCCCAAACATTTAAAAGCGTTGATGTAAATGATCCCGTTGACTCGGGTGCGGATTTCCAAAATCCCAAACATGACCATTATGAATGTTATACATATCATTCCGTGTAGAAATAACACTGTAACTGTACTAACTCTGTAACTAACACGTCAGTTGAAGATCTGAAATTTTGTTGCAGCAAACCATTCGCAAAATCTAATTGGTAAGGGATAGTCCCTTGGTATTAACGCTTGGACATGCTGATATAATTGCGCCTCGCGTATAATTTGCCACACTGTTGATTGGGACATTTCTTGTACTAATTGAGTGATTTGCCTGATACTTATTGGGGGATTTTCTTCAACAATCTCTAAAATGTGTCCCTCAGCTGCTACAATGCATTTTGTCATAAAATTTCTGTACTTTTTATTATCTGGACAAAAAATGTATGACATTTTTTTAGTTGAATGTTAAACATATTTAACATTGCATTACTTAATAATTTATCTATGCTTTTTCATTTCTCTTAAATCCACAATTGAGGACCTAACTTTTAAATTTCCTAAAATCCATTTGAATAAATAATGGCAATGTGAGGGCAATTAATATTTAGGACAAAGCTATTCTAATACAAATTCACAACCCTATAATCTTCTGGGAAAATGCAAACCCACAAATCTAAACTCTCTAGTATAGTAGGATTAGGGTAACGGAGTTCAAACAGTTATTCATATAATCCTCATGCACTACATTTAGCTGAAATGTTACTCAACTTTGACTTCGACTTATATACATATACATAATGCATATGCAAGTAGATAGCCAATTACTAACGCTTTAGTGACCAGAAAATAATAAATTTTGTTTTTAATATGGCGTTGCGCATAATCTAGATTATTTTATCTATACAGGGTGTAACTTTAAAGGGGGGTCCGTTTTGGAGGGGGGGTACCCGTGACCTTTACAAACACATATCATAAGTTTGTTTTCTTAAATTCTGTCACAAAAACTGATTTTTGTTTTGTTGCCTTTTTTCGCAATTTTCATAGTTCGCCACTGAGCAGACAAGCGCTGCGCATATCTAGTTGCAGCGTCACCAGCATTGTTGCCATATTTAATTATTGAAGTGGAAGATGGGAAAAGAAGGCTCACGCCACTCGTGAGGCACTGCTTTTTGACACATACATTTGTTTGTAGTGGGTGTCCGCTTTATTATTCCATATAAACAAAAAATAAAAAAAAATGTATTCTTTTACGGATAACACATCATAAAACAGAAACAAGTCAACAAACAGAAAACTCAATAATAAATAAATACATACTTAATACTTTTTACTTAGAGTCTTCTTCTACGGCATTTAAAATATTTGGTTCAAGTTTATTACTTTCTGAGTTTGTTTTTACTCAACATTAGAGTATTGGCGTTCTTAACTCCCATAATCTCTTAAATGTTGAACTAATCTTATAGACATTTTCTTATGCGGTATGTGTCTATCGCGTTAGTAGGTAACGTATTAAAATCCACCTACCAATACTATTATTTAATAATAACAATTAGTTAATAGATCATTAAAAAAAATTTTACGTACTTTTACATTACGAACTTTTTTACAACACTCGAAAATGGTTTTAGGATCCATATTTCATCAAAATTGACAGAAAAGTATAATGACTGATGAGTCGCAATTTTATAAAATAACATATTTATTTAAAAGATTATCCATTGCAGTTTTTTCTTTGTTGTATCTTCGTTACTTAACATCTAGACGTTGGAACTTGTATCATTGGCAGTTGATTAAGATCAACTGTGTATACTCGTACATGCAAAAATATGTTAAACATAGGTATTTACATTGAATTGGTGTTATGCTATTTCTAGTGACTTGCATCGTGACACTTCAATAAAATACCTTTCATCTTATCTTAATTAATGATCCATTTATCTCTCATCTGAATTTAGATATTAGATAATTTTACTGCTTTACCTGATTCTACAGACAGATATCATATTACAAAAAAATCGAAGGCATGCCGTCAGACACTAAGCTTTATTAGTGTAAAAATATGTTTCCTACTGAGTACAATTTAGTACCAGGTAGGAATATCTCTGACTCAGATACAGATGAGAATGATTTTTCCACTGCGCTTTCACAAAAAAAAAATATTATTTTTTTTTTTCGGCAATTAAACGGTTAATAAAAATACATGCCCTATATAAAGAGGACCACTATGATAGAATACATAGATAGATAGATAGATAGGTTTATTTAGTTCAAATGCATGTAACACATATAATGCCCAAAATGAGAGTTGAACAGGTCAAAAGGTTCTAAAAGAACAATAAAAATAATTCCTAAGTAGTTAATAGCAGCAAAGGATTTAAAAAAAGGACATATTAAAATTGAAGTTAAACTTAAACAACAAACAAAACAACACGAACACCCAAAATATCTTAAACATCTACAATAAAACAGTAAGATACATTTAATAGACAATACATTTTTTAAAAATGATTAAATAGATTGTCGTTGAAATATTCGTCTGCAGTATAATAAGTTTTTTGTATTAAAAATGATTTAAATTTCTTTTTTAGTATTTTGATATGTGAAGCAGCCGTGGTATTAGGTAATTTGTTAAAGAAGCCATAAAAGCTGCTTCAAGATTAATATTGTCACGGATTTCCCAATCCGTCTTTTTCTTACTTCCAGAAAAAGAATCCGTTAATTAATTACTTCTTTATTAACTACTGAACACTACTAATTACAGGTCAACTAAACACTTATTTAATTAATCGCTATCTAAATCACTTTGATATATCCAACTAAACACTTTAATTCAGACTGTAATACAAGACTTATACAAGACTAACTAACTCGGCCGTTTATTCTTCTTTTATAGACCCAACGAATATTCCAGGTATATTCCAGTATCTCTAGATCCCTTTTCTCGTACGACTGGAACGCTTCTCTTCGATTCACGATTTTTACAGGCAGAACTCGATCAGCGGCAAGTTGTTTGTTTACCAGAATGACGTAGGGGCGATCGGGGTAAACTTAGGCAATTCGCGGTGCCACAGTCGTCGGTTTGGGAGTGAGTGGGGCAAATTCCGTGACACTGCCCCCTCCTTAGGACCGATCGTCCCGATCGGATACACCTCTATACGGGGACAGACGCTCCAGATGGACGACCTTCATTTTACTCCTGGGAGTCCTTTGTATCCGGTAGACGACGTCATTGATTCTTTTAATGACGGTATAGAGGCCCTCCCAACGGTTCTGTAGTTTAGGCGATTTTCCTTTCTTCCGCGTGGGGTTGTACAGCCACACCAGGTCGCCTTGTTGGAATCCGACTGTATTGGCCCGGACGTCGTATCGAGTCTTCATGCGATCGCTCTCTAATCGCATTCGAGATCTGACTTGATCGTGTACGGCTGCTAGTCTTCGTTCTAGGTCATGGGTATAAGTGTCTGGCTCTGTGGGCTGTTCCGCAGGACGACCAAATACCAAATCTGCTGGAAGGCGAAGCTCTCTTCCAAAGATGATCCTTGCGGGAGTCTTCCCAGTCGTTTCATGGACAGCTGAGCGGTAAGCTAACAGGAAGAGTGGAATCAGCTTGTCCCAGTCTGTCTGGTTCCCTTTCACAAACATCCTCAGATTGGTTTCTAGTGTGGCGTTGAAGCGTTCCACCATACCACTGACTGGGGATGCAGTGGGGTGGTCCTGGTTTTTCGGATTCCCATAAGCTCGCAGACCTTTCGGAACACACCTGATTCGAAATTTCTGCCCTGATCTGAATGTAGTTCCATGGGCACACCAAATCTGCAGAACAGGTTGATGACTAGCGCTTCTGCTACGGTTGTGGTCTCTTGATTGTGAAGGGGTATACTTCCGGCCATTTGCTGAAGTAGTCCATGGCCACTAGTAGATATCGGTTCCCACTTTGGGTTTTCGGAGAGGGCCAGCGATATCAATGGCAATCCTCTCAAACGGTGCTCCTACGATGTACTGGCGCATTTTGCCTCTGGAGCAGGTCTTCGGTCCCTTGCTGGCTGCACATACGTCACATTTTCGGCACCAATCTTCTACATCCGTCCTACAGCTCAACCAGTAGAAACGCTCCCTAATCTGCTGTAGAGTCCTATTGATACCGAAATGTCCACCACCTCCATGTACTTCCTGCAGCACTTCCTTGACCCGGGACCTCGGGAGTAGTACTTGCTTCTTGACCTCCGTTCCGTCATTGTTCTCCCATGCTCTTTTTAGGACACCGTCTTCCAACACCAGGGAATTCCATTGAGTCCAATAGCTTTTTAATGCTGGGCTTTTACTACTAACTTCAGCCCAAGAGGGTCGGTTGTTGGCTTCTTTCCAGTCCAGTAAAGGTTTGATGTCACAGTCGGCTTGCTGGTCTTCCCGAATCGCCGCTGAACTCCATCTGTCTTCAGTTTGGGCTACTACTATCTTGCAAGGAACAAATGATATGTCCTCTTTTCTTTCGATACTACTACAGTGTTTGTTGTTGTTGGTAGGACAAGGTCTAGAAAGGGCTTCTGCGTTTCCATATTTCCTGCCTGCCTGGGAGTCGCGCCATTGCCGATCTGCCACTGGAGCCCTACACTGTCCTTTTAGATGACCCGTCCGCCCACAGTTCCAACATTGAAGTGGGCGATCTCTTCGGCTACCAGGTTGTTCTCTCTTCGGATTGGTAGTTGGGCTGAGTTTCTCAATGACCTCCTTCAACGTTTTGATTATGTCTCCATTTCCAATATTATCGCTGTTATCACTGATGGCTCGAACTTTAACATGTCTACCGGATGCCATCTTTGCTGCCTCAAATTCCAATGCATGCGAAAGAGCGTCATTCAACGTTTTAGGTCTAGCGAGCCGTAGTGCCTGCTGTGTTTCGCAATCTCTTAGGCCGTCGATAAACACTTGGATGGAGAGCTGGTCTACAAATTCGGACGGGGCTGTTGGATATGCCAATCGAACCAGTCGAGCAACGTCTGTCTCAAAATGTTGTAAATTCTCTCCACTCTGCTGGTGACGATTTTTCAATTGTGCCTGGTACACTTGCTGCAGGTGCTTATCCCCATATCTCATTTCCATATGCTGTTTCAGAAGGTCATAGTTACGCTGCTGCCCAGCAGGAACTCCTTGTTGACGTCAAGAGCTTCCCCCCGTAGAGCAACTATCAGAGCAGTAGCTTTCTCACAATCAGACCATTCGTTTGCGGCAGCTGCTGCTTCAAACTGACGTAGATAGACATTCCATGAGACCTTGCCGTCGAATTCAGGAGGCTTCGTTTTTGAGTTCGGAACACAGGTCCTTCGGATTTGATTACGCCCTCCTTCGCTCTGTTGTCTAATTTATGTCGAAGCTCTTCGCAGGTTTCTCTAACCAGGTTTATTTCTTCGTCTATTTCCTTTTTTTGTGTTAACAGTTTCTCTTCTACTTGTATCACTTTATGTGACTGCTCCTCTAATTTTTCTTCTAGTGTATTCTCCAATTTTTCTAACTTTGTCTGCATTTCTTTCGTCTGATCTCTCACTTCCTGTTGTATTGTCTGTATCTGATCTTTCATTTTACACCCTTGCTCTTCTAATTTTTCTTGCATTGTCCGTCCCTGTTCTTCTAATTTCTTTTCCAATTTCTCCTGCATCGTTTGAGACTGATCTTCGATTTTGTGCCCTTGTTCTTCAAATTTATTTTGCATTGCCTGTCCCTGTTCCTCTAATTTCTCTTGCATCGTCTTCGTCTGGTTTTCTATTTTATGCCCTTGTTCTTCCAACTTTTCTTGCATCATACGCCCCTGTTCTTGCATTGTTTGCATCATTTCTAACAGTTTTGCCAGTTGTGCATCCATGTTGACTTGACTTCTAGTTACAGGCATCCACTCTATTTGAAATGTTCTAGAATGTCCAGGAATGTGTTTGTAAATGTCACCGTTGACTTCCTTACAATGATACGAGTGCACTGATATGCCACACTTGAGTCTTTGTCTCACTTCGGTAGAAAGTTCTAGAATGTTCGAGAATGTCCTTCGCGAATAACACCGTTCACTTCCTTAAGTCACGACGAGTGCGGTGATATATCACACTTGGGTCTTTGTCTCACTCCCGTACAAAGTTCTAGAATGTTCGAGAATGTCCTTCGCAAATACCACCGTTCACTTCCTTGAGTCACGACGAGTGCGGTGATATGCCACACTTGGGTCTTTGTCTCACTCCCGTACAAAGTTCTAGAATGTTCGAGAATGTTCTTCGCAAATACCACCGTTCACTTCCTTGAGTCACGACGAGTGCGGTGATATGTCACACTTGTGTCTTTGTCTCACTCCCGTACAAAGTTCTAGAATGTTCGAGAATGTCCTTCGCAAATAGCACCGTTCACTTCCTTAAGTGACGACGAGTGCGGTGATGTGTCACACTTGTGTCTTTGTTTAACTGCCGTATAAAGTTCTAGAATGTTCCAGATTGTCCTTCGCGAATAACACCGTTAATTTCCTTAAGTCAAGACGAGTGCGGTGATATGTCACACTTGGGTCTTTGTCTCACTTCGGTAGAAAGTTCTAGAATATTCGAGAATGTCTTTCGGAAATACCACTGTTCACTTCCTTGAGCCACGACGAGTGCGGCGATATGTCACACTTGGGTCTTTGTCTCACTCCCGTACAAAGTTCTAGAATGTTCGAGAATGTCCTTCGCAAATACCACCGTTCACTTCCTTGAGTCACGACGAGTGCGGTGATATGCCACACTTGGGTCTTTGTCTCACTCCCGTACAAAGTTCTAGAATGTTCGAGAATGTCCTTCGCAAATACCACCGTTCACTTCCTTGAGTCACGACGAGTGCGGTGATATGCCACACTTGGGTCTTTGTCTCACTCCCGTACAAAGTTCTAGAATGTTCGAGAATGTCCTTCGCAAATACCACCGTTCACTTCCTTTCGACAAGACGAGTGCGGTAATATATCACACTTGGGTCTTTATTCCACCCACGCACAGGGTTCCAGAAAGTTCTTCCAACTTCCACTTAAACCCACTCACGCACAGGGTTCCAGAAAGCTTCTCAAACTTCCAGTTAAATCCCACTTCTGACCCCAAATTGTCACGGATTTCCCAATCCGTCTTTTACTTACTTCCAGAAAAAGAATCCGTTAATTAATTACTTCTTTATTAACTACTGAACACTACTAATTACATGTCAACTAAAAACTTATTTAATTAATCGCTATCTAAATCACTTTGATATATCCAACTAAACACTTTAATTCAGACTGTAATACAAGACTTATACAAGACTAACTCGGCCGTTTATTCTTCTTTTATAGACCCAACGAATATTCCAGGAATATTCCAGTATCTCTAGATCCCTTTTCTCGTACGACTGGAACGCTTCTCGTCGATTCCCGATTTTTCCAGGCCGATCTCGACCAGCGGCAAGTTGTTTGTTTACCAGAATGACGTAGGGGCGATCGGGGTAATCTTAGGCAATTCGCGGTGCCACAGTCGTCGGTTTGGGAGTGAGTGGGGCAAATTCCGTGACAATATTTTGAGATAATATTTTTAAAATACAGCAATATTGAGCCATTTTTTGCTCTAGAAAATCAATATCAAATCCTATCTAGACGTGAATCAATTCTAATTCCAAAAATAGCAAATTATTTACTGATTTCGGTTCATTATCTGCATTAAGAAATGGTAGTTCGTGATTATTTCCTCTAGAAAACATCATCATCAGCGATTTATCTTTATTCAACTGTAAGTCCAATGAAGAAAAATAATACTGCAGTTTTTATAGTGTTATTTATAGTACTGTATACTGTATTGTATTAGGATATGGTGAATCAAACATTATTGCACTATCATCAGTATACTGTACTACATACTCACTAGTGCTTAACGGTAAGTCATTGGTATACTCGCGACAAGAATTCAGACGACTTACGTCATACGAACAAATGAATAATTCATTATATTTTCATCAAAATATTTAAGACACTGCAACTGATAGTAATAAAATTATATACTACACTAAAAGTTTGCAGTATATTGCACTAAATTGCAAAAAATGATTGTTTTTAACACGACCAAATATCGAAAATTACGTTGACAATAAAAACAAATGTTAACGTCAGCTGTGACGTAAGACGTCTGAATTTTTGACGCGAGTATATAGATAATGTATAGCAAAAATACATGTACATATCTAAGATTCACCTAGTATAAAAACTTGATGGCAATTAGAGCAGAAATCGTGTCCTAGTGCTGCCATTCTTCGTACGCTAGTGCTGACTCAAGCAGAATTTATTATATCCGTTGACTGAGCCCCGAGGGAAAACAGTTGTTCTTGTCTCGCCCGACACAATACTACACCGTTTATTAGCCCTATTGTGCGTTAAACACCGTGGACAGAAGTAATTAGCCACATTTAGTTGGTATTAATACGAGAACTGAAGGCACAATGTCCGTCTACGTTTTATGTTCCATGTTGCGGTTCAGTCTCGGATTTATGGCGAAAATTGTGGCGTAGTACGCAGTGCAGTGGCGACCCTTTCAGAAACTAGTTTTAGCTGTTGACTAAAAGTTCTTCATAAAAAAAGATTTATCGCGCTGAAACTTTAAAATGAAGTTTCCCAGATTTAATTTTTTTGTGTTATAACTTTGTTTCACTTTATCACTGTGCATCTCCACTAGAAAATTTTTAATGTACGAGTACACTGAAACAATTATTTATGTAAAATGTAAACTGAAAAATATACACAGATAAAACTTTTTCATTAACTAACAACTAACTAACTACATTATTTCACATATATGACTGAATATCTGTGGGTAAAAAAACTAATAATGAACAATATGAACGTGTTAAAAGAAATGCTTAAACCATAATGAACCTGAATAATGTAACAGAAGCCAATTTAAAAATGTATTATTATTGTAGCCATATAAAGTGTATAAGCAGATGAAGTTCAAATATCTAAAAACTTTTTACTTTTAATCATGGAAAAAAATTGCTCAGTTTTAAAAATTATGCCTGTGCTAAAACTTAGTAGAATACAGGTTTAAGTAGGTCAACATAATATGCAGAATTAACAAATTATTTAAAAAAATAACAGTAGAATTTATTTATATATTTCAATAATAAATTAAATATAATTTTTAAATACTTAAGAAAGAAGAAATAGTTATATGTAGGAAGATTTTTTTTGTGAAATTTGTTCATCCATCGTCTAAATGCAAATTATACATCCTTTTCTCTAAAAGTCATCTATCATTTAAAAATGTATTGTAAAAATGTATTCACATTATAAAATGAGTATAAATTGTTCATGTTTATACTGATTTTTAACTGCATTTCTTATGGGAATTTAGATATATAGAAAACAAATATTTATTTTAAACCATCCTGGCCTTTATCAATTATTTTGAATTGATTCTAGCCCTAAATAAATAATAAACACAGCTGTGTGATGTAAGGTTATAACAGGCGTTTATTAATAATAATTAGTCTAAATTTCCGTAACAGATGCAGTTCAAAATTAATTAGTGTATGAAAACTATTTTGGCCGGGGCCGTAGGGGTTAATTTTTCTGCCATAAAATTGAAGTTCAATTTTCTTGGCAAAACGTGAACACAGCCTTTTTGCATAATTTTGTATTTTATTTTTCTGTATCTGGTCCTTTATTCACATCAAATCAAAAAAGGTAATACACGTATACCGTAGACATGTTTTTAGACGATTTACAATCTTAATGAGACGACAGTCCTATTAAGATTGTAAACGGGTTTGCTACATATTTTTCTTGAGTGTATACTGACATTGACTCTCCTAAAACTCTGAATAATTGTAACATTAACATAGAACGTTTTAACTTGACAGTTCTTAGTTTTATTATAAAAGATTATGATCAAGTATTGTCGACACCAATGCTTATTATTTTTAATCTGATATTGTCAACATCAGTTTTTCCCAATATTTGGAAGTTATCTAAGGTTTGTCTGATTCTGAAAAGTAGCAATTTATGTGACATTAAAAATTATCGGCTCCTTATAATTTTCTCGAAATTTACAAAAATGTTTGACATGTTGTATACTTTTATTTAGGTACATCAAGCTCCATATTTCTCCGAATGACCATGATTTTGTGCAGAAACATTCAACTGTTTCCAATTTAACAGAGTTTACTCGGATTGATTCAAATCACCTGGATAATAAATACCAAATTGATGCAATATATACCGATTTCTAAAAGGCGTTCGATACTATGGTTTTAATAGTAATTTACTTTGTCTTATAAAATCTTACATCAACGTAAATTATATGTATCTCATAACGCTTTTAATTCGAATACATCTTTAGCAACCTCCGGGATCGCACAAGGGTCAAATTCAGGGCCACTTCTCTTTGTTTTAATTGTGATTGATCTATTTTTGGATCTGAAATCTTGTCATCTTTTTTTGCTGACGACTTAAGGTTATTTCGTAGCACGTTGTGTAGGAGTAGCGTGTGGACTACTACCTTATTTTAAATATAAGTAAATGTAATGTATGACCTTTCGTTGTGTTATTGAAGTATAATAGTGCATATAGAGTGCTAGGTTTTGCCATTTGAAACACGACATTGTTTGATGACATAAACACTCTAAGTGTCACTATTTTTGGTTAGTACGTTCTAAGCATGAATAGTCTTATTTGGTATCCTCACTATAATTTACGTACCCAGGAGTCAGAATAAATTCAACATCGATTTTTTAAATTATTGTCTTTTCGAATTGACCATTTTTATCCAATTAGGTGACATGATTATAATTTACTTTTGCAAAGATTTAACATTCAATCACTAAAAGAACACTAGCAAGTTTATCATTTTTACATAAATTATTTCATGGCAATGTTGACTCCCCTATCTTGTTAAGTTTGTTCGCTATTCGAATTCCACGTTCCCGAGTTAATGATTTATTTAATTGTCATAATGTCAGAACAAATGTTGCTTTGAAGTCTCCTGGATATATAATATCCAATAATTTTAACTGCATTAGTAAACGCATTGACATTTTTGTTATCTCTTTATAATTTTTATATTTTCCTTAGGTATATTATTATTATTTTGGTACTACTAAACATTATCTTGTATTGTCCTGTTATTGGAAGTGAGTCTGTTGGGCAATAATTGCATTATTACCATTAAGATTTTTTTTATATAATAAATAATATCCTATATGTGACATCAGTGACTCTTTAATATAAAGAAACACAGTTACAGATTTAAAACGGATAAAATTTGGCATATTAAAGGGGTAATGCCGATAGTATATCCTGCTAAGTTCCCCCTTGCAAAACGAACGCAGTTTGCGTTGTCGTCTGTCACTGCCTGTGGAAATCTGATCGTGATGTTCGCCACAGACACACATTAAGCCCCCATTGTAAAGCTAATGGCTTAACAAATAGGGAGTTATAATGTACGACAATATTACGTTACGCCCTTAGAAACGTGCATTTTAAATAATTGATGTGTTTAAACCTCAACCACAGCTTTAGTTTATGTCCCTAGAGTAGAGTCTGCAGCATAAAAATACTTAATTTTGAGACTAATAAAATTTATTACTCTGGTTTCACACACAGTCACAAATATTTGATATTCGTGCAGTTTAACACGTGTGTGGATGAAAAGTGTGTATTTATTGGAAAATAATCGGCCATTTCGACGTTTTGAATTAGTAAATTTGGCTCAAATCATTTGTTGTTTGTATGCGGATATGAAAAATTTATTGTCGTTGCGAATATTGAATATAGTATGGGTCAGTGCAAACATATAGGGTGTACAAAATTCTAACCCACACAAATATTTGAGTGTTGATTCTCACTACCATCCGGTTCAAAAACCATGTGTCGTCAACGTTTTAGTGCATTGAGCATCTATGCACATATCAGATGCAGTGTGGCCCACCAGGTTTTCTTCCTTTTGATGCAAAAACTATTCCGCCAACTATTGTTTTGTCATTAATCAAATTTCTCACAATAAAGACAGAATGCACCGTTTCTATGTTAAACTCAACTTAATTAAGTAGGCTTAAAGCCGTAAGGCGCCTAGGACATGCACCGTAAGTAAATAATGGCAGCTTAGTTAGGTGTGAACCGTTACCTAAGGTTACCTCTCCTCTGGAATATAAGGGCCTTCGTCCCATCAGTATCTTACCAAAAATTTTTAATATATTGGTAGATGATCAGTTAAAAGCTCACATTTCAAACTTTTCTGTATAACCTGACATACCGTTCTGTTTTAGGACACATCATAGTTGTGAGACTGCTTTGTTGTACATAACGGATGACATATTTAGAGAACTGGGCAAAGACAACGCAACGTTATTAATACCAATTGGCTTCTCTAAGGCGTTTGATACTTTGAATCATAATTTACTATTAACTATTTTGAAATCGATAAACTTCAGTGTTCTTTCCTTAATTTTTTTTTAAATGTTACTTATCAAATATAAGTCAAAGAGTAAACACGCTTCCTAGATTTCCACTTCTCTATTATTAGTGTCTAACGAAATTCCGCAAGGTTCAATACTTCGACCGTTTCTTTTTTCCTTATATATGAGTGAATATCCAAAAGCAGTTAAATATTGTAGTATTCATTTATATGCTGATGACATCCAAGTTTGTCATTCATTTCACTTGTCAAACATCCCACAAACGACACTTTCTTTGAATAACGGTCTTGAGAACCTGCTTCATATTTCAAAAAGGCATGCTCTACATACCAATTTAGCGAAAACTGTAGCTATAACATTTATTCCATGGAGATCTAAACATAATATTAAAAGATCGTAAAGCTGAAACTATATGATCCGAATATTATTTTTTGTAATGAACTTAAGAACCTTGGTCGACAGTTCCTTTAGATTTAAAGCCCATATTAATTAGCAAATGTATCCATATTGCCTACAAATCTCAAGATGATTTACAATTATCCACATTATTTGAACAAGAAAGCTAAAATTATTGTAACAGAGTCTTTAGTATTATCTAGATTTAATTTTGGAGACACCATTTCTGGCGTAACCACTAAGTGGTTCAAAATGCTTGTCTGAGACTTACTTAAGGAATCAGGAAACGTCAACCTATTTCTCATAAATTGTCAGAGGTATAGATGGATCATTATGTGTAATAGACGGTTGCTGCATTCTGCTTCTTATATCATAAATTACAAAGTACCTCGTTATTTTTCGTAAAACATACAGAACTGACGTAAGTGACGTATTCAATCTAAATACGACATTTAAAGGTAGACTCACACCTCCAATCCACAGAACAGTTTCAGTGCCCCTTCTCTTTTCACGTAATTAAAATTTATATTAATTTGTCTTCATCTTTAAAAATTTTGTCTGTTCTTCTCCTTAAATCTAAATTGAAACAAAATCTATTACACAACTAATGTAAAAGTCTTGCTTTTCGTTAGTCACTATTTATTTTTTTTAATATTTTCCTCTATTTGCGCATCATTTGCTCAATTTATTTACTTTTATATTTATTTAATCTATATAAATCATTATGCTGTCATTACTTATTTGTAATTTTTTGATTTACTTAAAATGCTTAAGATCAAAAACAGGGAACCTTCTTGTACTGAAGTTTCCTCTGATCTTCGGCCATTTCTCTGTTGTATTTATCTATCTTATATTTTTTTTTATCAACAACTATTATGGAGAAATAAAAGAACTATTATTATCATTATTATTTATTCTTTCATAAATAGCAAAATATAATATTTAACACAGGCGGATTTTGGTGGCTAGAGGATCCAGAAAAAACAGATGGAAGTAACAACGCAGCAACTGCGGACAACGTGGTTTCTGGGTTTTTGCCCTTCATCAGCGCAGTGCAGCCTAAAAACAAGAGATGGAACAAGAAGGAAGGGCAAAAACACGAACACAAGAGAATGACACGTAGGAAGCCTATCTCTATTTGCGGCTTCGTGTCACACAGCCTCTGTTTAGAGGCCAAGAGCAACATTCGCCGCGGAAGAGAATCCAGCAACCACTGTCAGGGTCTCAGCCAGGACAAACACAAGAAAGGAAGGAGCTTAGTGGATCAATCAATCTTACAAGACACATTGTAATTCTCTTCCGCGGCGAATGTTGCTCTTGGCCTCTAAACAGAGGCTGTGTGACACGAAGCCGCAAATAGAGATAGGCTTCCTACGTGTCATTCTCTTGTGTTCGTGTTTTTTGCCCTTCCTTCTTGTTCCATCTCTTGTTTTTAGGCTGCACTGCGCTGATGAAGGGCAAAAACCCAGAAACAACGTTGTACGCAGTTGCTTCGTTGTTCCTTCCATCTGTTTTTTCTGGATCCTCTAGCCACCAAAATCCGCCTGTGTCTTGTAAGATTGATTGATCCACTAAGCTCCTTCCTTTCTTATAATATTTAACTTTAGAACATTAAATATAGCGAAGAACATATATAACTTTGTAAATTAGGACTTTATGTATGTATTTATTATAAAATAGCTCAGTTCTCCTGATTTACAATTATTTGTCCTTTATTTTGCCTTGCAAATCAAAATTTGTACTTAATTGTATATTTCAAATTTGTTGAATTTATTTTTAATCGATTTCTTCAATTGACTACCATATTCCTCAACTTTTCAATTAAACTCATGGGGTCTAGTTTAGTTTCTCAGTTCATTTAAAGTTAAGTTAGCCCCTGCTCTGGAATAGGTAAAGCATTTCTCATTACAGATTCTAGTCTTCATCTCTCTCTAACTCTAACTCGAACACACAACAACTTGTTCAACTAGTTGCAAGTCAATGTATTTTCCCAAGAATGCTCAATATGAATTATTTGGAAACAACTCTATTGATTGGTTTCTTTGACAGAAATTAAAATAAACGTACCCTGATACTGATTACTGTTTAAATACTTTACCATAACGTATTTATCTATTTATTCGGATATTTGCACCAATTAAGATCATATAAAACTTTTAATACATTGTAATTAGTTATACCGTGTGTTTTCGAAAGTAAATGTTAATTTTACTGGATGATGCTAAAAATAAGAGTTTAACAAAAAATCACTTTAACGACTTTTTATAATAACAAATGTTTTAAAGAGATTTCTGAAGCTGGCATCGTAAAATCATATAGGGAGTGATTCAGAAATTATCTTAAAAAAATCTGAGTGTACAGGGGACTCTTACAAATACAATTTTGTAAAGAAAAAATCAAAGAGGTCAGTTCGAAGATAATTTAAAAATACATTTTTGTACGGCACTGGAAACTGGTCCACTCTACAACATGGGGCCTATAACACAAGCCATACAAGTGTAACAAGTATAGCAAGAAATTCACTTGTAATTACAAGTTCTTCGATATTCTATAACACAAACTTCACCGCGACACTTGTAGGAAATAAGGAAAAGTCGTACAAATGTAGCTAATAATCTACAAGACTTGTAGAATATGTAGAAGTGATATCCGGTCCACAAACAGCCATACAATTTATTGAATGTTTTCCGTGTCGGTCCACGAAAGAAGGTGCATTCAATGTTGGAGCATCTATATTTATAAGTGTTCCATTAACTACACCACACACTTCAGGCACACCTGCCATTTCATGAAATTCTTGAACAATCCGATTAACTGCATCCACGAATTGATGAACGCATCGGCAAACAGTCATTTCCGAAACGCCGCGATGGCCGTGCATATCACAAATTGCCCACTATTTCCTAATCAGTGTAATGCTATTAACATTTTATTTGTAGGCGACAACCCATACCAACGATTAGTATTATTTTCAAGGGATGGAGAAAGATCTTGAAGAAGATTCCTAAATTGTACTCTATTCAGTCGAAATCTTTCTACAAACTCATCGTCAGACAGGAAAACAAAGTCTGTTCGGTCTCTAAAACGATATTTAAGGGTGTAATATTCGGCCAAATAGTGTAGCTTTTATCAGGCTCCGCCCATAAGCACCTTCAACGGCAAATTTAACTTTGTGCCCCTGTAAGTTAGGCAATTGTATGCAGAAATTTAGCAAAACATGTCTTCTTGGCGGACAGATTTCATGAATATAAATGCAAAAAATTTAAATCTGAGGCAATTGTCTGTTACACGAAGACTTGATTTACTAGCCTACAGCTATCTTTGTTTATAATACTACCTAATAACGTCTCACCGCAGTCCTAAATGTGGGCAATATTATTGCGACCGAAATATTGTTCAGATCTATTTTATTTTTTTTTTGAAAATATGGCTCTGCTGTCTAGTAAAATAGACTTTTATTAGTTGATTAAAACTTGCTCCATCTTAATACGAATTTCCATTGAGAAGAAATATGAAAGCGCGTGGACGTCTAAAAACGGCTTTGTAAAATTGCGAATATTACAGCCTTAATTCTCTCAGCATTTTCTTCTTTACTAGATTCACTTGACCACATTTTAGCACGACTGCGTTGAGCAACGTATTTATTATACTAACACTTGTAGGATGTTCTAGGTTTCAGTTAGGTGAAAATTCTATTACAATTGTAATAAAATCGGTAACACAAACTTGCAAGTGTTCTCGTTGAGTTACAGAACAGCTCTACAAGTGTAGAAATTTCTCCGTAATTACAAGTTCGGCGCGGTGTGTTACAGAATTTTTACAATTCAACGAGTAATATTCTACAATTGTTACAATTGTAGATTTTATATGGATTATACAGCTATGTGAACGTGGAATCCGACATAAGATCTTGAAAAACCTCATCTCCCGACTCTTACAGCTCTAAAATCTGATGGTTGTTTCTTACAGAGAATCGTTTGTATACAGGGTTGGAAAACGGTGATGGTCCATCTGCGTTACCTGAGAGCGACAAAGTATAGAAATCCGTGCGATAGACAAGGATGGCTATAGGAAGACGAAAGGATAACATCTGACCAGTCACCCCCTTTTATTTGTTTTGAATGGCGAAACGGGCGGTGACTATTTAGATTTTAAAACGTCGTCAATATAGTCATCCATGTCTATCGCACGGATTTCTATACTTCACTTTGTCGCTCTCATGTAACGACAGATGGACCATCACCTTTTTACAACCCTGTATTTTTGCAGTGAAAAATTTCATTTGTAGTAGCAGGGGAAAAAGTTATAGTCTTCACTTGAAATATAGTGCCTCTACTTTAGATTTTGAAGCACTACAAATGAAATGAAAGTTACTACAAACAACTACAAACGATTATTTAGCCTGTGATTGAAGTATAGTGACTTTGCTTTACATTTTGATTCGAATTGTTTGTTTTAGGCTCAAAAAATTGATTTTTGTACAATTTTCTCGTATTGAAATTCCGGGTTAACTAATAAATAATTTATATTCAACAGAATTGGGTGGAAAAAGTGGAATTTCAGGAAACAACTATTCCGCGAGCTAATGCCCTGACAAACCTACAGTAAACAGCCAAGATTAGTCGTCAGCGGCGCCACCAGACATATACTGGTTCAAGCTCTCATCGGTATGCCATAGGTGAGGCAACCTAAACACATTTCTAAATAACTAGCGATACGTTATTTCTTTAAATCTTTAATTCAATATAATAAACAATTTCAATTAAGTCACAATATGAAATTACTGTATACAATCATACAGTGATTTAGTTATTATATTATTGTTCGAATTATAATTATATAATCTTGTTACTTGAATTAAACGTCAATACTCTAATAAACTAGTTATAATTATACCAAAAATGGTATTTTGGCCGTACCAAATTGGAACCTGATAACAAACTAATGACAGTTAATTTCTAATAATTAGCTTTCGGACCCACAAAGAAATTCAATAACCCGATGCGTATAATTTATGTAAATTCAAAGAAATAATAAATCGATGTTGTGAATTAATACTGCATGTATGCAATAATTCAATTGATATCCAATGATGTGACTGGGATGGATGATTTTAAATAATTATAATGTTAATGAACATAAATATGGGTATTATAATCAACATGTATATATTTTTTTATCAGGTGAAGATCATTCCGACGAACAGACTATTGACTATGATAACACTGTTTTGAATGTTATAATGGCTTACATTATCCAACATGTACTTTTTAAAATTATTAACGCACTGCAATAATAATATTGTAAATTAAATTAGACCTTTACTAAATAAACAAAATGTTTAATATTATATGAAAACTCATTTATTAAACATATTGACAGTAAAATATTTACAATTGGATAAATTAATACCAAATACTGGCATGCCTAACGATTTGCTTCAATAGGTGGACATATTTTGAAAGTGAACATAATTTTTAAATGTTGATGAAATGGGATGTTAAGGGAATATTTTCAGCTTTCAAAGGAATATTCTTGCTATCGCCTAGATTTTTCTTAGCTGTTCGTATCTTGATTTCAGCAGAAGTTTCGATGTAGTCTTTAGTGACAATATTAGATTTCCAGCCATCATATCTTTTACACTCAAAAGATCTGCAACACAATCGGCTAAAACTAAAGCTGAATATCGTCGAGATTACTGCCCAGTATACGCATTTGGATTGGGCAGTTTAAGAAATTTTGGCACATTATTAGTAGTATTTGTACAAATAGGTTCTTAGGTACACTTATCACCTTTATATCGAAGAAAGAAGCAACCATGATCACAGATTTCATTTCTTGATTTGGCGTATCTTCTTACCAATTCTACTAAATTCAAACCATCAATATTTCCAGATGTTACAAAAAACTCTGTAGGCACCTTTGTTTTGACGTTGGACATCATGACTTGGAAGCGTAGTCCTTCATCATGTACCACAAGCAGATTTCTGAGTTCTTCCCACCAAACCAATAACTGCCAATTTTGCAGTTTGACTACTTCTTTGCTGCAAGGAAGCTATAAGTACTCACGTGTTCTACGTGGCCAATGGTTGTCATTATATTTGTTCTTGTGCAAATGCTTCAAATAAACAATAAAACATTATTCAAAAAACAAATCCAACTTGCCGAATAAACACATTTAAAAGTGTATTATATATATAATTTTTTATAGCGACCAAATGCCTATTTGGCAAATCATCGTTTGAACTCATATTTAGACTTTCACAATAATTACCAGAAATAATTCAATGACAGCTATGGTATCTGCGCGATGTTTCCAAGAGAGGTGAGGGTCTAATTCAACTCCTAAAAAACTTTATCTTCTATGGATTTCTGTAATGATCCATATCTCTAAGGGCAAATAACATGTTTGCAGTTTTAGTTTGATTTCAAGAAAGATGATTACAAGAAAACCAATCAGCTGCTCTCGACTGTGTAATTTCTCCTCTTTCCAGCACCTAATTTAAATTAACACCTGCTACAGATATTGTTGTATCATCCGCGAATAGTATACACTTACAATCGGTTAGTGACATACTCGTATAGTCAACAAAGTCATTGATGAATATAACAAAGAATAGCGGCACCAAGGTAGAACTTTGAGGTACGCCTATATATATTAATTTTGATTTAGAAGTATTTCCATCAATATCCACAATCTATTTTCTATTAGATAAATATGAGTTAACTAGTCATAAAATCATAAAGTCCATGTTAGTCGGAAATTTCTTACTTGGTACATTTATTTAAAGGTATCCTAAATAAATACTATTCATAAAGAGAAATTACTCACTTTCTATTTGAATATACACATTGCTATCATAATTTTGCATACGTTCTTTCGTTATATAATATATAGTCAAATACGTGGTTTTACCAGTTGCTGCATAAACATCAACAGTTTATAAATAACGAACATACTTCTCATATTTGGAATTTATTGCAACCAATAATGATTTCCACCCTAAATTCCTGGGAAACTTTATAAAGGAACGTTCTCGTAAACTCGACTTCTGAAGTCAAATCAAATAAATGCAATCTTCCCCTGAGCAAATAATTTACTTCCCGTTTTAAAGTTTGGTAATAAATACCTAGTTATTATTCTGGAGCTTATAATAAACTTAACTGAGATACGAGGTGCCAAAAGTTTATAAAATAAATATGCTCTAATATTTTTTCAGACTACTTTTTTCAGACGATATAAAATCTGTTAAGATAAACTATAAATGTCTAAAGCATTGTTTTATTAGATAACAGCTATTTTCGGTACGAGTTGCGAAATAATAGTGTTTTAGGCAACACGTTAAGTGCCTAAAACACCTATCCATTCGATTGCATTTGCTAATATGCTCGCTAGACTATTTTATTTAAATAACTTTAACTAAGTTGCCTATAAGGTTGTTATGGTATGATGTTTACAAACTATACACACATTTTAACTTCCAGTATTGAAGTTAAACGAAATGAAGATATATGTTCTCCATATCCAATTATCCGATTTGAAAGAGTGTGTTATTAATATTTTATAATATATAATTTAAAATTAATTTATTTTATTTTACTTTTGCGCACATATGCGTAAATAGATTGTTTTAGGTACATTATGCCTAAAAGACTGTAATTTCGATACTAAAATGACAATCGAAATGTCATTATTATGCAACAATTTTACGAAATATAAATAGAATTACCATACCAAATCGATGCTAAACACTTTCAGATTCTCTTGAAGTAATGATAACATATGCATGTATCTACTGGTATGCTATTCATCTTCGTGAACAGAACATATAGCACTATTGCAAAATAAAACTTGACGGATGTTCTTCCTTTTGAAGTAAAAACATAGAGGTACAAAATCTATAAGCATTACAGCTGTCGCATCTAGATGCTAACAACGACAAGACACATTTCAATCTTTCATCGAATTGTATGCAATATCGGCACTGTGATATCTCTAGTCGATTTCTCAATACAAATTACTGTTTGCCTTTTATAGAAACCTGAAGGGTTTTTGGAAGATATAGACAGAAAGAATTTTATTTTATATTTTAACCACGATATAAAGTGTTCATTATACATGTGTTTACTAAATAATAATAGTTATTATTCACTAATGATAAATGAAATCACTGGTTTCAAATAATCGGGAATGAACTAACAAAACAAATATTCTACGGTGTCAGCAATTGAAACTAAACCTCCTATGTGAAATCCAAACGCTACTCACTATTATACCAGTGTTTACTAAAGTTTTATTTGTTTTTTTTTTTAATTTATTCTCGGGTTAATTACAGCAATCATTATATTATGTTTGTTGAATAATTTACTATTAACCACATTCAAAAATGTATAATCTCGTAATTTACAAATTATCCCCCATTTATAATCATTTGTTATATACAGGGTGTCCAATACCTATAGAATAATGTTTATCACATTAACTTTGTTTAAAAGCCGATAATTTTGTTGTCATTTCATTGGAAACAACTTTTTTGTGTTCGGAAGTGTAACATGTGACGAAATGAGTTGCGCAAGATATTTTAGTAAATTAATAAATACAGGGTGTTAAAGACGGAAACTTTTCGTGATAAAAAAGCAATAGTTCTAGGTTGTAATAAGATATTTTTCAGTGTGTTTAAATATTCCCATTATCACCAGTGACGTAGAATTTATGTGGCACTCTTATTTTATTTAAAATAAAAATGATACGTCACTGTCTTAATTATGAAAAACGTAATATACTCGAAGTTTTGATTAATTTGAAGAAATAATTATTATTTTCTAAATTTTACTTTAAAATGCATATTTCGACATTTGTAGTTTGTATATGGTGAGACCTATTATGTTTCAGTAATACAGGGTGTCCAGAATTTAATGCACCATAGGGCAAGAGTAGATTTTGACCACAAAATAATGCGATATAGTTAAAAAGATACAGTGTCAAAATAAAAATCTTATTTACGATATTTGTAAATAATTTCTTAAAAAATCCAAATATCTGAATACAATTTGGAGATCTGGGATTTTTGGGGGCGAAAAATTAAAATCTGTTCCTAATTTTGACGCTACTAGTCGAGGACTCTACATAATATGACACATCATTCTTTGAAATGGTATAACTTTTTGAGGCTTAGTGCATACACCTGACTATTAAAACAATCGATTTTTCTACTTTATTTTATGCGTAAAAGTTATATCTTGTTAATGTCGTTAGGGGTAACCGTTTCCGAAATAATCCTATTTGAAATATTGACTGCACCGAGGAAAAATTGTTTTGGTGTCAAGTAAAGCGCTTTTTCTACTGAAATATAGCAAAATGTTACTTGAAAAAGTTACTCAAACTAATAAATTATGATCATGTGAAAAATTTAGGACTGGATTTTCAAATTTCCGTCAGCTTTTGATACAAAAATGCACAAACTTTGAAATGCAGATATTTTTAAATGAACAATTACTTGCATACAATAAATTTTAAAGAAAATTACAAAGAATAATTATTTGTTCAAAGTAATCGAAGCTTAAAGTATCTTACGGTTTTTTATAATTAAGACAGTGGTGTACAATTTTTATTGTTACTAAAATAAGAGAGGCACAGAGTTTCTACGCCACTGGTGATATTAGGAATATTTAAACATACTGAATAATAATTAGTCCTAAGGTATCCATTACAATATAAAATTATTGTTGTTTTAAAATATTTGACACTGTATTTCGGAAACGATGAACTTTTAAATATGGGTATATTTTGGCAAATCTTATTTATTTTGACTGTACAATCACCCCTTCCAAGAATGCCAGCAATACCTGAGGCATCCTGCATATTTTACCTCATTTTGAAACAACTTTCTTTTTTCAAAAGATCTGAGCATATCATAAAGGTAGAAACACATGATTACATCATGTAGTATTTATATGATTTCACATGACAGAAAAAAATGTAGCCTAAAGTTTGTACTTGAAGGCAAATGTTACACTTTATTGGAAAACTATTCTATTTTCTTTATCTGATCTACAATAATTAAAATTATCGAAATGTTGGTACTCTGATGCCCTTTTCATATTTATAATATAAAAGCGAAACTACAAGCAAATAAGATAGCATTCATTACTTATAATCCACGTAACATGAAAACAGTTAATTATGAAGTTGAACTATGACCCTCTTTATGTATTCATAGTATTGGTCCCTAGATAAGTAGCGTGAATATGAGGAGCAGGGACTCGAGTTTGCCAAGCACGGTTCTCAAATGGTTGTCTAAGAGGTCATGCGGATAGAAAGATATATTTGCTTCACCGGTTGCTCCATTAAGTTGAATAAGGTTAATGAAAAGGTTAACACTTTCATATGTAAATAGCAGGACTACGTAGGTTTGTAACGAAGGAAGGTTTGTAAACGACGTCAAATTTATTATGCGAAATTAACTTGTTGAACAAATATGCTAGATTTGTAATAATGAGCGGGAAACAATATTAAATTCGGTAGTTATAACAACCTGTCCATCTAACAGTATTCAGTCAAACCTCATCAAAATTAGGAGCTTTGTACAGTAGTTTGAGAATGTTGTGTCAATTTCAATAACTTTACACTTTCTATCATTTTTAATTTATCACTAAAGACCGATGCTTTTCCTGAAAAATGGAGGTATGAAGTCTCGTATTTCTCCAGTTTTCAAAATGGGTGTCAATTATGATATTAACAATTATCTTTTACTTTTGTATATGATGTGATTTGTTTATTGCTTGTATGTCATAGCTTTAGTTTAATAATTCATCTTTTTTTGTTATTTGCCACTTTTCTATTATTTGTTATTTTACTCATCCTATAATTTGATTTTCGGTTGGTTAAAAACATAATATTAAATCAGACTAACAATATGAGTTCAGTGAAATCGAGATCAACGACAGTTCGTTCGCTTCAGATTCTTATAAAAGCTCATGTACAAAAATATAAAATATCTGATTTGGCAAGGTACTATCCTAAGGCCTTTAGGTAAATTAATTATTAAATACTGATATTCTCTCATATTGTAATAAAGAAGATCTTAAGACCAATTAATATTCAATTAAGAAATTTAATAATTAAAAGAAGAGACAGTATAAAAATATATTTTCAAGTAACAGCCAATATTATGCAGTCAAGCTCGCTTTGTTGGCAATGATTAGCAAAATAATTCCTAAACAAGAAGATAAAATTAATCTATCTAAGAGTGAGAAACACATAATCGTAATGAGACTTTAATTAGGCAATTAAAGAGTCCTGTCTAAATTTTACTTCTAATAAATTAACAATTAATTTAATCATAATAGAAAAATTTTAAATTTTAGCTTTGCATTGTCATGTAACTGAAACTGTTGGACGTAATGTTTATCAGAGCGCTAAAGTTTATACATGAGATTAATTCCCGGATTTAATCAAATCTCTAATAAATGCGAATTTAAATTCATAATAGCTGATTTTATTTGTGGATATGAACGCAGTTCAGTGGGTGCAAATTTATATCATGTATTTATGAGGCTTACACAAAACACTGGACTACTTCGAGAAACTCAAAATGCCTCAACCAAAACTGTAAAACCTCTTCGTTTTTGATATACAGGACAAAATTTAAAAAACTAGTTTTTCTGGGATTCATTACATCTCCGAGAATAGCTCACACATCAGAATGGTAAGACTTGCTTCTGATTGTTTACCCCCACAATAAAGTTAAATTATTAATGAGGTTAAAAGGATGATGAATTATGAAAATAATGTTTTAATAGCGTTTTGAAAAGTTGTGCATTTAATAATTAATTCGAGTTAGAAAAAGATTTAGTTGAACAGAATCCTCTATATACAGGGTGTACCATAATTATTGCGACAAATTGATAGCGGTCGTAGAGGGCATGAAAATAAGCAATTTTACCTTATAAACCCCTGTCCGGAAATATGTCATTTAGCCTCTACAGCACAGGTGCCCCCTGACTCATTAGCTTGCTGTGCTTACTTTTTTGTAGGCTTAAAGTCGCCACACCGATTCTGTTCAATGGCTGGCTATCATAACAAAAATAAAAAACAGAAAAAAAAACAAAGAAACGAAAACAAAAAAACACACACCGATTCAGTTAGTTTCAGTGACTGGTGTGCAAAATGTAAATAGCATTAATTTGGTGATGTAATGGAGCATTATTCGTATGCGGAACATGCTGGGATGTATATGATTTACGGAGAAGCTGTTGGTCATGGGAGACAAGCCGCGCGATTGTACACTGAACGTCATCATCCTCATCATAGCATTTTTGTTAGAATTCATGCAGGGCGGCCCTTTGCCATGCGGACAGTAGAGTTTGAGAAAGAGGTACTGCACCATGTAGAGGCCAATCCGTCCACAACCGTGCTTGCCATTGCACATGATATGGGAGCGGCACGATGTACTGTTTGGCGGGTTCTCCAGGATCAACAACTACATCGTTACCGCCTGTTACAAGACAAGTCCATGCCATGGGTCTGGAGGACCATCTGCTGCGTCGCCGTTTTTGCCGTTGATGATTGCAGCAGGAGTTGAGACAACCACACTTTGGTCGCTACGTTTTGTTTACTGACGAGGCCTGTTTTACAAGGGATGGTTATTTTAAGATCCGTAATAATAACATTTAGAATGAAAATAACTCCTATGGCATAGCCCTTCGTAGAGACCAACATCAGTTGGTAATTAACATCTGGGTCGGCATTGTGGGTCAGCAGATCATCGCGCCATCTAAAAGCTTTAATGTATGAAACTCCTGTTCCCAACCAATAAGAGCTACTGGGAAAAGTAGTGTCCGCGTGCCTCAGTGATACAGTTATTTCCTTTTGATAACTCATTGGAGTTGATGATTGATCAAATAAGCCATGCACGTTGTCATATTTATCTTTGGATTTTGCCGGCAATAATGATGATTCTTCTATATCATCTTCATATTATAGTTGTAAGCAAAATATTCTGACATAATCACTGATACAATAATATTAACGAAAACCTAATAAATAAACTCGTTCTATATCAACCTTTCCTGAGGATTATTTATTCACATTTTCGAAATCCGCAATTTTCGTTAAAAAATTATGATAACTATTTTCAAAACACTATTAAAAAAAATCGTATGTGCAAAGCATCCTAACTTATTACAAATGGCTATTTTTTGCCGTTGCCTATATTTTTAATATTTTATTAGTTTATGGCAACTATAGATATTAATATAGATTATAGATAGTATAATTGACTGTGTTCAAACACCTAAGAGATCTATTTGTTTGTGTATTAGCACATATGGACTACAACAGGTAACCTACAAAAGTATTTACATTATAAAGTGACAGTGTATAAACTAAGGAGTACTATGATGATAATATTTAAATTTTTGACATCACCCTTTTACTGAAAAAAAAAAACAAATTAAATGAACGTACAACGCACAATCTGAAAATAGTTTCCACGAAAGTTACGAGATTGATAGGAATTGTATGAGATTTGATTTATATTAGCTTAAAATACCTTTCTAATACAGTAAAAAAAGTTACGAGAGTAGGAAAAAGCCGTAAGAAAGAAGGCAAAGGGCATTTAAAGTTTTAGCAAGGATGTTTTGCTTATCGTGTGATGTAAAAGTTGGAAGGATATGTACCTAAAAGCTAGTTTGCAAATAAATGACTTTCCGGGTAGCTACCATTGTTCAGAGTGAATCCCTCAAGAATTTAGTGGAGAATCCGCAGTGTTTGTGTACAACTTGACGTTTGAAGTTTGGCGAGAAGCGCTAGCAATTTGAAACCATTTCCTCACTGACAGTGTCTAGTCGTAGAAACCGTTTACCCAGATATTCTAAAGTTTTCGCCTGTTTTATGGACTCTCAGTTTCATAATTGTTATATTATGCCGAATCGTATTTTATGTTGCAGAAGACATTTGGAATGTGAAAAGAGGCTGCTTGACATTCATTCTACCAAGTACACAGAAAAAATGTATTACATATGCAACTATAGGTTTGTTCACACAGCAGTCAGAAACTAGTTTGCAACTGTCAGAAATATTCGATCAACTAGTTCTTAAACTACATGCACTGAAAATACATTTACAACTTAATTGGTCGAATATTTCTAACAGTTTGAAACCAATTCAGGACTCTTGTGAGAACAGACCTTATTACACATTTATTTTAAGTAGGTAAAACATATACAGGGTGGCCCACTATTTTGTAGTAGGACTTTAACAGGCGATAGAGAATCGTATTTTAAGAAGAAAAGTTTATATCAATGTCAGTCCACAAAAGCTTCGATACGGACCTACAGGGTGTTCAAAAATGAAGAATTTTTTAATTTTTTCTTTCTAGCGCCTGCGATGAAATGACAAACGGTAACTTTATTGCCGCAGCACAACAATCTATCAGGCGAAGGTGCGAATTGTGCGTCGGTCAAAATGGTTCACATTTCGAACAGTTACTTTAAATTATTACTGAGTTGGAAAAAAAATACTAAAGATTAGATTTAGAAAATCTGTCCATTAAACTCAACGTCAGGAGTTTCATCATTTGCACAATTTGCTAAATTTCAATTTCTCTTCTTTTTTAGAATTCTTAAATTATCCACTTTTAGTTATTACCTCCCTTTATGAATGAACTCAGCATTAGTCATAGTTTATTAGCTAAAATTACCTGTTGATGTATTTAACGCTTTTAGCCTGTAGAATTTTAGAATAGTCTCATTAAATTGACCTATTACAGATATTAGTTTTTCAATTTTTTCTATAACAATGGGTGCAGATACAAAAAAAATATGAGGGATAAAAAAGTTTCTAAACAGAACTGGGAAACGATTTCCCTTAACGGACACGGTCAGTGGCGCACCACAAATAAAATTGGGGCTGGAAAAGAGGCCGCGACCTTGAAAAAATGATCACGCGGTAGACTTTTACAATGATTTGGCATACCTATCCATGTAAACCCCAATAAATAACTAAACCCCAAAATTTGAACAAAATATCTCAAAAACTGTAGACACTAGACAGAAAACATTAAAAAATTCTTCACTTCACTTATTCACGTATAAAAGCTTTTGTGGACTTATATTGATATAAACTTTTCTTCTTAAAATACGATTCTCTATAGTCTGTTAAAGTCCTACTACAAAAAAATGGGCCACCCTGTATACGTATATACTTTGCTAGTAAATGGGGCATTCTTTTTTAGAATCATATTTTATTGGTCATTTAGTGAGTGAGTATTATGTATGTTGAAGTCAGAGAATAAAGATACCTATGTAACTTTCAGTTATTATTTTTTAAATAACTATGACCATATATTTTTTAACATTTTAAACTACTTCGAGCCATCTTCATGTAAATTTCCTCTACGTCCTTTTCGTAATAAATGTACATGTATATAGTGTCTCACAACTTATACGATAATTTTTGATCATATAATGCGCACTTAAGAAGTCACTTTATTGAAAACGAAAAGTATTATATACATGTTCGAGTTTTATTTTTATAGGTAACATAAGAGATACAAAAAGCATTTATTGATCGAAAACAAGTTGTTATTAAATACGTACCTACATATCCCTGTTTCAAATCATTAATTATTCATGTAAAAGGGTAATCATTGGTCACTAAAATTTTTAAATGCAATCCTTGATGTTTCTCCCACCTAAGTCACCTAGTTTGCGGAAAACAAGCAGCCTTTGGGCAATTAAAATTTAGTCTTTGTTACCTCTATCCCTTCTACTCCTTACCCTCTTTTGGTACAACAAAACTCTAAATGAATCTGTCTATCCTGAAATTTTGCAGATACAAGTAGTAGTTGACTAACCCATGTGTAGTGCTTTTCTGATTCGTAAAATTTCCATTTTTACACTTCCAAATTTCTCTAGAAGTAAATTCATGGGCGTCGACAAACATTACTTAGATTCCATAAAGGCAGGAAGTGAATCCAGATTTATCTACGCTTATTGTTAGAAGCATTTTTCCATGGCATCCGCCCGCGCATGGTTTCCTTGTAATTACCTGTTTACCCTCGATTAACCACCCTATCTACATCAACGCTATACGAGGGTATGAAAGGTGACGGAAACATACTAATTGCAAATAATGAAGGCACATTTCAACAGACTACATGTTGCCGTCGACACACAATGGCAAAATAAAGCTCTTAGTGGAAAGTGTTTTGCTTGGCTTCTATAGTTTATTACAGTGGTATTGATTTTCCCATGAGCTGTTTTAACAGTATATGTACACGTCGTGAAGTACCTAATCGTTGTTTAATCAGTTTACGGTATGAGTAAAGAGTCTGGCAAGGTAAATCGAAGAAAGATAAATATTAACTAACCTGTCATTGAATATATCTGGTCATATTATCGGTACCATTAACAACAATTAAGATTATGTTTTTCTTTAGTTTTATTGGGTTTTTGCTACCAATAAATAGCTTCAGACAATAAATTAAGATATGTTCACAAAGTAAACAGTACAATCATATACAGGGTAAATCAGAAATCCTAGGCACAAAATTGGATATATAATCTATATGAGAAATTATTCGACCTGTATTTTTTGTTTTGCCGAATTAGAAAATTTTGCAAGTAACTTCTGACCCCCTAAGTCGATTTTAATGGAATTTGTTATGAGGTTGTAGATAATTTGTCTGAACACTATTATTGAAGTAGTTTTGTTAAGCTTCACAGAAGGTGCTATTTATGTGCAAGTACTTCCATTTAGTTTTTATCTATATATAAACTTTTATTTATTTTTTTTAAATTTTTTGCTTGTGCTTTCGAAGCTACTATGTACAAAAATGTGATGTTTACTTTTTTTGTTAAGTTGAATTTTTTAGAAATAATTTGTAGTACTGCTATTGATAAACTAGAAAAATAATAAAATGAAAAATGTGGCTACACTATTAATAACACATAAGTTATAGCCTAGTGTAAGTAACATTTTCATTTAATAACCCTATAAGTGTATCTTTAATGCAGAATATTAAAAACCTAGGTCACAAAAACTACAATCCACTGTGTTAATATGAAAAATGTTATATGTACCTTTTTAGTTTGTTAATTAGGTTCCTGTTTACTTTCCAAATTTTTTTAATACCTTTATTTTAACGTTTTCTAGAAGTTTTCCGCGTCAACGAAAATGCATCGAACATAGTCTGGAATATTCTAGAAAACGTCAAAATAAACCTATTTTAAAAATTATAATTTCATAAGCAAACAGAAACATAATTAACAAAGTAAAAAGTACTGTATCAATATAAGAGTATAGTATTATCAGAGTTATGATGTTACAGTAATAACAAAATAAAATATATTTTACTTTTTATGATTTTATTAAAAAAATATAATTTAGTCCAAATGAACAACAACAAAATATTCTAGTTATAGTAAATCATAAACAACAAAACGACAAACATTAAACAAATATTTTTATAGGTACTACATAATAGCAGTTTACGGAAATTAATTGGTAGTGATCTGAACACATAATTTTCTTTCTCTTAAGTTACAGGAAAATCAGAATATATACTAATTTAAAACGTCAGAGTGAACTCTTAATACTTTTAAGTGTTATAATCTTAATTAGTTTTAGCTTTATCACAATTATCAGCATCTATTTATTTGTTCGCTTTACAAATTAAAAGAAAAATTATAGCATCTGGTAAAACTGACTCATTCTTACCACTTGGTTATAACTGTCAAAGGGTAACATTTTATTAAGAGCCATTCTAGGATTTAGTTTTGTACTACAAAATTGAAGCAAAACGAGAATATAGGACTTTTTTATACGAGACTTTTTTATTCTGAATATTCCCAGGAATATCTATAGGAATCTTTTATTAAGTACAAATACTTTTAAGAGGGGATAGGAAAAAATAAAAATTAACGGAATCGTCTATTTAAAATTGTCTAAACTTATTTATAAAGCAAAAAAAATGTTTTCTCAAGACTATATTATTTAATCCTTATTTATCGCTGTTATTGGCCTTCTGTCAGCTGCGAGGTTAGGTATATTCCGCTAAAGTCAAAGGTGTCAAAGGTAGTGACAGGTCACCGCCTGAAAGAAAAAAAATATTTACGAAATGTATATTATTATTTAATGATATAATGAGAATCAGAATATGATAGCACAGGGAGGCAGTGCCTACTTTACTAATATTTATTTCCAGAAATTATATTTGGAGAGATTTTAAGAAAGCTGTATCATTTTGTTTTCTTACTTGTTTAAATTAAAAGCTGTCATTGAAAAGATTTTTGTACTTGCTGGGGATCTCCCCTTCCCCCGACCGTTCTTTTTGTTTAAAGGGAGGTACCTACTTAGTTCCGCGGTCATGACCAGGTGGATTACCTCCTTCGGGAAAAATCACAAAGGATTACAAAAAAATACACGCAAATGTACACAAATACAGAAAAACACTGCCACACGTTTACCGCCAAGGCATTACAACAATGGGTTTTAAAAACGAATTCAGCATAATATTTTGTGTACTCGGAAAACGTCTTTGGTATTACGCTGCTACAAGATAGTATGCGCTTGTCACACTCCCATAAATCAGCACCTTATACGTCATCTAGGCATTTGAATACATGTTTGTAAACACACAACAAATATGCGTATAATTAAATTTGCGAAAAGCAAGTACTAAAAAATTATTTCAAACTAATCACAGTCCGTATGCAATATTTTTTGACATCTGATGCAGCCGCTATCTGTAGGCGACTAGTGCAAGGTGCACTTCACGCCGATAATTTTTTTAACTTCTTGTGTTGTTAATACTAATAACAGTAACCAACGAGGTTTACGTAAAATAATTAGTACTATTTTAAACTATAACAGCCCAAGATGTTTACAGTGTTCTGTAAAAATGTTTCTCAGAATATAATCTAAGCTTTGCCTTGTTTTTTGATGTTTGGAGAGTATGCAACTGGCAATACCGTATTTTAGGTTATGTTATTTTAAAACAGTTAGTGACTCATTTTTAATGTGAAACGTTCAACGTTAAAAGTATTTTATGTCGGGTATGTTAGTGGATAGTTATGAAGAATCTGCAAGGTGTGGAAATGTATTTTTGGCAGTGTGCAACGAAGTAATGAAAAGGCAATGCAAAATACTACAGCTAACCGGATTAGCTGTTATCTATCAGGTACTTAGGTATTATAATTAATGCAAGTGTTTATTTTTGTCGTTTCTACATGTGACAACGCTGCAAAAAACGACGGCACGATTGTTGACATATCTAGCCATCTCGGACGATGATTGATTGTCTTAGGAGCCGATTTTCCAAGGGAAAAGAAAGTTTTGCTCCATTTTTAAACATCTAGCTAGAATTCCAAAGTAATTGTGCTCCCTGAGCACGTGATTTAAATGTTTGTACATAGTTATAGTTAACGTTGATAGCATAATACTGGAAAGAAATATTTTGACGGAGGAAATTTATCTAATACTGTATTTCTAATCCTGTATAACGAGGCTCATGAAAATTTAGTTTCATAATACTGAAATATATTAAAATTATTCAACATACTTAATTACATTTTGTTACTTTGATATCCCTACTTGTGGAAAGGTTTCGTATTCCTGTCTGTAAGCAGAACAGGATTCTTGCCGTACAATTTAAACTGAGTGTATAAACATTAACTACCGCAATTTAGAGTACCAACCGATGCGGTATGAGGAAACAAGCAAATAAATTAGGTACTTAGCTAACTTGTAGCGCAAGTTGTAACTCCACATAAATAAGAAATTTTCCAGCAGAATAGGAAAGAATTGTATTTCTTTGTTTATTTCATTACGGTGGTTGTTTTATGAGAACTTTTTATCAAACCTTCAATACCGTTTCATTTTCTTTCCCACCTCTAATTACTAAATCCTTAACGTAATGGTCTTTTATGTCTTCTCTCTTTTAAATTATTTGTGTTTCTAGTAATCTTATACTAATTATTTTATTAGATCATTAAGTAGTACCGTAGTTTTTATGAAACCTTAATTTAGTGTAATTGTCTTATTTAGCCAATATTTTTCTTTATAGGAAGGAACAGAAATAAAATACTTGCCATAAATAGTTATTATTACGTAATTCTACAAAAACTGTAATTTATATCTGTCAGATAATAAACATGCTTTTAAAAGACGATTCTTGTATCTATCTAATGATCTTTGAGATATTTCAATTTTATCAACAAAAGTTCATTTTTGAGAGCTTTGGTCAAAATTGTCTATTTTTTGATATCGTGCAGGCTAAAGTATTGATATTTGAAAGAGAGATAGGAATATGTCTCATTGGTTTCAGATATTTTAAAAAGTGTGATGTTTATTATAGAATTTGTTTGACTTCGAACCGCCAAACCTTTTTTTAAATGAAATACAGAATCGTTATCTTTGGTGCCACCCTGTATATTTATTCAAAACTGAATTGTACTCTGTATATATCCTACACTATAATATGTTACACTTTCCTATACCTATCTTTTTTAATTTTTCTGTTATTGACGGTTTTTGTGATAAGTAACTAAAATTATATAATTTCTTGTGAAGATGGCTGTGAAATTGCTACCAAACTAAAAAACAAAACAACTAAGCAAATGATGACATATGGCATATTGGCTTTTTAAAAAATAGGAAATTTTGGATTAGACTATAAAAAGCAACTTTTTTCATATAATTGAAATATCTCGAACACCAATAGAAGTAAGCTTTACAAAAGTCTCACCAAAATTACGCGTAACATATAAACTTGCAAAAATGTACAGGATGTTCCATTTAAATTAAGCAAGTAGATGGCGACTTTTGGTATTACCGGAAGTGCTGAAAGAATGGTATTATTTTATTTAGAGAGGGTACTCCCGAAAACCCTGAAGCCTAAATTTTCAAAATTGAAATCAAAGTAGTCTTTGAAATATTCTAATGATTCGTCACCATAAAACTGTTACGAGTTCCGATCTTGTTAACTCTCATCAGTATGTCATAGGTCGTCGACGAATAATCATGGCTACTGTTCGCTCTCTGTTATATCCGACAGACGGACCAAAGTGCGCGAGATATAGTACGAATCTCCATCTCGTGGTCACTGGCTACTTAATGCTGGGCATAGTAGAGCGGGAAAATTATTTTCGTATTTTCATATTCATGTGTTTCCTACAAAAAAAGGTCCAAAAAGGTTTTGAAGGTCCATTATGTGGAAAACGAGTGTGTAAAAAATCACAATCTGTTCAAAAATCGTACATCATGCTTGCAAACGCTATCAAATAAGTTTATTGGAAAATATGTGGCATCGTTTGAACGTGGTGTTTACATATACCAACAATTGGACTTCTCTTCAACCACTTCCTCTTCTCCACCAAATGAACAACGACAGCCGATCATCGGCTATTTATTGGGTCTGTTTGATACTCAGTATCCTGTGGAACGGAAAAGTAAGGAACTGTCTAGGGTAGATTAACAAAATTTGGTAAACAGGGGTTTCCTAAAGAAATCGCAAATATTATTTCTCGAAAAACAGGTTCCCTCTTCCGATTCGTGCAACGACTATGACTTAACATGCTTTTGCAATCTTAATCGCTTGTGGAATGTGAATAAATATATGAAACTATCGCAATACTAAGAGAAAAGTCAAGATATTGGGATTTTTCACAGTATATAGAGCATCTGCGGCACGTGATCAAAGTAGGCGTGGCTACTGGTTTGGAGGATAAACAAACAGCAAACCTCAAACATATTTATTTAATATACGTTTTCACGTTACGTTAAGTGGTTGTGTTCTGGTTATAGTTTATTGTTGCTATTATTTTTCGGTTTTTTTTGTGGCTACAATATTCCTTCATTTATATAATCATGTATAGTGAATATTATTATACATAGACACTGAAAGTGCTGATAGATATAGACACAAAATTAGTGAAATGGAATACACATTAAATCCAATAAAGATGAAGATTTTCCTAAAATTTTATATCCATATATTGTAAATTATCTGTTATATAATAAATGTGCTTATACACATGAAAACAGTGTTAAAATTATATGTGTACAATGTTTATGTTTAACAATCGATACCTTTGCGTTAATGAACCGGAAGTTCTGAAGAAGACGCGAAATACCAGCCTTCGCCAGCAAATTTACTAATGAAACTAACGAATAACGATTAACCTGAGAACAGCAGCTGAGTCTACTATCGGGTATCTCGTGGAGTGAGGTTTAGGCGGGATTTTGCTTCGGGCACCTCATTAAATTTAAACCAACCCAGTCTGTGCAAGCCAGCAATGCGGAATGCACATTTTAATACTTACTCTTTGGAATAAAACCTGCTTCTAGTACCTTGTTAGGTCGAATATTATTATAGCAGATTCACTCCATCGTTCATTTTAAGATTCTGAATAAGTATTATGCTCCGAGTAAATTTAGAAGTGATTTTATTGAAGATAACATTCTTATCGGTAGGAGGAATCCAAGTCATTAAAATGAAACATACTGTTTTTACTAAATCCACTAAATCTTACTGAAAATGCGCTTCATATCGTAAACATAACATTAATTGTTATGCAGATATCCAAACAACGCTATTAAGTAATTTCCACTTCTTTAAAATACCTGAAAAAATATTAAAATTATATATCTACATTGACAAATTGCAAAAAATATTTAATTTTCGATGAAGATAAAAACTGGTGTAAAAATTTTCTTTTTAAATATAGGGTGTTACAAACAAAAGTCCAAATCTCATAAACTCCTCTAATTTATTTTGTAGACTACCGGTTTCGTAGTACGATGAGTACATCTTCAGGTAATTAATTGATCTGTTAATATTTTTGAAATATTTCAGTGATGTTTTCAAAATATTTAAATAAACATTGATAAAACGTTATTAAAATATTAAGGAACGTCAAGAAAACATTTGTAAAATATTTATTATAATCAAAATATAACCATATGTTAACGTTCTTAAAATTTTACTTCTATGTTCTCATCAGTGATTCAAAAATGTTTTAAAAATATTTCAATATTTGACTAATATTTTTAGTAGTCAAGGTAAAACAAGATCATAATTGCATTTTTTCAAGTGAAGTTGAAATTAAAACTGGTGTGCCTCAGGGATCGATTCTAGGTCCTCTACTTTTTGTGATATATACGGCAGATATTCACACGCGTGTTAAATCAAAAATGCACTGCTATGCGGATGATTCACAGATTTATGTATCTTTCAAGCCAGAGGAGCAAGTTCTTAATTTTAATCAAATTAATATATATCTAGAATTATTGTATGGATGGTCTAAGAGTAATGGTTTGAAATTAAACCCGATGAAGACTACTGCTATATTATTTCCCTAAACAATGGGCTAAAATCTCAGAAGAGAATGTATTAATTTTGTCCGATTCTGTACTAGAATTTAAAGGTACTTGTAAAAATCTTGGGTTAACTTTTGATAATAATTTAACATTTACAAATCATGTTAATAATGTCTTAAAAATTGCGTGTTCTCGTTTCCATTGCCTGTATAAATTTAATATTCTTACTACGAATGTTAAATTGAAGCTAGCGGAATCCTTAATATTATCTTGATTACTGTGATATTGTGTATGGTCCATGTTTGTCAGCGTCTGATGCCAATAAAATTCAGGTTTTATAGAATTCTTGCATGAGGTTCGCAAAAAGGGTGAGGAGGAGAAATCACATTACATCGTATTTTTTGAGGAATGGATGGTTAAAATGAATACGAAAGGAATATTCATTATTTAAATCTAATACAGTTATACATACAAATAACCCACCGTATCGTTGGTGTTCAGTGGTGAGGTGCACAGTAGAGACTTGAGAGATGAACTACTGCTACAAGTGTTATAGATATATGCTCCGACAAAATTCTACAAACAAAAATCACAAAAATAGGCCTCGAAATACGCAAATATTCCAGCGAAACCTAAAATGAATGAACAGTAGCCGATTCTCCCCGACAGACCGGCGCCAGGTACTTAATTGGATTTTAACCACCCGATCGCAAGCTACCCCATTGGCCGTGTCAAAAACTCACCACCCCATTGGCCAAACGGTCCAACTATATATATATCGAAAAGGGGTTAAAACCGGGGCGCAAATCGAAATTTGCATCAGTCCTTCGACGCCGTCATAGTGTGAACATCCCTAGTATTTTCGATAGTGTTTTCAAACAAGTGCCCTTTGGCAGTGCTACAGCTCCGTTGAGCATAATTCTACTACGACTCCTTCGAGTATTTTAAAACAGTGTTAGCCGTCGCTACATACAGAGCTTCAAATAGTGCATCAGAACGTCGCTATTTCACCAGTGCTACGATATTACACTTTGCAGAATCCTGTCGTCGCTTTTGAAAGCCGCGATTTTTCTTCTTTTTTTTGTGGAATACCAGCGTACTCCTGGCGCCCAACCATTTTCCATACAACGCACCTCGTTTCGGACTCCTAGAGAGGATCCCGACCCACGCATCACACCCTGAGATAGACGAAGAAGCGGTCGTGCCAACGAGGCCGCCAGCAACCAAAAACAAAGACTTTAACGTTTACACAAGTACCCCTGCACTCATCCTCATTCTTCAGTCTTCGTATTCATATTTAGCCGCACACATTTATAATATGTTGTCAAAGTCAATTTAAATAATTGTAAGCAAAGATTTATTTAAATCTAAAATTAGGAAATATTTGACTAGTCAACCAAGTGTCTAGTTTTTCTTCTTTCTGTCTTTTATTTTACGTATTGTACAGAATTATTTGTGTACGCGCACATTTAATCATTGTCATCATCTGCATTTTTCGTTTAGATATTTGTAAAATTATATCCTTCTTTTGTTATGTTATGTAATTTGTAATAATGTTTCTCTCTTTGTTCTAATTACAGCATTGTGTAAAGTGTCGTGATGTTTTTAATTTCTATATGTAAAATAATGTAGATATTATGTATTAGTGGTTGGGCCTAAGCAGCCAATGGCTGAGCCCCGCCAAATAAAGACATTTTGATTTGATTTGATTTGAATAACATCTTTAAAATGGATTTTGCGATTTATGTTGAACTGCTGACGTATTCGTAATGAAATTTACTTTAAGTTTTAACATTAGTTCTTAGTTGTTTCACTCACCGACAGAGATTTAATCAAATTTTTACTAAAAACTTTAACTCTTTTGAGGGAGTGTCATTATTATTACAAAATTATGTAGGGGGTTTATTAGTACACCCTGTACCTACGCTTTAAAAGTATACGATCTGCTGCGTAATTTTCTGTTAAACATTAACACTAGGATTACTGAATTTTAGGTGTTACTCCGCCAAAAATAATTGTTTGTAAAATGTAGGCAAGCGGATGTGCTTGTCCGGCGCGACCCCTATAAATCATTCTTTGTCAGAGAAAAACAAGCGTCACCCGGGGTCAAAGAAAACGCTTCATATAATATTCATTCATGGTTGAGGTTAAATTTAGATTAAGGCGTAAATCATCCATTTACTTCTGTTCTAAGTACCAGCCTACCAAGTAGTTTATTTTATATTCTCTATTTATGTTTATCATACCATCATATAAATAGATGTAAATTATAATTAGATCGCTCGAAATAGAAAATCATTAGTTGCTCCTTATCATTGCGCTTTGTGGCGAATATCATGAATAATAATTAATCTAGAGGCCCAAAGCCATACTTGTGTTTTAAATGATGTTGTGTAAACGGCAATAAGCACAGCAGGGAATAACACTTAACGCAATGTCCCTACCAAAACTTCTAGAATTAGAAAAGTTACTGTATATCTGTAAATAATATATAAAAAACCTCACTTGGGTATAAAATTTTGCGGTACTTTGAATCTCACTTTAATCGTATTACTCGCATATAGTGTTAACCAAAAATCTTGAGGTAGATTGATAGATTTACAGACAGATCCTTAGATATGTATTAGTGTTCTTGAGGGAAAAGGATGAATCATTTCTCGAGACAAAAAAGAAACTTTTCACCGGTTATTCTCACATTTTATTTGCAACCATACCTTTTATTTGCAAGTAGCGGTTTTTGTAACAAAAATAATTGCGTGAAAAATAACAAAGTAAGATAAATCGCTGTATAACCAGGTTACAGATAAAAATAACCGTCAATTTGGCATTTTAACAATTTTAAAATATACAAACTTAAATTACTAGCATTTTTGACAGATTGTCATCAAAAAAGTGTTTTCAAAGACCATAAGCGATTCAGAAGATATTATTTGTACTCCTCCTCAACTGAGTAAAGACGCAGAAAGTTTGGAAAAAGTTTGTTACCTAAGAAGAGTCGTGCAAGGTACAATACAGTTTATGATGTTTTCAAGAGTTGGTGCTCGCAAAAAGGTGTTCAGAAAGCTGTTTCTGAAACAACAAGTCTCGAAAAAGTCAAGCACTTTCTCCAGAGAAAACATTATGGCCTCTTTGAAGAAAGCGCCTGATATGCTACTATAGGTTATAATCTTAATTGATGCATCAGGTGCATGTCGACGTGACAAACTGAAAATTAAATTAACTGATGTTAATATCGCGGTGAATAAGGTTCACATCGATATTCCAACATTGAAAACCTACCAGTCAAGAGTATTTATAGTGGGTAATAAAGAATCGTTAACGTTAAAGCTTCTCCATAAAAGCATCCAGAAACCTAGTATTCATGTTGAGTTAAACGATGAAGCCACTGATGTGCATGTTAAAGGCCTGAGCTTTGCCATAATACTGAAAACGATACCAAGATATGAAATTGTTAATGCCTTGGAGGCCATGTGTAGACATCTACCTCAAGAACTGGCGAACAAAATAAAAGCCAACGCAGCCCAAGTACAAGGTAAAGCCAAACCCACAAAACCAAATCTATCTAGGAATCAGGCGGTCAAAGAATTAAAGAAAACTGAAGCTATACTCCCGACGGACAAAGGAAAAGCAGTAATTGTTTTGGAAACAGCAGATATGTTGTCAAGGTAGAGAATATATTGGAGGACCCGGTGCACAAGAGAATCGGGAAGGTCAAGAAGGTGGAAAATTAAGTGTCACTACTTGCAGTTGGCGCCTCAAACATTCCCAAGGAACTTTACAGGTACTTGATTTTAAGTGCCTCGACAACTCTACTATCTAGGAAAGACACATAAGCCAAACGTACCTTTCAGATCTATAGTGAGTGCTACGCTTTCACTCGCCCGGTATGTATACATAAAATCAAAGACTAAGACGGCCAGACCGAACACTATGTCAAAAATGCACGAATTTCATCAAGAAGATTAAGGGAACACAATTAGAACCTGATGATATCCTAATGAACTTCGACGTAACATTTTGGTTTACGCAAGTGCCTATCAAAGAAGCTGTAGGAGAACTTCATCGGAGGGTTAGCACAGAAGATAGACATGAAAATTTATTAGATTTAGAATATACACCAGATGCACCTTCTTTTATTTCGAGGATCAGTTCTACAAACTGCAAAGAGCAGCTATGGGTACACCTTTGTTCCCAGCCTTGGCAAGTATCTATATGGAAGCCTTTCAGAACATGCTTTAGAATTAATAGTTCTAAAATCTAATTTGCCTCATAAACTCAGCAACTTCGAAATCTTTTTGGAACACATCCTAGAAATTCTCGTCAAGAAAAAGATAGATCGAACATTAAGGTTCACAGGAAGTCGACCCATACTGACAGATATTTGAATGCCTGGTCTCATCACCATCCTGCTCAAAAACAAGGTACCACCAGGATCTTGATTCATCGAGTATCAATCGCCATTTGTGAGCCAAAATAGCTGCAGGAAAAACGACGTCAAATACGAACAGCTCTCAGGGGAAATGGATACACGAAAAGGGATATTGAACAAGCCATGAAGAGGACCACGGCGATAAAGGAAAGAGAGACTTATCGAGCCATACCTGCTTTATATACACAGATGTACGGATAAAATAGGGCATCTTTTGAGAATGCATAATATTAATACAGTTTACAGCACTTTTAAGAACCAAGATTCTGGTGAAAGAGGGAAGATTCTGGCCAAGACTCTACAGAAAAGCTATAAAAATACAGAAAAATCTAAATAACTTTAACAGAGATGAATATCAAGAATTTGTAAAAGATTTATCTTGAAAAATCATGGATGTCACAGTTCATTAAATCAGAATCGTTATGGGCTAATGCACACAACGAACTATATCTCGTAAACACCAAACAGAGTACCTAATCTTCAGAATTCCTTCTGAAGAAGAGAGTGGCATGACTCTCAAAATGTCACGCTATCGGAACTGATGTGGTGGCATCCAGCCCAGAAATTATTCAACCAAACAATAAATAATTCAATGATACAAACCAAAATACATACGTTATGAAATAAAAATCTAGAATACCGCAATAAAAATATTCAAAATTTGGGTCAAGCAAAACATTCTTCTGTAAATGCTTTACATAATAGATAGTTTAAAGGGTACACTATAGTTTGAGTTATAAATGTATTATAGAACTGGATTCTAGAGTATGATGTGCCATTTCGTGTGTTATTTCTACTTTTGTTACTATGACTGTGAATTTCACTGCGAATAGTATACTTATTTTCATTATCATTAACGTACGGTGGAGCTGTGTGAGCCTAGATCAGAATATCAGACGATATTCTGGAATGAGACTGTGATAGGTTGTAAATTAATGTTTGCCGAGACATCCTGTTGTGCAAACTGCGGATTAGATAAATATCATTGGAGATGATTATTTCCATCATTTAACTCAATTAGGCTGAATATATTTTTTTCTGTCTTAGTTGCATTTAGGTGTAAGTTATTTGAAGTGAACCAATGCTCATCATCTTTTTCGATTATGGGTATATCCACTATTATATCATTTTATTGGCCAATGATCGGTTATAAGTGTCATCGGCAAAAAGAATCGCAAACACGTTATTAGTCACAAATGTTGGGAAATAGTTTATGTACAAAAGAAATACCAACCAGGACAGAGACCTGAGATACGCCGTAACTTAAATTTAAAAATTTTGATTTGTCGTTATTGTGCACTAATATATTGTTGTTTCTAACAGGTAACATTGAATGAGTAATGTGGTATCAGGTGTACAGCCACAAAAAAGAAGTATATCATGACTTATGAAGTCAAAAGCTTTGTGGGATCAAAAAACATAGAACAGACGTATTTACCCTCACCATAACCCTTATTTATTTATAAATTATGTCAACTTATCTATCGCAAGTCTAGTGACAATTTACTCCTAATCCCTAATTGATTGGGACAGAAGAGCTTACCATTTTGTATATCACTGCACTCTACACACATTATCATAAAGACTTGTTATGAACTATCCTATGCTTATTATGCTCTAATCTCTAACAAATTAATTACAATTACAATTAAATGAAAATATACTCCAACTTTTCCTGTGTCTTATAAAATGAGTTACTCTACTATTTTGAAACTCGACTTTAGAAGTAAACAACTAGACAAGCAAGTTCTGTTACTATTATTGTGAAGTAACATGCTTATTTAAAACATATGTCTTTTAGAGTGAAGAAGAATTAGCAACTTGAACTAAAATGATACCACTTTCAATAAAAAAATCAGCAATTTCATTCTTATATGAAAGTTCTTCGCACAAAATTATATTATCTTGTTCATATCAAAAGGAAAGAAGTAATCTTTAACAGGCCTCACCTTGTTAGATGCACGTGCGAATGTAAAGATAAGAATTCCTGCCATATTTCCACTTAACATGAACAGCATGTGTGAGAGACTTAGAAAAAGTTTTAATAAAACCCGTACCCGAATTTTACCTTTACATATTTTCTGAGTTTTATGTTCGCAGTTTTCTTTACCCTAACAAACACAGACCTAAGCCTTTTGATTTTTTACGGTTTCCTACTTTTTGCGTGATTTATCTGAACCCCCAAATTTTTTGCTCATATCGGGGAAATATAAGTCTAACAGTTTTTAAATTATAGGGATTCACAGAAAACACTGCAAAAGGGAAAGTAAATTGGATTTAGAGAACTATTTATTAACTTTTGTCCTAGATGCTTTTCAAACAGGTGAAAACCAATGCATCTTGAGTACACACTTCGATGAGTTATAAAATGAAAATCCAAATTTTTTGTATTTTATAGTGTGTATTTGTATTTTCAAAATCTTAGCTAAGCGCTTTTGGCTTCAAACACCCATCATCAGAGCTAATCGTCCAAATCTAGACACCCTAACATGATAATAGTTATTAAATTTATCTTAACGAAGTTCAACATTAGTTTTCAAGTATATGAAACAAATAAATTGTAAATAACAAAGACGATAGAGATAAAATTAATTTTCACTTAACCTCATTTCGATTCACTTCTCGTGGTCAACCACATGTTCAACATTGTTTGTTATCTCTATCATCTTTGTTATTTACATTTTATTTGTTTTATGTACTTGAAAACTAATGTTGAACTTTGTTGATTTGCATTATCACTATACACTAGATACTTTTATTAACAAACAATTTCAGAAGATATGGTAACTGAAGAAAGACAATTTCAATAAAAAAAACCATTTCATAGACATAACAACAATGGTTACATTTTTCTTTTTTAAATGGCAGTTTTAAAGTACGCATTTGGGTAAACGTTTATTTGAAATGTTATTTACATTATTCGTATTCAATAATTTTAATTTCATTTCTTGCGTAAACTGTTACCATTCCTGAGTCAATACGATAATACGGAAAGTTTTTGCATAAATACAATTTCCTGGAAGCCTTACCTAAATTCAACTTACATCAAAAGCTGGTAGAATTTTTTTAAACGAAATTTTTCATGAGGTGCAAATGTAATTCTTTAATTTGATTTTTTGCATGTTTTTCCGAAGCAACTACATTCATTGGCGGCTCGTCGGGATGGAAGGGTTGACGTGTTCACCATGTGAGAATAAAAACATTTTTTATTTTAATTACATATGATTAAATAAGCATTAAAATTTAAAAATGTTTTATTAATACCTAATCTAACAAACTAAGACATTCTAAGACCTAATTGAAGTTTGGCTGGTCAAACCTCGATTTCATGAAATCCTGTTTAGAGTACAGTACCTACAGATCGACGTTTGCCAGAGTCTGTAGTCGCTTTTAGGATCGAGTAGGCAAAGCCCGAAACAGATTATTTTACTTTCGACGTCTGACTAAAAAGTTAGGAACTTCTAGGTTTGACGCAAAATACTATAATCAAAGGTCGAAATTGGAATTTATTTTGGGATTTGCCTGAAGGCTATGGGCAAACCTAGAATAAACCTGTCATTCCGGGACTCCGAGACTGCATATCGACCTTAGACTATGACATATAGATACATATTTTTCATATGTAGTATATTTCAGGTCAATACAATTATAACTAAGAAAACAGAACTGATTAAACGTTTTTATTATAATTTTAAAATATATAAGACATGAAGGTCAGTGACCCTTAAATAAAAATAAGTATTTTATTATACAGGGTATCCGGAAATGACGAGCAAAAAATTCTGAGGATAATGCTAAACCAAGTCTAGACCATCAATTCCGAGTTGATATACAAGGTGTAACAGTAGTAAGTATTCAAAACTTGTGAGCTTGTAAAACAAGTCGAAAAATTACGAAAACCTTAGTACAACTTTTGTCAGTGGCGGCTCCTAAGGGAGATACGATCACTTAAAGGGGTAACCTCAGAAAAAGTTTTTAATGCGTAACATCTAAACAGTTCAACATTAAGTCACGAAATTTTGGTGAGATATTAACCTTGACGTGCTTAATAAGTCTCATTAACTACATTTCAAAATTTTCTACAGGGGCGTAAGAAAATGCAAGGCTCTGGTACAAATTTAATCATATCTTTTTTGTAGTTAATTTTTTCTAGTTTCTGACTCCAAAATATTAAAATATTAAGTATTTAACAAAAAAATGTACTCTTGTTAAATTTCAATAGGATGTACCGTTTTTCAGTAAATTCGATTTCAATCATTCTAACGTGACCCACATTTAACATCCAATACATAGAAAAAAATTTATTGCAGTGTGCCATGGAAAACAGCTAGTCTGACAGTTAACAGAAATGTCAAGTATTTTTAGTTTGAAAATTGTATTATTTGAGTCTACGCAGTGCCATTTTATAGTGAACAAAAATAGATAAAAATGATTTAAAAATGCAACCGTATACATATTCTGAGTATGTAGATATGCTTTTGACGTTAGGTGGAGTGTCATGGGAGCGCAAGAGCAGCCTCACACCGATATGGTATAAAGTGCCCCAATAGAAATGTACCCAATTATAAAATATTTCTTTGCACCGAAAGGCGTTGTTTTTATGTTATTTATATTACGGTATTTTTATTTGTACTATTGTTTTTAATTGTTACTGTTAAGAGTGTTAAAAATAATTTACATTTTTATTAACTGTCAGATTAGTTGTTTTCTTCATGGAGCACTGCAATTTATTAATTTATTTGGCTATGGATGTTGAATGTGGGGCACGTTAAGAATGATTGGAATCGATTTTACTAAAAACAGTACATCCTATTGAAATTTAACAAGAGTACCGTTTTTATGTTAAATACTTCAAATTTTAATATTTTCGAGTCAGAAACTAGAAAAAATTAACTACTAAAAAGATATGATTAAATTTGTCCCTGAGTCTTGCACTTTTTCACGCCCCTGTAGAAAATTTTGAAATCTCTTTATCAGACTTATTAAACACGTCAAGGTTAATACCTCATCAAAATTTCTAGACATAATGTTGAACCGTTTTGATGTTACGCATTAAAAACTGTTGCTGAGGTTACCCCTTTAAGTGAGCGTATCTCCCTTAGGAGCCGCCACTGACAAAAGTTGTACTAAGGTTTTCGTAATTTTTCGACTTGTTTTACAAGCTCACAAGTTTTGAATACTTACTACTGGTACACCTTGTATATCTGCGTAAGCCATATTTGGCACTTAAAAAGCTAATGTAAACACTATCGCAAAAAAATCAACACTAAAATTGAATTTCAATATTCTGAATCGCCTGCATTCCACTGACGCTAGAGTCTAAAGTATCCTAGCGATGTAAACATTTTTTATGACGAATCTATTTCCAAATTTTTTTGGATAAGTTGTAAATCGCCCTTTATTAACTGAGGTACCTTTACAATACAGTAAAAAATCTACTGTGTTACAATTAGGTTGAAAAATTCTCCTGTCACGCCTGCATTTGGTATATGTCTACTTAGAAATAGTTCTACGTAGACACTAGAAGCTGCTAAAGCATTTTGTCTTCCTTCCCCATAAATTAAAACGACATCCATCAACTCCGAGTTGCTATACACGTGAGCCATTTTGACCACTAATGTAAACGCTATCGCAAAAACATTAATACTAAAATCGAATTTCAATACTCGCCTGTATTCCGATAAAGCTAGCCTAGCGACGATGGAAAATACTACAATATTTTTTTTCTCGGAAACTAAGCTAAAGATTTTACAATTTTTTTTAAGATATTGACAATTTTTCATGACATTTTTTTTTTTTTTGAAGTTGTGAATAAAACTGTATTAGCTGAAATACCTTAACAATCCAGTAAAAAAATGTACTGTCTTTGCATAAATTCTCCAAAATTACATTTCGATTTTAATATTTGTATTCTTCCATGTTAATATAACTGTTACAAGCGACATCTACCTACTACTATAATTTACCACTGCATCAAATTGTTCTGTTCCAAACTGACTTAAATGTTCCAGCTAAAATAAATACAAATACATCAAGACAACGTTGGCCTTCCTTCGTACCCTACATAATAGTGACATTACTACACTATAACATGCAACATATGTAATTTACCCAGATTGAAAGACACATTTAATAAGTAAGTTCACCGAAATTATAATCTCTGCTGTTTAGACATGTGTCATATGATTGTACCTTCATCATGTTTCAACATGCCACCCACGGTTGATGAAGGTCTGATATTAACAAGTGAAAATAAGAGAATTTTGAACAGTTAGTTTTACGATGCCACCCTAAATACACAGAATGGGGTCATGTTTGAGCAAGCGAAGAATACAAATTGCGCTTTCTGCATCTAAAACTGCATTTTAGAATCCTTGGAGGCGTGTTTACGCGCTCAGGTGAATAATGCATTCAACCGCAACCAATTATCATGTTAAGGTGGTCCTTTTTGTTTCGAAGGTCTCAGTTTCATTTTTGTGTCTCTTATTCTCTGATAATATAGTATAAACCGTTAGAGGTTCAGTATTTAATGAAAATGTAAGTGGCGCTTAAAAGTCGTTTAATCTTTGCGAAGATACACTGAATGCGAAAACTAAGAAATAGAAGGTGAGTCATTAATAATGGTACATAGCTTAAGGACGTTAACGTCAAAATAAAGCGATTGAGCCCAACATGCCTTATTCAATTGTTGCTTCTTTTCATTCTACAGGATGCTAAAGTTGAAAAAATGTTTTAAATTTTTTCTATATTTTAAGAACTTATGGAACGATTATTTTAAAGTCTTGTAGTCTTATCTTCTTTGAGGTGGCAATTACGAATATGTAAACAGTGTTGAGGTCACGACTAGGGGGCGCTACTTATACTGTACTTTCGATATAAAAATATGTCTAACTTGTTGTATTTTACACTTTTGATTTTTTAAATAAGAAACTATTGAACTACCTTCAATTCTAAATAGAAAAGCTATACCTGTTAGATATCTACAGGGTATCCCAACGAAAATTTGACCCCCCCTATAATTGGAAAACCGAATATTTTAAAATTCGCCGAGACCCGTCGATTTTTGTTCTTGGGGGGAGCTTTTTTGACAGTCAAGCCAACTCGATATGTTCATCCCCCTAATGCAAATGCAACTACCCCACTTGTGACACATCATTTTAAAGCCCTTTTCATTGCGAATACAGTGACGTACCGTTTTTAGAAATCGGTTGAGATTTGACAGAATTATTGGTTACAAACGAAAAGATGACAAACCAACTTACGCGTAGTAATTTCTACACAAATGCCCACCACTAATAAGTTTTTCATCTACTACACATGACCGCATTACCTAATTGTTATTGATGTGTCTATCAGTTTATAAAAAGTCGGAAATGAAATAAAAGCTGAAGCAAATAAAACTAGATACTAAAATAGTTATTAGTAGAAGCCTTTTCAAAATAACTAAAAATAAGTACTACAAAAAAAGGCGGTTTTTTTTGCTTTTTAACAATAAATCGTTAGTTTAATCCGTTATTGAAAGTATTAAAGTTTGTTAGAAATTGTTTATTCTATCGCGGAAAGAGTAGAAATTGTTGCAAGTTATTATCGAAATCACGATTGCGCTAAAGCTACAGCACGAATTTTTAATGCCAATCATCCTGAAAAAAATGTAAACCACCAGTACGTTAAACACCTGATTGACAAATTTGTTGCAACAGGTTCGCTTTTAAACAAGAAACGTGAAGTAATTGGGCCAGTTCGAAATGAAGCAGTTGAAGTGGCAGTTTTGGGTCATGTACAGATGGATAATAAGCAATCGATTACAACTGTGTCTCAAGCTTCTGGCGTATCCCGTTCCAGTGTTCATCGAATTTTGAAAAAACCACAAGTTTCATCCATTTAAGATGACGCTGGTTCAAGAGTTACATGAAGATGACTTTGATCGCCGTAACCAATTTTGCGAATACTTTAGTGAACAACTTCTACTGAATCCAAATCTTCTCTACAATACATGTTTCTCCGACGAATGCACATTTATGTTGAATGGCGAAGTGAATAGACACAATTGTCGTTATTGGAGTGATACTAATCCGCATTTAATCAGGAATTTCATACTCAGACACCTCCAAATTGAATGTTTGGGCAGGCATTTTGGGCGACCATCTTGTTGGACCATTTTTCATCCAAGGTAATCTCGATGGAAACACCTATCTAGAATTATTGGAAAGTACAATTGATCCTAGGATAACAGAGATTTTAGAAAGTGACGACAATTTACTAGAAAATGAAATAACCTTCCAATAAGATGGTGCGCCCCCGCACTATGTTGCTGCTGTGCGACAATTTTTGGATGACCATTTCCCGGGGCATTGGATTGGCAGAAGAGGTCCCGTCGAATGCCCACCAAAATCTCCGGATCTGTCCCCTTTGGACTTTTTTCTGTGGGGTCATTTAAAATCACGAGTGTACGCCACTCAGCCGGAAACATTGCAAGTGCTACGTCAGAGAATTGTAGAAGAATGCCGATTAATAACTGCGGATGTCTTTAATAATGTTCGAACAGAATTTGAAAACAGACTGTTTATTGTTTGGAAGTTAACAGGGGTCATTTTGAGCAATTCATCCAATAAATCTGATTTATTATTTGCTTCAGATTTTTTATTTCATTTCTGACTTTTTTGTAAACTGATAGACACATCAATAACAATAAGGTAATGCGGTCATGTGTAGTAGATGAAAAACTTATTAGTGGTGGGCATTTGTGTAGAAATTACTACGCGTAAGTTGGTTTGTCATCTTTTCGTTTGTAACCAATAATTCTGTCAAATCTCAACCGATTTCTAAAAACGGTACGTCACTGTATTCGCAATGAAAAGGCTTTAAAATGATGTGCCACAAGTGGAGTAGTTGCATTTGAAATTTTTAAGTTGGGGTTGCTAGGCATTAGGGGGATGAACATATCGAGTTGGCTTGACTGTCAAAAAAGCTACCCCCATGAACAAAAATCGACGGATCTCGGCGAAATTTGAAATATTATTCGGTTTTCCAATTATAGGGGGGGTCAAATTTTCGTTGGGATACCGTGTATAAACTCGACCGTTGTCTAGAAACATACGATTTGGGTTTTTTATCTGGTGAGTATTGGATTTTATTTCACTATTTATGTAATGAAATGTGAATGGTTTATTTTGATCTATTGGAGTATTGTAATTTCAATATTAAATAATATTTATGTTGAAACATAAAATGTTAATTGCTTACTTTAAAATTCGTATTATACTCATTTATCTCATCTTCTCTTAAAATGAATGACATTAGGACAAAATCACCCTGTCAGTATATCAACAAGTTGTAATTGAAAATAAAACTACACTACAAGGTTAATGAAAATTATTGGTGGTAACATAACTTTGGCAAAATTCAAAATGCATGCAAATTATTATACAGCCCAACGCCGTCAGTTACAACCTGAAGCAAAAAATGGTATGTGATGCATTAGTTCTTTCTCATTTCAGTATTATAATACTATAAGTGTGGGCTATTTAAGACGGACATACCTCTGTAAAAATTGCATTTATTATCCGATTTGGTTTGTTTCTTTTTAAAACAGAGAATTTAAAACTCTACTTTGGCACATAATATAAAATTCCATTATTTATAATCAAGGCCTACTTTTTTATGTCAAAACTGGTGACTGTTTAGCTATTTTTTTATCTAAAATTTGACTACACCACTGGATTCAGCACCCCCTAAAATGTACATGTATCAAATTTCATAAATATAATAATAATAATATTTATTATTAATTGAATGTCTGTATATTCAGTATTAGAAAATAAAATCTTAGGGATGGACTGATGTAATATCTGTTAATGATGATGATTCTGTATCAGGATTGGTTTACAGGCGTCTGTGTTGTAGTTGGATAAACAATTTCTGAACTGGTTACCATGCCAACGGCTTAAATGCTTTGATGTTTCGAGAGACATATTATATGATGTCTTGTTTACCTATGAAGCATTCCTAAATTCAAGGTAGGAGAATTACCTTGTCGCATGTACACGAGATACTGTATACATAGAGCGTAGTACATATCTTTAGCAGTTCGTTTTGGAAAAGGTTGTTAAATGATATCATTACTGTAATTTTTTAAGAGGTAACCTATCATTCCATTATTGTACTTAAAGAGATATACTATTGGCCTTATTATTCTTCTCTTGGTGTTTTATTGATAGCGTGTTCAATATTTTTGTTATTATTTCAATTTTCTAAAGTTGATCGTAGACGAAATAATTTCTCGTTGTGTTTTGATACGTAGATGGTACATCTGTACACTAAGCCATGAGTTATCTTGTTTCTGAGCGAGATAGATAAAACTCAGCATTCAGTTTTCGAAGGCAACTAGGAACGGAAGATTATCATATTTCGATAATAAAAAGTGAATAAAAAGTATGCAAATGTCACAAAAGAGTGCGTAAACTATTACTTGGATTTATGCCAAACGTGTCACAAGATCTAACGTATTGTGCAATTCTAAATGTCATAATTCCTCACATTGTGGGAATAAAGACATTTTTTATTTTAATTACATATGATTAAATAAACATTAAAATTAAAAAAATGTTTTATTAATACCTAATCTAATAAACTAAGACATGCTAATACCTAATCGAAGTTTGGCTGGTCAAACCTCGATCTCATGAAATTGAGTTTCGACGTTTGCCTGATCAAATTAGTCTCTCCTAGATTTGACGAAAATTCTTTAGTCAGAGGTCAAAACATTACATTGATTTGGGCTTTGACTAAGACTTCAAGTTAGACCTGTGGATTGACTAGTCAAACCTAGGAGAGACGGAGCTTCGAGGTTTGCCTATAACATATATACTTCACTTTTCTTATGATGATAAAACGCTTAGCCTTAAGGGCGCCGTTTTATAGGCAAATTTTCAACGAATTTCATAGCTGTTTGTTGAGACAGTCTAAAAATCTGAGTAAGTTAGAGAATATCTCTTCACTATGTCAATTATACAAGTTTTCTCCGGGATATAAAACAATTTTCAGGCTGACAAGTCATTTAGAATAGGAAAAAAGAGCATCATTTTCACCTAATACGTTTTATCATAAAATCTACTGAATTTTACAAGTCAACTGCACATTGAGAAAATTGTATACAACATTATAAACATTATCACATCCCGCAGAATTCTTTTAAAACTAGTAACACTTGAATTTATGTAAATTATCAAGTATTTTTACGCTGTATAGAACACAGTGATAAGGTACAAATTCACAGTTTTTATGTTCTCTAGCACATTTTTCTTCAAAAGTTAAAGAAAATGATTCAATTTCAGCATTATATTTTAGTACTACATTAATAAGGACCTCCACCTACTGTGTGTATTTTTGTGTGCATATTTAGATATGATTATTCGTCCTTGAAACGCCAGCCTTAAGTGAAAATAATTGATATTCACCAAATAATTTAAAACAGCACAGATCAGTAATCATAATCGTAGAGATTTTGATGATTTGTTTTATTAATTCCTAAAAATGTAAGGGTCATGCATGCAATTTTCTTTTTCTTTTTTTCTTCAGTTTAACTTTCTAAAAAATTATATATTAATAACCGATATTGAATAAAAATTGTCGAGTTCTGTATAGATGACATACAGATACAGAACAGAACAGATACAAAAAGCATATGCTATTAATTGAAAAAAAGTTTTATTATTAAATACGTATATATGCTTGTTTTAAATCATTAATTATTCATGAAAATAGGTAATAATTGGCAACTAAAATTTTTAAATTCCACCCCGATATTTCCCCACCTAACCCAGTTTCCGGGAAACAAACAGCTTTTGCGCAAGCAAAATTTAGTCCCTTTGAACCTCAGGTATATACACTTGACAGTACAGTATGTGAACATGCGATGTTCTGTTTTTTGTTATAAACTACCAAACTCCGCATAATATATTTAAAACATTATAATCTGTAACGACGAGAGAATGATGACTTTAGTTTCAAATAATATGATGGAGTTATTATCTTACACATAACATAAAAAGTAAACTCTTTATTGAGGAACTTAATCGATTCCCGATTTATTGGATATTTTAACATAGACATTAGCCATTCGCATTTTGAGATTTAATGAACGCAGATTCATATTGAAAAAGTTTGAAGGAATTTAATAGGTTTGGCGAAGGTAGATTAGATTTTTCATATTTTCGACTCTCCGTTGTTCGCAGGTAGTTGAATGTTGACACAGTTTGGGTGTTCCCTTCTGATAACGGATAAAAGCGGAAGCACTCTTTAATTGTCCCCACGTAGGAAATTACTTCCCGTTCGTTTTGAATAACGATATCCCAAGGACTTTTATGTTTGTGTGACTTCTGGGTAGCAATATACAGGGTGTTTGTAAATAAGTGCGAAATATTTTAGGATGTGGTTGCCGAAGTTATTTTGCGAAAAATAGTTCATATAAACGTAGGTCGAAATATGCTTCGTTTCCGAGATACAGTGTTAAAATTTTAAATTTTTATTTATTTTTATTAATTATTTCAAATAGTTTTAAAGATTGTAGCGGTCACCGACACCGGTCACCGACCTACATCTGTGATCCCTACAATTACAATTTAATGACATTTGCATTAAAGCAATAAACAAATCAATGCCAATAAAACCATTAAAGTACCCTCTGACCTGAGCCCAATTATAATCAAATAAAGAGATGGTCAGAGATTAACCAGCCCCCGAGACCTTGCTCGAGAGGTCCGGTGGAAAACGACAGTAGTTACTTGTCGCTCGTCTTACGCGTAACATCCGTCCAGACTTCTGTATTGGTTGAACATTCTTTCCCAGTTGTTATATCTTTATTAATATATTTAACGTTTTTTACTGTTTAAGAAAGGTATTTTAAGCTAATATGTATCAAATCTCCTACAATTCCTATCAATGAAGTCATATGTATGTTCTCTGATACCAAACATCTAGGTATGCTAATGAACATCCACAGACAAAACTCTATTCAATAATTATCTAAAAAATTTAATATATTTACTAACCTCTGGAGTGGGAACTCGAAATTCAACCACAATAATTGAGATCTCACTTATTTCTGCGTTTTATTAGGATCGCTTCATCAGGTGGCCTCCTTTAACTTGAGTCAAATATCTAACTATAAAGATGATTATACCAATAAATTAAAATTATTTGAAATTGAATGTCAAAATGAAATATCGACAACGTCAAACTGATTAACTGTCAATGAATATCATAACAACCTACTAAAATAAATAAAAATTAATAAAAAATTTTACCTTTTATGTATAGTTTTTTTCATATATTTTCAGGTATTAACAATATTGTGTGAAACTAACTACTCAGTGGACAAAAGCCCCAACCTGCGTTGAATTACACCCACAATATCTACCCATATATTCCTTATTATTAGCTTTTGTAACAATTTTTACTGTTTAAGAAAGGTATTTTAAGCTAATATGTATCAAATCTCCTACAATTCCTATCAATCAAGTCATATGTATGTTCTCTGATACCAAACATCTAGGTATGCTAATGAACATCTACAGACAAAACTCTATTCAATAATTATCTAAAAAATTTAATATATTTACTAACCTCTGGAGTGGGAACTCGAAATTCAACCGTGGACTTGTTATTTCTAATCCAACAACTCCACAAAGATATTGACTCGAAATTTGAAACACGCTTTAGAGGAATAAATGTGCATTTTTTGGGGTGATCCGAATATTTCTACTTGCACCAGTGACGTTCGTGCGAGAATGTGACCTTTTTTAATAAAAAAAATGGTCCGGCACCGACTTTTTTCCGTTTAGATATTTTTTTTAGAAATCCACCAATTCTGAATGGAATTTGTCTCTTCAATTTTTTTCGTAGGATGCACTTTTTTGAGGAAAAAATGAAACACATTTTATTGAAAGTTCTGTATTTTAAATTTCTATTGATACATTATCTAGTAGGTTGCTGTCAATATTTCTAAATAAAATACAACCAAAATTTTACAAAGGCGGAAATGGCAGATATGCATTTTGCCTATGGTCGAAGTAATGGAAATGCTGAGTCGAACAATAGTTTGACCAATGCTAAATGAAAATAAAAATTGAACAAAAACGATATTATTTATTTAGAACCTAGTTTTACACACTTTCAGTACCTAAAGAACTTGACAAATAGTCAAGTAAATTTAATTGTCATTCATCATGACGTTGATCTAAATATATGTAGAGAATCAAAGAGTTTTGAAAATTAATATACAGAGTACTCTGAGAAAAATTACTGGAAAATAATTAAAAAAATAAATAAAGTAATTTAGTACGAAAATTACTCCAAGATGTACATAAAAACCAATTTGCCTAAAATGAGTAAGAGTATCATTGTTTTCATACCATCATAATAATAGTACTCACCCCGTTCTAAACGGAGCAGTACAGCGATAAGAATATCCTACATTAGTACTTTACCATCGTGTGTTGAGACATCGTCTAGTCAAACATATTTGGACGTATACGTAGACGTAGCCTTCAACAACAGCAGTCAAAACAGGAACAGCTGCAGCAACAACAGCAGACACAATAATTACTACTATGACAGAAGCAGCATCCCGGCAACGAGGAAACAATGAAAAATAGACATGACTACAATTGTAGCAGGTCTTCTGGTTCTGCCCAATGCAGTGAATGGTCACCTTCTGAAAACTGTGAAATATAATAACAGCATCAATTTTATTGTTTCATTATAACTTTGATAAAGAATTTTTTCTCTAGCTACAAGTATAAAAAAAATTGCTGTCGATGTTTTTCATACTGAAGAATAATACATTTATAAAACCAAACGGTTGAATTTGACAGCAGATGGTTTCTTTATTCATAGTCTGAAGTCAATAACTTTGAAAGCCTTCCATTTAATTATTAATTTTAACCTAATCCAGGGATTAAAAGTGTCAATTTTAGCTCCTAGGATTAAAATCAAATACTGTTATTGCTAAAATATCATTTTGTAATGCTAACTTACAACTTTCTTCCTCGGCATTCCTGACAGTCGAAAAATGTCATAACTTTGTGAAGGTTGGAGAAAAATATATGTTTTGACAAATCGTCAAGAAAAGACGATTTTTTTTAGTTACTGCTATGAATACGCAAAGTTAGTCAGTTTCAACGCCGACGAAAAGAAGCATACTATCGTGAAAAAATGAAAACAAAAACACGTAATCGTGAAAACAGTTTCTTTTTAACAATCCCGGTTTTTTCACGATAATGTCACTTTTGACATTTAAACTAACTTAATAAAAACGTTTTGAAAAATAATACACTTACAGTGGCAAATACTTTGGACAGTTGGACACAAAATGTTGTTTATATTTCATATGCGAAATCAGTGTCTTCTGGTGCTTTTGAAAGATTTTTAATCTCGACGTATGGCCTCTACCAAAAATTCACATTCTCACTTGTCATTAGAAAACACTCATTTTGCGAACATAAAATAAAAATAACTATTACAGTTATATGGTGAAGACTAATACATTGGATTTATATTCATTTATTCTCCACACATACGTTTTTCCGAAACCCACATTTCTCCATCTTAAGTCGTTTAAAGATCTTAACGGCAAAGTAGTTATTTCCGATAAAACGAAGAGTTATGTGACACCCTGTGCATTCCCCTCGCAGCTATTTGGCTGCCCTTATGTGACATTCCCGGTGAAGCATTCAGCTGCGCAACCATATTTATTGATATTTTCTAATCTTCCATCCTTTAAGACTCGGTAACGTTTTACTTTATCTCATATCGTACTTTCTGATGCTCGGTAACATTAAATCTTCGTTCCTCGGCAACGATGTTAACCTTATTTTACGTCTTGCCAAACTTTCTACTCCATAAATTCTAGCTTCAGACTGATCAATTTCCTTTGAAAAGCTTTAAATATTAATCAGTTGAAATAACACCATATATAAAAGCTGATTTACGATGAATATTTTTATGGGTCTGTCAAATAACAGATTTAAATAAGAAACATAACTATACAGGGTGTTTAGAAAAGACATGGCAATACCAATAGGGTTGATAAAGCATTGAACAATAAGTGTAGTTTGCTTAATAAACGTATGTCCTAGAGCCATTCATTTTTGAGGTAAATGGCATGTAAGATAATTTAAAAAAATCAAATTTTGTATTTTAAAGAACGACATGTTTTGCAACTATTTTGAATGAGTAGAGCGATAGGGAAGGAGAGGATCAGGAACAGATGAGACTGGTAAGGAAAGAAGAAGTGGAAGTAAAAGATCCTACAAAATAGACATAATTTTAAAAGCTTTACAGAATTATAAAAGTCCAGAGAAAAACGGGAAAAGCGGTAGAAAACATTAAGTACGCAAGACAGGATTTAAGACAAAGAATATACGAAATGTTTCGAAAGATTTGGAGAAGAGAATGTATGCCTGAAGATTGGAGAGATGCTATGGTTATACCAATTATAAAAAAGGGAGATGAATCAGACTGCAGAAACTATGGGGGTCTATGGGCTAGATATAGGGTATAAAATAATGGCATCGTTAATAAAACAAAGAATAGAACCTACAGCAGAGCTACAGGTAGGGGAGTATCAGGCAGGTTTTAAAAAGGGGAGGTCAATAACGGACCAAATTTTCATAGTGAAGGAAATCCTGACTACATGCTATGAATATGGGATTAAAACAATGGTCTTGTTTGTGTAGTTCTGGAAAGAATATCTTTTGGTCAAAAGGAATAAACTAAGTAAAATATTGAAACAATTTGGGATACCAACCAAACTGATTAGGCTATTGAAAATGACCTTAGAAAATACTAAAAGCAAAGTACGAATAAAAGGTGAATGTTCGGAAGGTTTTACTATTGACACAGGACTGAGACAAGGACCCACTCTCAACGCTTCTTTTTATTTCAGTTTTAGAAAAGGTCATAAGAAATAGTCAGTTGAACAGAGAAGGGCACATATTGTTTAAAAGTCGCCAAATATTAAGTTATGCTGATGACTTGGCCATTATTGCTAGAGATAGTAGGGAATTAGAAGTAGTAACGAGAAAACTTGCGGAGGAAGCATGTAAAGTGGGATTGCAGGTAAATCAAGAGAAAAGTAAGCATTTGAGAATAGGACAACAAAACAAGATACCAATTTCAAATTGAGAACACAGCATGGAGAGATGGAGTTTGAAGAAGTTCAAGAATATGTGTATTTGGGGGCGCTAATAACAGCTAACTGTGATGAGGAGCAAGAAATTAATAGAATAATAAAAGCAAACAGAAGTTCGGCAGCAGTCAACCACTTAATGAAATCAAAAAATTTGTATAGAGGAGTAAAATTTGGAATGTACTTATAAAACAATTTTGAGATCGACAGCGCTACATGGCAAAGAAACCTAGATCCTCAATAAGAAGTCAAGAGACAACCTATTAAGGATTAAAAGGCCTGTAAGCAGCTTTATATATACAGGGTGTTTGTGAAAGTTTGGGAAATTTCATCTCGATTGAGCTAAGTTTACCTTATCCGAATGTTGCTTGTTTCAAAAATACAGGGCGTTCAGTGCTAGAATTTTATTTTGAAATATCTCAATAACTCAATAACCGGTCTGAGTATTAAAAAATGGCACAATTATGTTTTTGGCACAGAAAATAAGAATGTTTAACTAATTTTGACGTCACTAGTAGAGGAGGGCGCCACTTATGGCACAGCATGTAACTTTTGAATGGTAAAACTTTTTGCTGTTTAGTGTATCCATCTATCTATTGAAACAATCGATTCTTCTACCTGTTACATTTGAAAAAGGTATACCTTGTTGCAGACGTTGGGAGTAACCATTTTTGAAATAATTGTATTTGAAATATTCAGTGCAGCGATTTAAAACTGTTATCGTTTCAGGTACAGTGCCTTTTCTACTGAGAATACAGCAAAATGTTACTTGAAATAGTTGTTCAGAACGGTAAATTATGGAGACGTGCAAAATTTAAATGTTTTATTGCATTCTGAAACTCCCCGTGCAATGAGATAACAATAGTAAGTAATATCATCATTAGCTGCAAAGAAGTGTTTTCAAATGATTCAGACTGACAAACAAAAACCTGACTACATAGTAATGATTATACAGGGTGTCTGTGAAAGGTTGAGAAATCTCGGATACTGGTGAAAAGTCGATTGAGCCAAATATGACTTATCCGAATGTTGCTCGTTTCAAAAATACAGGGCGTTCGATTCTGAAATATCTCAATAACTTTGAAACCTGTAGGAGTATTAAAAAAACATTGACACAATTATCTTCTTTGGCACAGCAAATAAGAATTTTTAATTAATTTTGATGCCACTAGTAGAGGGCGCCACTTATGGCACATCACATTTCTTTTAAATTGCAGCACTTTTTCAGCTTAGTGTATCCATCTGCCTATAGAAACAATCGATTCTTCTACCTGCTGTATCTGCAAAAGATAGACCCTGTTGAAGACGTTAGGAGTAACAGTAATTCGATTATCTCAGAAACAGCTGCTTGAAGAGACACCTACTTGATGTACCTTTTTTTGATAAAAGATACCAAGGAATAAAAATTTTTAACTAGGAATTTAGAAACCGAGGCACAAAAAATTTATGAAGCTTTAGATGTAGGCGAAGTGCTGCTGATGGCGCCTTCTGTAATGTACACCGAGACTGTGATCAGATCTCGATTTCTCATTCTGAAAAACCTCAAAAGTACCAAATTTTGTGTCACTAATGCAACTATCAGATATATTTTTTATTTATTTACAAAAAAGTTAAAAAAAATAACTGCGACACTGTGTTGCGGAAACTATCAGTAAATTGGGTAAATATATGAGAATCTATATTTTAACAACAGGAATTTGTGCCAGTGTGTTGTGCATACCTTTTAGAGATACCCTGCATGTATATACTCGCGTCAAGAATTCAGACGTCTTACGTCCACGGCTGACGTTACACATTTGTTTTTATTGTCAGCGTAATTTTCGATATTTGGTAGCGTTAAAAACAATCATTTTTGCAATTTTGTGCAATATATAATGCAAACTTTTAGTGTAGTATATAGTTTTATTACTATCAGTTGCAGTTTCTTAAATATTTTAACGAAAATATAGTGAATTATTCATTTGTTCGTATGACGTAAGTTGTCTGAATTTTTGTCGCGAGTATATCAACATAATTGCTATAAAATGGTGAATACTCGAAATAAAAACAAGTACTGATTTTTTCTTGTAGGTTAATAATACGTATTAAATTTGACTCTGTTAGTACATCATCCGTTGTCCAGTAAAACGCAGTGAACAGGAAACGTGAAAAATTAACCTGTGACTGAATTCGTTTTATCACAAACATTCCTCAAGGACTATTACGTCTAAAAACGTTGCGCACTTGTAGCAATTTAATCTAGTGAGCCGGGGACAAAAATACCCAAGCAGAAATGTGAGGGCCAAGGTTGAAATACGACAGAGCTCCATAATAAAGATCCTTATCTACGTTATGATTATCGCCCAAGCAGAAATCATTGAGTTTGGGTACAGTTTCAGTCGAGCACAGAAGTATAAGAAGTCGTAATACCCGGATGAAATATCAAATTTATATTGTCGCTACAAAATGTAGGACGAAGTTACTTAAATTGAAGCTACATTTAATAAGGATGCAATAACAAATAAATTTAATGCAAATATTCTTTCGCTAGAATACGTAGAGAAAAAGCGCCAAATACGGAATGTGTTCTTATGGAATACAACAGAATATATTAGGATAGATTAACTGCACCACAGCAACGTCACATTGCATTGTAACTTCAATCATCAAATTTTTTCTTAATATCTTTTTGACATACACAACAAATCTACTTCAAACAAAGTCACAACCGTCAAATTTACTTGACGTTGCAGTTATTCACGTTCGACTTTTGAACATGAACTGAACTGTGGAGGCGAAACCGATCCACTTATAAGTGTTTATTTTTAAGATTCTTAAGTGACGTAGGTCCTCGAAAACGTGTCAAAGCCAAATCTGGAATGTTCTAGAAAACATCAAAATAAAGGTATCACAAAAATTATAAATTTTAAAGCAACATAATTAACAAACAACTAAGGTAGGTGAGCTTTCGTAACATTGTCTCCTCTTAGTACTGACCGTTCCGATCAGGTTACTCCGTTGACCGCATGGTTTTCTTGGTAAGGTGTCAATAGATCAATGTGGACAATCTTCATCTTTACCTGGAGCTTTCTCTGGATTCTATACACCACATCATTCAATCTTGACACGATTTCTGCAGTTTCAGGGATTTAGCCTTGGTTCTTTTTGAGTTATACCGCCATACTTTCTCATTCTCTTGGAATCCGCTGTTGTTGGCACACAAGCAGTAATTCTGTGGCTTTCAATTTTCAGTTTCTCTCGTACTTCTTCATGTACCAGCTGCATCCTATCTTTCAGTTAGCTGAGGTTATCAAGTTTTCCTCATGTTCCCAAAAAATTATCAATAATTGCTTATAAAAGGAAAAACGTTGAATGAAATTTGTTATATGAAAAATAAAGTTTGTTATATGCAACTCTTACCAAATTCCTTAAACTTCAGTTAAAAAATATTTATATTTTTTGTGTATTATCTGATTGTCACAATATTTTTTTCTGGTACAGTGCAGTAGTAGTGCAGTGTAGCTCGGAAAAAATATATTTTAGCGATGTGATATGAGTAGAGGGAGGGGGAAGAAGCCAGGAAAATGAGTAAGTTTATGGTTCACCCTATCAATAAAAGAATATAGCTGTATGGTGAATTTGATCATTTATTTTCTGAACTGGACAGAGATCAACGAAATTTTTTTCAGTATTTCCAAATGTCACAAAAAATTTTTTTGAGCTGTTGGATCGTCCTTACCTACAGCACCAAAACACAAGATTTCACAGAACAGGAGCATGTGACGAAAAACTTGCAGTTTGTTTAAAGTAAATAAATAGAGGTTGTTGATAAGCGAGGGTGCCCGACAGTTCAGCGACACATTCACAACTTAACTAGTAAACTATTTCTAATAGTTTGAAACCAATCCTTGATTTTTGTGAAAAGAAATGGCAGACCACCGACACGACATGCAATAACGGTCGTTGCAGGTGACGATACATGCAGGTACAGATCTAGTGTGCGATGCTCCAGTCATTAACAAGGGAACCTTCATGAGTAGGCTTTGCAGGTCCGTGCTGATTTTGTAGGCATAATGTGCGCGATCTCTAATAAGTAGGGATAAATTTTCTATTTCAACGGGTACAATTGTTTGTAAGAAATTCAGGTACCTACATTTCTCCACTTAAAGTAGTTACTGGGCCAATCAAATTTCAATAAGATTATCAATCACTCTAAATGGAAATTGAAATTATTCTAGAAGAACTATATTCTCTTTGTGATACATATATCCGATATTTGATTAAAAAAACTTCACAAGTATCAAATGGGAGGTCACGACATGATTAGACTTTGTAATTGAAAATAATTACTTGTAGAATATAATAAATAACAATAACATACTGTTTTTGTTTGTTTTAATTTATAATATAGACCTTTAAAGCTCAAGAATAAAATAGTATGTTATTCAACGAACATATAATGATGGCTGTAATACACGAAGGTGTAGGTAAATCACTATTAATTAATTACAAATAATAATAATTAGGGTGCTTACATGCAAGTAGAATACTATACTTTGTCCACTACTATTAACAATATTTTAGCAAACTTTTTACTGAAAACGTTACACAATATTTTGATACATACACCTAACATGAACATGGCATAACACACAATTGAAAAATGTTCAAAACACTTTATCTTGAGATTTCACATTTGTCGTTTAATTGATAAATTTAATAAAACAAATAAAACTTTAATTAATAAACTTCTACAACCATTCGAAAAAAGTTATTATTGCCGTAACTGGTATAGTGTTTAGCGTTTAGCTTTCACAAAGGAGGTTCAAGTTCTTTTGCTAACACCGGAGAATTTTTGATTTGTTAGTTCATTTCTGATTCTTTGAAACCAATGAATACTGATTTCATTATTCACTAGTGAAGAATGGATATTATTATTTAGAAAACACATGTATAATGAACATTTTATAGGATAGTCGTGAACAAAATAATTAAAATATCAATGTAATCCCATACGGACTACTTGAAGGAGAATTTTAAATTTCGGAAATTATTTGAACAACAGGAACACATTGCAAGATTTTAAATTGGTTACAAAATGTTGGTGTGAAATTTTCATACACATTTTTTCATCACGTAAAAATCCTCTTTTTTCAGCTATTTTTATGCAAAAATTATGAAAGCTCAAATGATATAAAAAGATATGCATTGTACATAAAATTTGGAAACTGGCTGAGTCTAGTTGAGTATTTAGTTTTATTCTTTAACTTATATGAGATATTATATAATATCTCAAAAAACGTTTCATACTGATATACCTTGTATATATTTATATTTTATATTTACAGTTTCTTTCCCATGTTTTTGTAATATTTAATTCCGTTGATTATAGATTAATAATGAACCAGATAATTAAGTAATGGAAAACAGACTTAAATTAAGCTACAAAACACATTACATTACAAAAACAATAACACGAACTAACCGTGGCCAAATTTAATATGTACATGTAAATATATGTAAATACTAATAGCGTAGTAGAATTTTAAATGAAATATATTTAGGAAAGTATGTTACACTAATCTTGATATAAATACGCACGAATCGGTTTCATTCAAAGCATTTCAGAAATTTTTCACACATTCATAATTGAACTTAATGTTAATATTTCATTTTGTGACAGCAGTTTTGTTATTGTTATGTCTCTATTTGATTTTTCGCCGCCATAGGTGATACCTAGGAACTCTAGTAAAAACACTTGTTTTTTAGATTGATATCTTTCATTTGGTAATATTAATTATAGTCTTAACAAATGTCACATAAGTATACGAATATAGGCATTTTTGGTAATTTTTACCATTTATGTATTTATGCTAATTAAACAATGAATGATTTTATAGAAAAGATGAATAGAACATCCAGAGGCAGTAAGTATTTCTACTTTGTCAAGACATCAGAAAAACTCGAGCAGAGATATTATCTGTTTCCGCTCTTAGCACAGGCCTATTTTAAGCTCCACTTTATAGAATGCACAATGCATCACAAGACCTGAATGATGGCGGACTTTAGCGTCGGCTTTCACAATGACAGCAAAACGTATATAATCTTTTTATTAAAGAAACAATGTAAGTAAATATTGTCATAACAAGGATTGTATTTATTTTCAACAAGGGTAAAATAGAAGAAGTACGAAAGATAAAAAGAGCACATCAGTCTAAACGTACGACTTGATTAAGTTGTACGGACTATTATAAATACTTTTCTCAAGTCAATGTTTAAATATTTCAGTTGGTCTTACAGGAACAACTTGGGTTGGCAGGCCCTAACCACTATTCAATGCAGGAATGAGGGAAACCTGGAAACCCCCATTAATTGGAAGGATGGTCAAGCGCCAACCGGCATCGATCTCTCACATTAACTCAAGTTACTAACAGCTGCAGGAATCGAACCTGCGGTGGGTGGCAAATACAATTCAAGTACTATGTCTTAAATCGTTCGAGCACCGTCCGATTATTATATAAGATTTTTTATTTTTTTATATTTAAATAATTTATTTGTTTGTAAAATTGTTTTTTAAATAAAATATTTTAGTATTATATATTGTTTATAACTTTTTGAAAATTGACCTGAGGACGTGATGTATGATGTAGATCGGTTCAGTTAATTATGCAATCGCACAATAATTGTGTGCATTAAATGATCATAAAATGCAATGTTTATTCTATCTCTAAATTCATTTATGTTTAATTTTAATAAAACAAGCCGCAATCGCGGGACGTGGCAACAGCGCAAGAATGCACTCAAGGACCGGTCGGGAGTACAGGTCAGTTGGTATCTGAACTGCGAAGTGTATCGCTTATTGGAAATGCTTTAGCGTACCACTGCTTTGACTGATTTAGCATACGTGAGTATTAGGATATGGTATTAATTTATGGAGAAGTTTGCCGCAATTTTGTGAGAGCACGACGTATTTATTTAGATCGTTTCCCTGAACAGCAGCTGCCGAAGAGAAGGACATTTGTTGAACTATATGAACGTTTTTTTGATACTGATAGTGCTGTTCCTCATCCTGAAAGTCAGTGGCCCACATCGACAGATCGATGTGAATGCGGAGGACAATATTAAATTAAATTTTTGTAGACGGTTTTTAAATAAAGTTCGTCCAATCCCCGTTTTATTTCAAGAATTTTGGCAACTGATGAAGCTTGCTCTACTAGAAATGACGTTTTCTATTTTTATAACATTCATAACTGTGCAGAGAAAAATTCACATAGCATACAAAGATCAAATTTCCAGCATCGTTTTGCGATTAATATTTGGTGTGGGATCATAGGAGATCATCTAATACAATTTTGTCTTGCCAGCAATGTTAACAGCAGAGGCATATTTGAATTTATAGAATAACTTGTGCGATATGTGCTATAGTTGTGTGAATTTTGATGACAATGTTTTTTCCGTGTAGAAAATGTATCTACCTATTCAGCAGAAGAAAGTAGGTACTGTATTGTTGCAACACGACGCCAACTTAAGGCAGACTGGAATCTCTGAAATCTGGAATTGTGTGTGTCTCTTGCTCTTAAGATCTTAATTACGTAAGATCAATGATCATTGTCTACTATCTGTGTAAATTCTGATGACCCGTTGTATACCTACGGTCATTTCTTTGGCGGCTGTGGTTATACCTATTCCATTTGTACCATGGTGGCATCCCTATCGATTGCCCACTGATATAGCATATGTAGGGATCTGGAATATATCCCACATCCAGCACCTCACTTCTTTTTCGATCCGTCTCTGAAGATTTAATCCTCACTGGCGGTCTCCTCATTCGTGATAAATAGGTACCATGTAGGGCCTATTAAACGCAAACTTGGGGGGAAAATACTGTCAGTGGCTGCCTCCATAAGGGTCATATTTCTGACGACCCTATTCCACAGACGACTTCTAACTTCTCCACATCCTACATCTGGTATAACAACAGCATTGTTGAGGCGAAGCATGGTCGTCGCAGGTAATTCTTTAGATAAGTATCCAAAGGTGGCAGACATAGCATTACCCCAATTTCTATGGTGGACGTTGTTCGCGTAGCTCCAGTTGTGCTCAGGCAGGCAATCCTTTGTATCTAGTTGACCTTTTGTTTGGCTGTTGAACTTTCGGCCAACAAAAGGCAATCTCATAGGCTAACATAAGGTCTCACAATGGCAGTGACACATGGCCACCTGTAGTCTCATTCCCCAGGTTTTAGCAACAGTTATACGGCACTGCTCATAAGATGTGTACACCATTTTAGTCTCAAAATGAAGATTCCATTTGCATTAATTGTGACTCCAAGGTCGACAGCCGATGCAAAACTTAACGTAGTGTTTAGGAGAGTTGCTGCCTTTACTGATCCTGATTTTCTCCTCCTTGTGAAGAGAACCATTTCTATTTTCCTGGGGTTGACGGATAGAGCATGGTCCTCACACCACTTTTCAATGGTTCTCAGGGCTGTTCGCATTCTCTGGTAAAGGATTCCTTCTTTCCACTAATTGGCATAATGATATCATCAGCATAAACGATGGTATAGATGCCGGTTTAAGGTAATAAAATGATGTTACTAGAACACTTTTTATTATCTTTGGTACATGATATTGCAATACTAACAAGAAAAATTGCAACAATGATACATATAACCATTTTTGGAAAGCGATAAAACGTTAATGAAATCCAACATTGTATATCTAAATTAAAATAAATAAAATAATTAAAATTATTTGAAAAATTAAATTTTGACTCTTCTTTTTTCACATATTCTCATATCCATAAAAGCTTTTTAAATCACACACAAAAAAAATAATAATTGTTTAATTAGGCAGCAGAGGGTTTTCAGCAGAATCGGAAATTCTCCATTAACACGCTCTATTTCCACGTTTTATTGAAAATTAAATAAACGTGGTTTGAATTTTATCGACGGCCAGATAATATGATCTAATTAACAAGGATGTAGTAAAAAATCAGTATATAGGTCTCGGGAAGCGATTTTCCGGGGAGCACGTTCCCTGGCAAAAAAGCCCTGAGGCAATTTCCCTTTCCGACACTTTTTTCGGTATCAGTAGCCTCTCGTTACGCATTCTAATGCAAAGTCGTCCCACCAGGAATCTGCCCAGACGTGACTCTTGCAAATTGCTACAGAAAATTTGACTGCTTAATTTCACTTCGATGGTGTGAACGTTGCACTTTTAATTAGTTTGGAATTTAGATCCTAGCTTTCTGAAATGGAATTGCTTAAGCGACGTTTTTACGGGTTCTTTTCGGGCTGCGTACCGGTTTCAATTATAACTTTTTAATTGAGCGTAACACAGTTGGTGATAAATTTGTACGCTACCGACCAATGTCACAAATTGTTATCTTCGTGAAAACATTTAGATGCTTTGGTTTTTATCAAATAAAGTAGCTCCTTGTAATTTGTTACTGTTCAGCCTTCAATTACAGTATGTATGTATACAGTATGTCCGCGAATTGAGTTTACAAGAGGGCAAATGGACCAAAAAGTGAAAGATACGAAAAAACGGCATTCTTGATAAAGGTTTTTGCTTCTTTAGAAAACACAAATCACCATAACGAGCTTCAATTTTGTTGTACAGGGTGGATCAAAAACACAAAAATGTTATTTCGCGTAAGAGTAAATATTAGAATTTTGCAAGATATAAAAAAGGCATTCATCAGAAAAGTTTTGGCTTGTTTAGAAAAGACGTATCACTGTGACGAACTTCAAGTCTGTTGTACAGGGTGGATCAAAAACACAAAAATGTTATTTTGCGAAAGAGTAACAAACCCTATTGTGCAAGATACGAATGATAGGCATTCTTGATACAAGTTTTTATTTTAAAAGTGAATAAGAGTCACGTTATCAAATATTAAATTTTTTATACAGGGAATAATGTGCAAAACTAAAATACGGCTTATTCAATTGTAAATTTTAAATAATACGAACAATTACAACAACAATTGAGCTAAAATAAGTAAACAAAGCAATATGATGAAGATATTAAGTTTCAAAAATACCACCTCCATATTGAACACATTTTTCTAATTGCTTCCTTAGATATCCGATACGAATTTCCAATATCTTCCTGGTATTTTGAACGGACAGCCTGGGTAAATCTGTATTTTAACATTTCAATTTTATTTGGCACTGGAGTAGCATAAACAATTTGTTTTAAACTGCCTCATAGAAACATATTGGGCATGGTTAAGTCAGAGCTTCTTGGGGGCCACAAAATTGGACCATTTCTACCAATCCAATTTAGACCAAACTTGTGGTTAAGCCATTCTGTTACCTCACGAGCACAATGTGCTGGACAACCTTCTTGTTGAAAATACATTTTGTTGCCTAAAATTTACTGGTAAATTTTCGAGTTCTTCGCTAAAAAATGTGTCAAGGATTTCTAAGTATGATATTCTATTGCAGGTGTTATTGTAAAAATATGGACATGGACAGATATCGCGCACCACACGTTCACTTTTGTAAAATACTATCATCGTGGCATTATTCTAAACTCAGGGTTTTCTTGAGACCAGTACCTGACGTGCTGGGATGCTACAGTTCCATTAGTAGAAAATGTACATTCATCAGAAAACATAATAAATTTATAAAAATCAATATTTCCATTTAAGATTTTGTCTCCTATCCACAAACATAAATCTAATCTTTTCGCTTCATCTCCCTCTTCCAAAGTTTCTAACGGTTTAGTAAGATTTCTAAGGGACATCACAGAAGTTTCTCTTACAGAGTGCAGAACTAAAACTGTGGCAGCATCGATATGGTCATATTTCTTCTTTTTCTTTTTGAGGTTTAAAACCGAACCTGTTCTTTGAAACTTTTTGCAGATTGACATCCGACTTATTGGAATTCCTACAAATTGTTCAATAAATTGTTCCATGACGTAGCGATATGATATATGACCATCCCCATAGCATTTTATTATAAAAATCTTTTGCTCAGTAGATAGCATTTTGATGAGAATAAAAACAATGACAAGTTTAGTATATCCGTAAGTGTCATTATTATTTTAGGAATTAGGTATCCACCCCGTTCAACAAAATTGAAGTTCGTTATGGCAATTCGTATTTTCTAAACAAGAAAAAACTTTTATCAAGAACGCCTTATTTTCTTATCTTTCATTTTTTGGTCCATTTGCCTTCTTGTAAACTCAATCCGCGGACATACTGTAGACAGGTACATAGAAAGAAATTTCCTGTATATTCAATTTAAAAAATAATTATTATACTAAATCATATAAATAAACGTAAAGAAACTCAAGATAAATTTGCATGAATGTGTTTTTTATCTACTTAAACAGTTTTTCCCTCAGTAATAATAAATACAAAAGGAAAATGGAAAATACAAACAAATGGAAAATGAAAAGGAATAAAAAAGAAAGGAATTTAAAATAAATGCATGTTTGAGAAGTAAACTGTAAAAGCTTCGAAAACAAGTTTATACAAATTTCTTCAGTGATGACCGATAATGCTCGAAAGGAATATATAGAATATGATGAATCTGACATAAGTAGTCATCCCACTACCTTTTCCATTTTGAATAGTGTTAGAAATGTGTTTTTTTTGTATATTTTTAGTTATTAACTATATTGTGTGAAACTAACTACTATGCGGTCTAAAGCCTGGACCAGCGTCGAATTACACCCACAATATGTACCCATATATTCTTTATTATTAGCTTTTGTAACATTTTTTACTGTATTAGAAAGGTATTTTAAGCTAATATGAATCAAATCTCCTACAATTACTATCAATGAAGTCATATGTATGCTCTCTGATACCAAACATCTAGATATTCTAATGAACAATTCCACAGACAAAGCTCTATAAAAAATTAGTTTAGCTAAATGTACGAACCTAGCTTAATTAAAACATTCTATAAATATCTAAGTTCACTTTTGAAACTATGGGAACTCATGAAAATGCAGAAATTGGTATGATCTCATCTATTGTAGAATTTTCGAGTCGAAGCTCAGGTTTTATAAATTCTTCTAATTATGATTTTTTCCACACAGAATCTATTACTAATGCTTCTCAGTTTTCTCTTCCAACTTTATCCAAAAAAGATGTTCTAATTACATTTAAAAAGTTTAAAAATAAGTTGATTGCTTAATCTGATGGTATTCTTGCCTTTTTGTTAAGAGATTTTGCGTCCATTTTACCAATACTCTACTAATTTCAACTTGTCTCTACGAACAGAAATATTTCAACATATTTGAAAAAATTCGAAAATCTTTCCTATTTTTAAGAAAGCAGATAAATATACTGTTGAGAATTATAGATTAATGCCAATAACTATTCTATACAATTTTAATAATTTTTTCTTAAGTGTGCTCTATAATACCCGTTTCTTCAATTGAAGACCACATGCATTCTATTGTCAATATGGATTCATTTCAGGATGATCCACGTCAACAAATTTGGCAGGTAGGTATAATACATTTTATTGCAGACAATCTTGATCGCGATGGTCAAATAGATGTAATCTATATAGATTTGTCGAATGCCTTTGATAGAGTTGATCATGGACTATTACTTCATAAACTGGCTTGTGTAGGTATATCGACCAACTTTCTACAATTTTCCATGACCTATTTTTCGAATCGCATTCTTAATATTTGTTATTGTGGTTGTCATTCTTCTGATATTGTCACAACATCTGGAGTTGCGCAAGGATCGATTCTTGGACCACTCTTGTTGTTTCATTTATCAGCGATGTTTGCAAGGAAATTCGGTTAAATATGTTATTATAATATACTGGTTTTATTAATTGAGAGAATATTTTTTTAAATAACTTTCGTTAAACTCTACTTAAGTGTCACTTAAATTTAATAGTTTTAAATACATATAAGAATCGTGGCTCCAATTTTAGAAATTCTAAAGTATTTAAACATCTATTGACTATCAATTCCGTTTAATTCTTTTGTCAGGACGAAATAGAATATCTCACTGTCATCTGGAGTCTACATTATGATAATCATGTTTCAAGCTTGGAGGGAGTTCGGAGAAAATATATGAAATAATTTTGTTTTAAAAATGATGGTATCTATCAACACCACCTAAAAGACATGCCATTTAGGTGGTGCTGTATCTATCCAGTACGAGGTATCTCTCAGTCAGAACTGTTAAATAGATTTAATTTAAATAGTTTAGCCATTTTATTTTTATATGACATATTGCATAATATGATGATTCAGCTGAACGTACGAATACATTTTAAGTGTTATTATTGTTTGCGTAGTATTGTATATTTTAGGTATTTTTGCGCTTTATGCTATTGTAGTTATGGTTTTTTGTTTTATTCTGCCCTAGAATTGGACATAAGTCTATCTGGGCAACTGTACATCTAAATAAATAAATGAATAATAATTAATACTAATTGGGTTTTATCATATACCAGTATCCAATGTCAATTTGTTACAAACATTTTGTCGTTTTGCCAATGTCTGTCTGTTCCTCAGAAAAATTGTAAAACTATGATAGTAGTTTCAGTATAGTCTAAACCCACGATCAGAAATTGTTTAACGTGACCAATCATTGTGAAGCATAATGATTATATTAATTGTTCAATAGCAATGACGTACGTAATTTAAATAGCTTATTGTTTCAGTTATAGAAAACAGATCAATATTTGAAATTGTGTAACTTAATCTCCATTATCTCGTTTGTGCGTTACATATTTGGATTCCCAGTACAATCATCGCATATATTTCATTTTCGGTTATCCCACGCTCATAAAATGATTAATAAATCACGTGAAAAAATCCAAACAGATGAAAACAAGCCTGGAATGGGCTGAGGAATGTTACGAGCCTCTGCTAATATCGTCACATTATGACGTCATTCGGAATCGAATTTAAATCCCGCATGGGACCCCGGCCGCAGAGTTTTATTTGACCACGGTAAGGGTCACTCATATCCCGTATCTGTCGTACTTCATGGGATACAATTTTAAAGATTTCCGCATGATATAAAGCTGTTTAAGTCTAATATATCAATCGCTATGGAATGCTTGATGGTACAAGTTTGATAATAGATGAAAATTATTAACCATTATGCCAATGCCAGATTACACAGAGCAATTTTTGGGGATTTACAAATAGTAATAAATATAAAAAAATAAGTGAGGTACCACACGCTCTTTTTAGAACTTAGTGAAATAACCAAATTTGATAAGAATCATGAGAAAATGTATCCACTTTTTAATTGTATCTTCAAATAGGTCAGAATACTGAAAGCAACTACAGCTACTTACACTGCGATATACTTTTATGTTTTTGAATTTCTTGAAAGCATTGAAAACGCTGATTTATTTAATACCTTTTAAAGAACTTTCAAAATGTTGAGTCTGCAGTTGTGGAGATGGTCAGGGGAATTTCTTAAATATAGGCCACAGAAGGCCATCGTTCTCCCAACACGGATTGTCTTGTTGACGAGACAACAGCGCACTCACAGAGTGCATGGAATATTGCCTCTCCTTTCTGTTCGTAACCTCTACAAATAATTGTTTCACATTTCCTTATGTAGTAAAAGTATTTCATTAGCCAACAATCTAGTTTGAATAGTTGTCACCACGAAAAGGTTTGTCCTAGACATAGATAGACAGGTAGTTTTTGGATATGTCCGTACAGAGGTCTTCTAGGAAACTATTTGGCAAATTGAGAGCTATTTATTTCATCCTACCGACTCCTAAGCTCTGTGTGGGTATTATCTTTGCCTATTTCAACAAATGCTGATAAAACAGGCACACTATTGCCATTGCATCGCTTATATTTCTTGACCCAGCGTACAGATGCTGTTGGCGACTGAGGCCACTACCACTGCCTGATGGCGTTCCCATGCTGACTTAGCCATTATCTTTTGATTACCAAAGACCGGTAGTGATTGTCTATGCAGATTCTAATATAGTTTTACCCGTTGTATGCCTACTAGCAACTACTTTGGCAACTATGGTTATTCCACAATCTACAGCTTCCTGATTCGTCTTTGAAGATGTTAATTATATCCTCACTGGTGGTCTCCTCCTCACTCCTAATGAGTGCTATTTAGGGTCTGTCGAACGCAAACTGGGGATAAGCTACTTGCAAAAGAAGCATCCTCCTAACTACCTCATTCCACAGCCGACTGCTAACTTCTTCACATCCTACGTCTGGTTTGAAGCCAATGTTAAGGCAAGCGTAGTTGTCACGACAACTTCTTTTAGGTAGATATCTAAAAGTGGCAGACATGATAGTAACTCCATTGCTACAGTAGGTGTTGTTCGCTTAGTTTCAGTTAAGCCCAGGCAGGCGACCCTTTCTAACTGGCTGAGCCCTTGTTTAGCTGTTGTCTGCTGGACCACAAACTGGGGAGAAATATTGTTTGCAGAAGGGCCATCTTTCTGCACATTAGTATGTACTAGATTTAGTTTGAAGCGAACGTTCTTGAGGCAAAGCGTCTTTCAGTCAGATATCCAAAGGTGGGATTACCAACATTGCTATGGTAAATGTTGTTCAAATAGGTCCAATTATGCTGAAGCAGACGATTCTTTGTACCTGACATATATTTTTAATAAATAATTGGTACTTATTTTTTCCTGGGGTTTAACTGAAGTATGTATGTGATATAAGATATAACTTTACCTACAACACTATTGACTTTTGATTACAGTTTTTGACAAATAATGAAAGTAGTAGACTCTTGTCTTAATTTTCAAATCTTCCTGATTTTAATTCACTTTACTCTAGTTTTGAAAAATTGAATAATATAGAAGAAGAATGGAATATACCTACAAACAAGGTTTATAGAATATATAAGCAATAAAATATGTAAGTCAATTAGTAGCGACTTTTGTACCTTTTTATAAGGAACATAAACAATTTGCATGTTCATCCCTAAATTATGAATATTGACCAAACGATATATACTTTACTTTATTCTGATTCTATTTATTTTTTTCTTTAACCATACTTTAATTAAGTATCCATCCATCTTGTAAATTTCATGAATACTTTTTGTTTCGTACGTTTGTAGTTATAAGTGGATAATGCAAAGTATTTCAGTATCAAAGTCAAAGTATTGGCTATCCTCTCCAACAAAAACCGTTTGTTCTTAATCTTTTTAAAGAAAACTAATTTAATTTATGCACTCATGCACCTTTTATAAAAGCAACATCAAATAAAACTAAACAAAGCGATTGCTGGTGGAAGTCTAACATCAAAATAATAAAGCAAGGCCACAAATACGATCCGTGGAAACAGAACTGTCTCCTTGAGTATTACAATACATTATGAATAATGTATTCCGCCTGGTAATTGAAAATATAGACGTGAACTTCTGAATAAAAATGCATTACTTTGAAAGCGGCCATCCTGCTTTGATTATGAGCCAAGCACCTATTCACATTCCTAATATTACTTTATATTCAACAGCATGCATGCTCTGTACGTGTGATAGGGAGTTTCTGTTTCAATCAGGTCTTTGTGTTTCCCTCATGCGATGTGGCCTTTTATATGATGGAATATATGTGTCCATGGTAAATTTTGCAAGTTTCAATAAAAAATGTTTCAACTCTTACTTTGTAGATAATAATAATAATATCTCTACCTCTTATTCTAATCACAGGGTTAGCTCAGAAGTCAGATACTTGTACAGGAGAGAACTCGGTATATTATTATGTAGGCCACAGTTGCACCCAGGAACGACTTAGGTTGGTAGACCCTAATCACCATTTAGTGCAGGAATGAAGGAAACCTTACTAATAAGGGGGGTGGACAAATGTCGACCGGTATCAATCTGTCACATTGACCCAAGCCAACATTCTTGCACCCTACTTTACCCACAGAGAGGGTGCCACAATTCTCTCTCCAATTCTCTCTCTGTAGCTCGGAAGAAGAAATTTGTATGAAGCGGAGGAGAGGAAAATAGCGAGTAAAATGAGAAGGATTTGGATTCACCCTATAAATAAAAGGAGAAGTCTGTATGGTGAATTTTATTACCTATTTATTTTCTGAACTCTAGAAAGATTAATAAAATTTTTCTAGTATTTTCGAAGGTCAAAAAAAAATTTTTGAGCTCTGGGATCGTCCTTGTCTCTAAAACACAAGATTTCGCACCACAGTGTCATCTGACAAAGGACTTGCAGCTTCTTTACGGTAAGTAAATATATGTTTTTGATAAGCGAGGGTTTTCGACAGTTCAGTCTCACATTTACAACTTAACTGGTCCAATATTTCTAACACTGAAACCAATCCCTGACTTTTCTGGGAACAGAACTTACGTTGGACTAGCGCCGCAGCATAGAAATTGCAGGCCACCGGCACAACCTGCAGCGACGATCATTGCTCGTGCCGGTCCATGCAGGTGCTGGTCTAGTATGCGATGCTCCATAAAATAACATGGAAACCTTCATGAGCCGGCTTTGCAGATCCATGCTATGCAGGTCCATGATGGTTCGTGCAGGCATAATGTGCGCGATCTTTTGACGTTCCTTTTTATGAAAACTTATTGCTGTCTTATTCAGAAGAAACTTTAAAATTAAAGATTTAGTTTACTGATCAGTTTGTTTTTCAAATTTCAGGTTGGTTTGAGCTCTTCTTTATACTGATATCAAATATGTATATAGTTATGCTAAAAAATTGCTCTACAGACAAGATTGGATTTAATAATTTAAAAATGATGCTCCTGATGAATAGCTACCTATCTATTAGATATGAAAACACAGATACCTGCCGTATTTAAATTATTAAGTAATTTTCAAAATTCAAATTCATTTTTGGACATACTAGCATGAAATCTGCCACAACAGATGAGATCTATCTTATTGCACTTCAAGGCTTACTTCAACAAGTGGCTTTTTTCTTAAATGGAATGCGGTCCGTTAAGATAACTATTTCATCTAACCTTGTCCATTGAGCAATTTTTTTAACAAACATACACATTTGGTATCAAAGAGCAATTCAGTGCTGGTCTACAGAGTAGTTGTTTCAAACAGTATCAGTATGTAATAAAACAATTCATAATAAACTTTGACATTACTACTATATCGTCTTTATATCTGTTTTGTGTTCTGTAACTACTGATTCCACTTTCTTGTTATATATGGCTGATGCATTCTTTTGATGATATACTAACATGATTTCCTTACAATTATTACAGGATACATTTTTACAGCTGAGACCAATTTTGTCTAGTACAACTTTTAGTTAAACACTATGACAATGAGTTCGACTGTAGCAAATCGAATAAGTGATTTAAATTGTCAAAGTCAACATTGTTTTATATTCTTTTTTGTATGTAATATGTAGTAATTTGAATAAAATCTCATTGCTATGTGATGTACATTGTTCAAATTTAAATTGGATCGGTCAGTGGTCGCGCGGTTTAAGGCGTTAGTACTTGAATCGAGGTGACAAGACGGAGTTGGTTCGAGCCCAGCTGCCGGTAGACCGTATATAAGCTATATTCGTGGAGAGGATTGGCACCCTCTCTGTGGGTATGGTAGGGTGGAATAATGTTAGCTTGGGTCAATGTGAGAGATTGATGCCGGTTGACATTTGACCACCCCCTTAATTAATGATGTCTTCCAGGTTTCCCTCATTCCTACAGTGAATGGTGGTAAGGGCCTACCAACGTAAGTCGTTCCTGGGTGCAAATGCGGCCTGCTTAATAATAATATGCCGCCCCCTCTCCCGCACAAGTCTCCAACTTCTGGGCTAATCCCTGTGATTAGAATGAGGGGTAGAGATATTATTATATTATTATTATAAAGCAAGTCAGAAATGTTCTACTGGAGTACATTCACCTTTTTTTGAGTTGCTGATATCTTTAGGTTTATGTTGCTGTTTCTAAATTGTTTCTATTGCTTCTTTTCTATACTTTTTCATAAAAAATATTATTAGACACTATTAATTTGATAGATTAAATGTATAATTTTTTTTTCATACACTAATTAATAATTGGATTATGTAATATTTAGGACAATAAATGACTATTATATTATATAATAGTTGTTGTCTGTGATTAATTTTACTAAACCAGTGGCTAAATAGAATATATTATTAGTAAATAAATAAAGTTCAGAATGTTAACTAATTTATATTTTAAAGTATCTACTAATACAAATTTTAGTGTAATTCTCTTCTAGTTTCATTAAATTTGGACAGGGTTATAAAATATTCCTAATAAATCAAATACCCTGACACTAGCATTTAGTCTGTTTACCATCAGAATAAAGTACATTGTGGAGAACAACATATTCTGTTTCATTTTTCCATAATTATGTTTTCATTGCAAACATCAGCAACTCGACAACACGTAAGTAGAACATAGTAATATATATATTCAAACTTAATCAACTGTTCTGACAGAGCCATATACGGCATAGAATACGTTACAATACAATTTTATTTTAAGGATGATTGATTACAATCCTTACAAGTATTAGGAACTTCTTTTATTACATCCGATCAATCAATTAGGATCCATTTAGTGATAAAAGGTTAGAAGGTAAAATGTCAATCAAGATAAATTTTTACACTGGTTGTACCAATCCAGGCAGAAATTAGTTACTGGGAGGACGATTAATAATGTCTAGGATTTATCAGCCTGTGTAAAAGGCAATATCTGATCTTAGGTTACATGTCAGATAACTTTTCTCTTTTGGAAATATATTAATATACCGCGCTTTACCATTTAGTGCCAAAACAACATAATATTCTAATATGGATACCGCATACTGAATAAATGTAATAGGTTTTTTTTTTGATAGTTTTCTTTCATGAATTAAAGATATTATCATGAGCATAATTTCTGTTACTTCAAACACGAAATTAGTCTGTATAAAAAATGTTACAGTTTTCGACTGCACAGTGTTTTGAAATTACCATTCACGTTATGACTGGTATTATATTATACAGAGTAACCTATACACATATACTTCAGAAATTATAGTTGAAGACAAATAATAACGAATAGTGAAAAAATTGAGTAAAATATATTTTACACTGCTCCCCTTGTTTTACACGCTCCTGGACAAACTGTATTAGATTTTAAAAAAATGATGGAAATGCCAAATTTAATTAATTAATCTCTACGCGTTTGGAAAATACTAATTAAAAACCGTTACGAAGAACACTCTGTATATCGAAAACGAAACGTTTTAGGATACAGGTATATACAGAGTGCGTCAGAAAGAATGGGTCAACATTAAGCTGGAGATACTAGGCATGAAAATATTCATAATGTCTTATACGAATGTCGGTGGTTTAAGGAATACTCAATAATTGAGCAAGTTTTGTTAGCATGGCTCTGAAAATTGGTAGTGTTGGTTTTTTTTATGTGAGAATTACGAATTTTAAGCTTATTTTGACGTTGCGTTATTATTTAGGTAAATCAAAACATATTTTTTTTATCTGTTGAACTATGCTTAAATTGCGCACGTATGATTTATTCGTACAAAATACGCTAATATTTATGACATAAAAATTTGACACAAGCCTACTTAGAAAAGACATAGCAATATCAGCACCTAAAAGAAAATCACCGCAAAATACATTGAAACTTTTAAATGCAAATAACTCAGAAACTGATAAAGTTAGGCGACCTAAACAAGAGTACATTTTTTATGTAGAATTAAATGTTCTTGTCGATTTTTTAAAGCATAGCTCAGCAGATAAAAAATATAATTTTGATTTACCTAAATGGTGAATGTAGCGCTCTCTAAGAGCAACGTCAAAATAAGCTTCAAATTCGTAATGCTCACACCAAATAAACCAATATTACCAATTTTCAGTCACGCTATCAAAACTTTCTCAGTTATTGAGAAATTTCAGAATAAAATTTAAACTTTGAACAGCCTGTGTTTTTGAAACCAGCGACATTTATATAAGGCATGATGAGCTCAAACATAATATTTTAGTGTCTCCAGCTTAGTTTTGACCCATTCTTTCTGACTGACCCTGTATAGACTTTTCGTCTTACTTCTGATCTTGGAAACACACTTAAATTTATGATATTATTTTACCTTGTATGGGTTTGCAAATATCTTTGAAATGTAATATAATCGAATCCATGTATCTATTAAAAACATGGTATCATCAGACTAACATGACAAAAGAGCTAAATTTATTGATCTATTTGATCAGGTAGAAGCAATTCACTAAGGCAGTTTATTTGTCGACTCGTTTACAGTGGATTTAAGTCTATTCACTATCTCATTACTTGTGGAGTGCCTCAGGGCACATTACAATATACCTGAATTGTCAAGAATTATATGCTAATGACTTCAAGATCCTTTACCAAATGTGAATAAATGAATGTTAATGAGTTATCTTCAGAACTAATTAATGTGGTTGTTTGGTGTAAATCAAATAAATAACTTACATTTAGATCTTTTGAATTCAAATTATTTGCGTAAAACGAATTTGATAGTAATTTGAATTGTTCAGATCATATTCAATGTTTGGTTTCTGCAGTAGTCTAAACATGGTTGGTTATGAAACAAGATCTTAAATAATGTTATCAATACATTTAATTTTTATTAACAATACCTAGCCATGTTTATATATAATATAGTTAGTCAGCCAGTCTAAGTGAGAAGTACAAATAAGAGATGGCAATATTCTTTTAAAAGCAAAGTCACCCTTGCCTATAGTTCAAATCAGGACATGGATTTTAAAAGAGTATCGCCATCTATTGTTTTTATTCTTAAGTTTGGCTGGTTGACTAATTATAATATATATAAACAAGACAAATACTAATAAAAATCTGCTGTTGCTTATAATTCACTTCGTAACTCTAGCGATATAATCACTGGGAAAAAAAAATACTAATGGTAGATTAAGATACACTTGCTTCAGCAAAAAACTTGTATAAACTAAAGGACAAATAAACAATTCAACTGTAGCAGCTGAATCAAATCAATTTTCGTCGAAGGAAAAATTCTACAACCATTAATTTCGGTTATGGCATAACACGTTAATATGTAGCAATACTATATTATTTCAAGAATAACCCATTAAATTTAAAAAATGTAATAATTTAAATAAACAATCTGGTTGTTCTTGACCTAAAATGAAAAGTAACAAACATTTTGACATTTGCTAACTTTGTTTTTATTGTTGGGCGCCTTATTTCTCAGAAGTATTTATATACAGAGTGAGTCAGTCATAATGTCATTAATTTTAACCACGTATTCGGAAGGTCTAATAAAGGCAGAGAATCGAAAAAAAATTTTACTCGATCTTTAAAAAAATAAACAAATCATCCTATAAAAATCGGCAACATGACGCTCCTTCTACGCTACAAACTTTCTGATGACGCATCCATATGACAATCGAATGTCGAAGGAAACATCGTTGCCGCATCATGTTTACATACATAATATCGTCTAACACTTCAGCGTGTGATTCAAATTTACCACCATTTAGTCGCACTTTCTGCATTTCTCCCATTTCTTTCCCTCCCCCAATTTGGAGATCACACCACACTTTTGGAGGGAGGATGGAGAGAATACAAGCAGTAGTTTGTTTATTTCCGGCTCGTGTATTGGTCGTAAATTCACAATACCTAATTTTACAAGTTTTGAAAATGCGGAAATGGTTGTTTTATACGGAGAATGTTTACAAAATGCAAAATATCGGAGAAGTTTCCCTAACAGACAACATTTTCCAAGTGTGCGAACCTTTGTGCAAGTGCTTCAACGCCTTCGCGATACGAATTCTGTGAAACCGCATCGGGAACTTGACGTTCGGCAAAATGACTTAAATGTGATAGAAGCTGTTTTAAATTTAGTTGTGATTCAGCCTACTATTTCTATGAGAACCATTTCAAGGCGATTGAAGACATTCCAAAGCAAGGTCTGCAGAATATTACGAGAAAACTCACTAAACCCGTATTATTTTTCAGAAAGTTCAAGCTTTAGAACTTGCTGATTTCCCCAACCGTCTTGAATATTGCAATTGGCTTACTCTAATTTTATTAATAAAGTGCTATGGACGGATGAGTGCTACTTTACTCAAACTGGCATTTTAAATAGGTTAGTATCATATTACTTAAAAAACAATAAATTTCTAGGCTAGATGTACGTAACTACAAACTGAATAATAATACTTTCGAGCAATACTAAAAATTCATAATCAGTTGTAAAACATAGTAAAAACGTAATATTAAAATTATTAAACTGTAATAACCTAACATTGGAAAACAAATATTTATTATCTACATTTGTTTTTTTAACAAATAAAGCAATATTTAAGGAAAATTCATTCATGTACATGATAAAAAAAGTTAGTTTTACTCTTTGTCGTTAAATAACAGTACAAAAACTAGGTAACTAGGTTATTGACTTAATAATATGGTAGCTCAGGATTCACTTTCGTTAACTTTTATGAGCATCAGATCAGAGGTGTGCCGTTTCGGTCTTGAACAGTTTTTTGTCGACAACGCGAAGTTATTTAAACACGAAACACTTTTCAGTTGCTCTTAATAATTTACCTATTGGGTTGAGGTTTTTTAAGTAATGTACCTAAATGGTTTATTACTCGGTTTATTATTAAATACGTTGGCAACGTCGCATCAAGTTAACATCGAGTTGAACTTTGAGCTGTAAACGACCAAAGCTGTAAGCGGTCAGTGCCAGTCTGAAAAGCGAGTTTAAAAATGATTTGAAATTATTTATTTTCGGCGTAAATATGCATTTAGATTTTTTTAATGGTATACTCGTATTATACTCATTACTCCCTATCTACTCTTAGAATTAATGATATTATGACTGACTCACCTTATATTTTAAGGAAGGAAATGAAAAATGCACTGATAGTCATTCATTAAATTATAAGCATATTAGAAATTCCGGAATGGTTCAGCAAAATGACGCAAAGTCACATAAATCGACGGTTTTCAAATATGTAATTGGATTGGCACTCATGCGCCTGTTGCATGGCCTCCACGGTGTCTATGTCTCAACTCATTCATTCTTTTTCTTTGAGATAGTGCGAAAGATATAATTTAGTACAATCTATGAAAACATAGAAGACTTATGTGACAGAATTTCTGCTGTTTTAGTCTAGTTCACAAAGTATTAAAAACGTTGTGGACAGCATTTGATTACGAACTAACTTTGTGTGTGTGTAACTAGATTTTTAAAAAATATATATTTTTTATTATATGGGTTATTCTTCAAGTAAAATAGTATTGTTATTGTTACTTATAGACGTGTCCGTAATTTTATTCTACATCTGTTATTGCCAAAGTCCAATACCCTAAGAAAAAAATAATTGAATTTTGCCGAAAAGAGGTCGTAGATATTTTCATTGGAACAAAATCGATTTCTCGTATATTGTTATCCCTCTGTACCAAATTTCATCTCTTTTTATAGAAAAATAATGACGCCAGATGGCATTTTCTAAAATCGTTTTTTTTCACAATATTTCAGCAACGGCAGCAGACATCTTGCATCTGTTTGATTTATCTTAATGACCATAAAAAGGCGCAACTTTCTTATAATTTGAGCCACTATGTATATTATACGGTTTCCGAGATACCAATGCTGAAACATGAAAACCGGACTAGACAGTATAGGACATTTCGACACAGTCAACATAAAACAAAACTGGGACAATTGTTTTTTCTTACATCTTGTTTTATATTTAGCGGTCTAAAGTTCCGTAAACATGTTATATACGTCTCGTGTAGACACACAAAAAATACGATCTAGAGGTACAAAACAAAACCAATAACAAGTCTAAAAGATACTTTAATATCCCTGGCCAATATTTGGAAAGGTCCGCGTCCTGCATTCGGAATTAGATTGAATGCCCCCTAATAGAGGAAACGTTTTATATTCCACTAGAACTTTTACGAACTACCAGTAGTTCTAGGTGGATATTTTTGTTTGACTTTTTGTGATTGTGTTGTTTTAGCGGTTCTCAAATACCCGAACAGATTCCTTTGAGAGATTCGGTATAATTGAAAAAAAAAAAAGTTTAAGATGGTTTAATCGAACTTGTTGTTTATTTTTCGCATGAAAAAAGAAAGTGCCTGCAAGTGAAAGTTTAATTTGAAGTGCTTTTAGTAGGTAATATTGTGACAGGTTACCCCAACAACTTAAGAATATAGATGCATACATAAGGGTGAGTCATAATTAGGTGTACAAAATTTAACTAAAACTTCCTCTTGCTAAAACAAATTAATTGGTCAAACAAACTTTATTTACAAAATGTCTTCTAGCAGAGATGAAGTGTGTTGAAGATCATAAAAAATATTTATTTTTAAATATTTTCCAGAACGGATATTACTTTGAAATTCCGTCCTAGTATGTAAATCAAATTGTTATACAATCTCGTCAAGTGTTCCTCAATATTCAGTACTTGGGCCCTTACTATTAATCTTATTTATTAATGATACTGTCAATGAACTGCATTGTCAATCTCTTCTTTACGCTGACGATATGAAGTTATATTATAGAGTAATTAACTATACCGATTAACTATACTATACCGTTTATGTCTTCAGAATAATTTAAATAATGTTCAAAAAATGCGACAAAAATAAATTACCACTGAACATAAATAAGTGCAATGTTCTCATATACCAGAAAAATTGATGCAATTGTGTTTAAGTATAACATCAATGGGAATAACTTAATTTGCATGGATAAATTTAAAAATCCGAGAGTAAATTTCGATGAAAATCTTTCTTTTAAAGAACACATTCAGAATATTATCGGCCTCACAATTGCTAGGCTTTGTTCTTCGCAACTCTAAAGATATTTGAGATTTGTGTACCCATAAGACATTGTATAATACTTTAGTACGACCGAAACTAGAATATGCTAGTCATTACTAAACAGATCGAAACTATTCAGAGAAAATGTTTAAACTTTAAAATAGATCAATTTTATCTCCCAAATGACTTCGATCATAACATATTATTAAATAATTTTGAGTGCAGGTTAACGCAATAACGCAGGAACATGCAAAGCATGGTAATTTTATACAAATACTTAATTGGCCTAATTGCCTGCCCACAATTTCTTGAGACGATTAACTCCTAAAACATCTACCAGATCAACTCGTTCCTCATCATTGTTCTATCTCAGAAATGTCCGGACTAATGTATTGTTCTACTCACTCTTCTATAGCATGTGTCATAATTATCAGTATATTGAAAATAATATTGATATTTTAATCTGTAAATTTAGTCTAATTAAGTCCTTGTTTTAGATATTTGTTATTAGTGTTTTTCTTTTTTTTCTATTCTCTTGCGATTTTTGTTAATTCTGTGTGCATAATGTGTAATATTTTCTTATTATATTGTTGTTGTTGTTGAGATCAAACTGCGAGACCTCAACTGGTGGATAAACTCCATATTTCGTATAATGAAGATATTTAAGAAAACGTCTATGTATTCTCTCTAAATCACCTACATATCTATCAAAATGTGGACTCCATACAATACAAACATACTAAAGTTTCGACCTAACATAAGCAAAATAAGTAATTTAATGACATTTACATTCTGAAGGTATCGAGAATCGTTAGTTAACTTATTTATATGGATATCAAAAGTAAGTTTATAGATCTTTAAGTCGTCAGTATTTCGTCATTTATAAAGATATTGAGGAACAGAGGGCCCAACACTGAGCCTTGTGAAACTCCTGAAACGGTTATGAAAAAAGATGACGGACAATCAAAGCACTCGACAAAAAGCAATCTATTTTGAAGATACGAAGATAAGAAACGAACTTCATAAGCTTAGTAAGGAGTAGATTATGATCCAATTTGTCGAACACACTGGAAAAGTCAATGTATGTAACATCAACTTGAGTATGGGCATCCATGGAGTTCGAGATATATTGAGTAAGACATTTGTTGCAATTGATCTTCGTTTTATAAATCCATGTTCCTTGTCCGCGATGCAGTTTTTCACATGATTAAAAATAAGCCCATAAAGCAAAAAAATAAAAACTTTTCAAATATTAATTATAGTTATAGGTTTATAATTTTTAACCTCCTGCTTGTCACCAATTTTGGAAAACGGAATAAGTGTAGCAGATTTCAATACGTCGGGATATATATAATTTTTTAAGCAAATATTAAAAAGCAAAGCTAATGGTCGAGCCAAAACACACGCTCAGTCCCTTAAAATAATTTATCCGCCTATAGTGTTTTTTGACTTCACTTTTTTTAATGTATTGATAACTCCAGATTCTGTAAACTCAGAAATATACAGTATATCGTGATTTAAATCATTTAAAGTTGGTGTGGCAGGTTTCAGAAGCAAAGAGTGGGAATCATCGGAAAAAAAGTAGAAAAGGCATTAGCAACTTCTTCTGCACCTGTTGAAACCATTGTATTTGTCAGAAGACGGAATATTGTCGGTTTTCTTTCTCAATGAAGTTTTTTACGGTAATTTTTTAAATATTGTTACAATATTGTTTATAGCTGACATTACTGCAAATGTTCGTGAAAAGCTTTATGTTTAAGTTTGAGGTTTTATATTTTATGTTATATGTTATATATTACAAATACACCCATAACTAGGGTTGCCATATTCTATCATTACTTCGGAAGAATAGTCCTTACTTCAGCCTTTGCTTCGTCCTTATTTTCACTACAAATGCCCTTGCTTGACGGAATTTGTTCAGTTTCTATTAAAATGTAATAATGAAGACACAAAGACACGAAATATGAAAAATAATGTGTTTAACTACAATGACAAACCACATAGTTCAGTCGATGTTTGATGGTGAGTTTATTCTCATCTATATCCATATGTTTACGTGCAGCATTTTATGGTAAAATAAACCTATTAGAGGTATAAACTTTGACAAGGAGATCAGTCACAGTGCCTTAACATGAATAATTAAGTTCAAAATTGACGTAACGGTATAAGTGGTAACAGCAGACCCTGATTTCGAGGCTATATCTATTAAAGACGCAAATAAAAACTGTATATAAAAACCGGTAGAGAGAATTTTATGTGTAGAATTGATAAATCATTTATTACAGGTTAACATAGAATATATTCAAAAGTCAACTAATATCTGATCACTATTTAATTATTAATATATATTTAGTAATCGGAATCTTATGTTGTATACATCATGAAAGTGACTGATTTGCTGATAAGTTAATTGCCATTTATGTTGCGGAAACATGTTAATCTAAAAAACCTATATGTAGTGTTGATATTATGGACTAAATGATACAACAAATGCTTGCCAATAGAGCAATTGTTGATATTGATAAAAGATGATCAAGCCAAAATCAACAGTCATACAAATAAATTGCACAAATTTGCTAACTAAATTTGATGTTTACATAAAAAATATACTTTTTTCATATACCTATACGGCTAAAATGTAAATAATAGTTAATAATAATTAACCAAATACTTACAATTTTAGTTCAATTTAGTTTAAATTTAGTATATTTGATTGTTTCGGGTAAATTAGTCTAGCCAGTATGTTAGTTTATAAAGCATCCGCTAATATTGTGGAATATGCATTTTCTATCAAAATAGCCAAAAGTTCAGTTACTTTGCATACTAACCAGCTAGTTTACAAACTTTACACTTTAACCGTAACATACTTATATGTATTTTTTACAATAAAAAACAATCTGTACAACTAGATTAGCTAATAACTCCTTGTATTATGTAAATATTTTTTAAGTTGCCAATAAATATTTACTTAATTAATATTAATATGACAAACATAAATAATATGCAGTTTTTTGCATATAGCTACATTGCGTATGTTCAGTTTTTCATATTTATTGGCTCACTAATAAAATCATATTGGAAAAATAGACACGTCATTGTTATATATAAAAATTATACTTCTCGTCCATTTTTCCCACTTCGGGTGTTCCTGAAGGCTCGAATTTGGGACCACTTTTGTTTCTAGTTTTTATCAACAATCTTCTTTCAGAAATAGTATCATGTGAACAATTGCAGTTTGCAGATGATTTCAAACTGTATTCAACGATAAATTTTCCTTTAGATTGCGATCGGCTTCAGATGAATATAAACAGTATATCTTTATGGTGTGATTTAAATCAATTGTCTCTTAACATCTCCAAATGTGACGACTCAATATATTGTGTTCGAAAATTAATGAGAAAGTTTAATAACACAGGAGATGGAAAAGATATCAAGAAACTAGAACGGAATCATTCAATATCATAAAACCAAAAATAAAAATTTTCATATACAACCTTTGAAGTTTATATCTGAGGTTATATTGGCATTAAAACAATGTTTCTCTATCAAATTTTTAATTTCTTCTGAAAAAAAATGTTCTCATGTCACAACATTTATTAGAAGTGAAGAGAAAGTTAATTGAAATTGCTAACAGTGTTAGAAAAGAAGTATAAATTGATAAAGTATGGTTTAGCTGGCGAATAACAAGAAATTATTATAGTAAATTATTTATTCGATCGTTTTCGATATCTGAAAAAACTTCTAAACACAGTGAATATAAAAAAACTCCTAGATCGTCCTCATATTTTCACCAGGTACAAGGAAATGAGGCTGACCAACCTAAAATAAAATTTTACCGAGGAACTGATAATCGAGTATCGGTTAAACTTATGCGGTATACGGGCTAAGACAATATGACTACGGAGAAAAGAGAGCTACTCGATGATAATAAAGACCTCGTGGACATTACTGAATCATTATAAAAAATGAATCAGCCCCCTAAGTATTCAAATAGTGATTTACAAGAACATAAGTAATTACGATCCGAGAGCTCTTAACGCATACTTTTCAATGTGTCAAATTACCCCACAAATGCATGCGATAATTTTATTTAATGAACGAAGTGAAATCAATGAAGAACATTCTACGGTCCAAAATTTTATGTTGCAGAGGAAAAGTGGAGTATATAATATAGGTATTTCCAAATTATGAATGATGAGGGTATACAAATAGATAATAATGAATTTTCTCCCGCCGGAGTCTGAATGAGTTTATTTAAAAAAAGTCCGGAAAATTTCAATAAAAATGATATGGAATATAATAAACATATTGCATTACTTTCTCATCTATGTATCTTTTTTGAAACTTTTGGTTTAGTCAAACTAATCAGCAACTCAAAATGAGTTGAAGACAGCCTTGTAAATTTTTTGTAAAAACTATACTGATATGTTGGAATTTTAAATCAGTCAGGTCAAGTTACAACCACTGTACTTCATTCTTATATAATACAAGCGTATCTCTTACCATCGTTTCTGCCTTTTCTGTTGCATAATGGATATAAATATATGCCGCAATCGCAATTTACACTTTATTACAATTTTCCATAATTTTGAAAATGTATATTTTAATCTCTTTTCCAAATACAACTGATCGAATTACGTATATAATAACATCACCTGTTCGCGGTGGAGTGACGCATCGAGGCTCGCTGTGATGTGACACGCGGATTTCGCGGCGAGGTTTGCAAGTGAGTACGCGGCTTTAAATACGTACCTACATTATGTATGTTTTAAATTTTTAATTGCTCAAGTAAAATTTAGTCTCTGTTAGGTACCTTAATTACAAAATTATCTAATAATGCAAAAAGTTATAAAGATTTACCGTTATGAAATGTTACTTTTTAAAGCATGTACGCTCATGCGATTTACCTAGCGTAAAAATCCACAAACGTTGATCTAAGTTTCAAACGGCATTTAAAATTTCACTCGCGCCTCATGTAATATAAAATAAATATACATAAATGAATTCTCGTATATGTGCTGAACATATTTATCTTTGCAGGAGTGTGGAGTTTGAATAAGCAGAGTTTCATTTGCTTTAGTGATAAAAATGTTTGTTAAATATTGTCTTTACCTCTGAAGTTATTTTAATTTAGTAAAAAAACATGGATTAAATTGTAATGTAGGTATTTGTTATATTCCATTCGTAGTGTATTTACATACAACAGGTTAGTAATTATTGTAACAAACCCAATATTCGTCCTGATACTCAGTCTGGTTTCCGAACACAATATAGTACTTGCATTGCTCTGCTTAGTCACTGAGGATCTAATTAGAGACATTGATGTGAATAAACGTGCCTGTCTTATTCTTCTAGTTTTAGTAAAGCATTTGACACTCTAAATCATATCACACTTTGTACTAAATTAAAATTCTTCGGTTTCAGCGACATTGCTGTATCATTCTTTAAAAATTATGTATCGGGTAGACGCCAAAGGGTTAATTTAAACGTTGATATATCTAGATTTAATAATATTTCTACTGGTGTTCCCCAAGATATTGTTCTAGGACCTCTTCTCTTTTCTATATATACTGCTGACTTTTGTAATTACTTTTAACATTGTCATCTCATCAGTACGCTGATTGATACTCAAATATATCTTTTAATCCTTTTGACATTTCTTCAGCTCTAGTTCAGATCAACTCTGACCTTAATTCTATTTATGGAGTATCTTTGGCTCATAACCTTATTTTAAATGAAACTAAAATTCAATTATTAATTTTTGGAAATAAGAATACCCAGATTTTGCCATTAATTTAAACGGCCATTCTCTTGTTCCTTCTGATAACTGCAAAAATCTTGGTTTGTGGGTAGACAATTCTCTTCGATTTGCTAAACATTACTTCTTACTCAGGAATCTTTTGGTAAATTGAAAATTCTTTACTGGCACAAAGGTCTTCTTAGTGCTGATATTAAATTAAAAATATGTGACTCGTTAATATTATCCAGTTTGGCATACTGCATGGTTGTGTACTGGCCTGCATTAGTGCACAGAGATAAAGAGTGTCTTTAACAGATTCAGAATGCTTGTATGAGGTTCAGTTATAATCTTCGTAAGTTTGATCATATTTCTTCTTATTTTGAAAATTCGAATTGGTTGAATCTTAATACCAGATTTTAGATTCAGTTATCTTGCTTGACATTTAATATATTGTTAAATCATAAACCTGAATATCTAACCTCAAAGTTTATTACAAATTTTAATGTTCATCAATTACCCACTCGTAATCGTTACAAGGTTTGTGTTCCTAGACATAGCACTGCGCTGTTTCAGCGTTCATTTACTTGTAACGCTATAGGGTCGTCATTCCATTTGAAATCGTCTGAAAATAATAAAAATTGTTGCCAACCCATTTTATATTTTGCTGTAACTTTGAAAAACTCTACTCTAGGGTCCCAAACAACAAAATTTACACGAGTTTGATTGTTACAAGCGCTTGTTTCCGCCTATTTAAATAAAGACTCTTAAAAATTGCTATTTTTAAGCTTTATTAATTTTTGCTGTCAAATTTTTCTGTTTGAAGATATTTGAATGATCAAGACGGAATTCAGAGTGCGAAAGATATTAGTTTCAGTGTAAATGAAGATAGTTGGCTCGGACGATCCCTTTGAATAATAGCAGCGTGCTGAAAATGAGTGTTTTTTAGTAATTTTTTGTGAATTTCAATCGACTCTAGCGTCTTAACTGTTGAGAGTTAAAAATTCACGCTCCGCGAGAATTAAGTATACATATCATAGACAAAATTCAGTCACAAGTTGACCTGAGTAGCCCACTCTTTATAGAAGAAAACTTTGCTTGAAGTTTTGAAATTTTTAAAAATCCCAATATCAGGCTATGAACCGAGATTGTTGACTGCGAGATAAAAATCTGATACTCACAGAATCTACTGTTCTACCTTCAACTTTACACGACTATATCACTTGTTTTGTTATTTTCATGTTTAGTGCATGTACGAGCCGTTTTTTTACAGCAAAAATCTGGACGTTTTTACTAATGAATTAAAATTACTTACCATCAAAAATAATTATAAATATGAAAAATATTTCAAGTTTTAATAAAGTTATGGATATTTAGGGTGTAAAATTGTTTCTGGAAGTAATTATCATCGAAAATAGTAACTGTAAACAATTTTTCAACGAGAAATTTATGTACATGCAGTTTTGTGTGGGAGCCCTTAGAAGATACAGAGGATGGAGATCGAGTACTGTGGCAGAAGGCAACATTGAAGATTCACTTTCGAATAAAGAAAATATTGCGAAAAGAATACTGAAAGTTGATAGTGGTTATACTAAGCACCGTCGTTATTTCTGATTTCACAACATCTGAAATTAATTATATCTATTAATATGAAAACGTGTTGGACTGCTTTCAGAATTGTTCCAAGAATGAGAGTGGTGGCAATTCCAGTGGTTTATTTAATTTTAATACTTGTTCAAACTGTGCAGTTGCTTTGTTTGTGTAGATTCGCAAACAAAGCCTGAAAAGCTTTTCCTATAGTTTACCATTCAGGTAGAAATGTAATCGAACTCTAATTTATCAAGTAAGCAGCTGTCATGTTAAAATAACAACTAATTTTTATAAATAATGCAAAATTTATTTATTTTTTCCTCATTGTAAACTTGAGGGAACGTTTACATTTTATGATTCTGTATAGAAAGTAAATAGGTAGTTGTAACAACGGATATACCTACAATTGCCTTAAAAAAATTAATTTAAATGACAACAATTTAACGCAAAAACTGCTATGATTTTTCAGGTTGCTATGTCGTAGTCTAGATAACTGGTTAACTAAAAATGATTAATCTACTCTTGTATCGATTTAGGTTTTTCTAATTCAGAATACGTACCTCTGTAACTTGTCGAATCCAATACTGCCAAACGTTTCGCTGCTCTTCACTATTGGAACCATTAAATACTTGAAGTCGAGGGAAACAAGTAAATTACAAGATAAGCAGCACAAACGATGTGATAATAAAAATAAGAGTGGGCTGCTAAGATTTGACAAATCCATCACGATTTCTAGAAGTTTTTTCTGAATCTGAAATCAAATTAAGTAGCTTTGCGTATTACGTAGCCTGAATCACAGCTTGAGAAAGCCTAGTTCAGATTGAAAGAAGTGCTAGAGTTTGGAAAATCGAATTTATTTTCTTTTCATCTTATTTGAATAGATTTTTAAATTAAAATTATAAACCTAAGCGAAAGAGTTTTTGTCCTTAAATGTCTAGGTACAGTATTCACAGATTTTTTTGAACAAAACAACAAACTTGAAATAAGTTTTTTAAATTAAAATCGCTTACCTAAGTGAAACCTTTATTGAAATATATTATTTACTCGCTTTTACTGTATAATCTAAACAAAATTTATAAATTCCAAATATGGAATACCAGACTCAAAAAATTATTTATAAAAATTTGCCATGATTATCATTAGCTTTTTTATGACCATAAAGTTATCAATGTCCTGTAAAATTTCAATATAATTAAATAGATAATAATTATACATATAATTTTACCATAGAAATGAAGTACCTACCTATATACTGTGCAAATTAACTAAATCTCAGTAAAACTATAGTAGATATATTTAGGTATACCTACTGCCAACCATCACTGGATCGGGACGCTGGTAGGCGCATGTGTTGTATGTATTTACTCTAACTATCCCCGGAAAAAAATATAATGTTGGAAATGTTTATTAAATTTACAGAACTTTAAACAATTTGCTGATAAAATAACAAATGAAATAAAACTATTAAAATATATTCTGTGAATAACAGGACTATTACACATACACGCTTTATGTATTATATTAATTAATAGTGTAAACTTCCTTAATATTTGTAAAATTACACGAGATTACCATAATTAATATGGTAGATATTATATGAATATAAATCATATCTTTGAAATTTTAGGTATTTTTACAGTGCATTTTGTTTATTTGTATTATAAAAGAGTTATTGACAATAAACATTATTATTTGTCAATAAAATAAATATGTTATTGTTTCCTCTATTGAGCACTCACATTAAAAATGATTCAGTCATTAATATTTTTTTAGTGAGGAATGTAAAAATTAACCTAATATGGAATATGATTTATTCCATAGCATGGTGGCATGGCACATGGCAGAAATATATGAGGAAGGCAATTGACAAATTCATTAAAATTATTATATTAATAAGTTTAAAAAGAAACGAAATATAACTCATGACACCTGCAAATATTTAAAGGTACCGAAGTAAAACAAATATAACAGAAAGCAGTCAAACGAACAAATTTTTATGTGCAGAAATCTTTCAAAATACGTATTTTTACATTTAACTGTAGATGTAAATAGTGCTCTAACACTTTTGTTTAAAGGTGTATGAAAACAATTAATAAAATGTGGAGTTAGAATAGCACAATAATGTATATCTTACAAACGTATTTTAAAAGTTATTATATTTTTTGAGGAGAATTTAAATAACAAAATATCAATAATTTTATATTTGATATTATGTACTTATATTCTATTTTTTAAGATTTGTGTGTCAAACTAATTTTAATTAAATCAATTTGCAATTCGCAAGTAAAATTTAATTAATTCGTAATCAATATGGAACATTTGAAGATAGGTACCCATCTTCAATTTAACGTACCTTTACAACTACGTAACTCCAAATTGCAAATGCAATGCTTATATCCCTCACAAACCTATTTTAAACCGGAGAATTTTTGCGTTAAGTATACTGATATACTTAATACAAAAACACTGAATAAAACTTTTTATTGCACACAATATAGATGTTAGGGAAACACGAATGCAAGTTGAGGTGCGGTGTTCCAGCTAATAGATCGTTCAATTCTGTCATATTCTATAATAAAGACATATTTCATATTTTGCGCTTTTCCTCTATCACTACAGGGTGTCCCGAAATAAATGCAATAAAATTTGGTCAGAAATTCTTAAGAGAAATTTAAGGACCCGTATTTTTACTTTTGATAAGTGCGGCCCTCTTTCGGAGATATAGTCCCCTGAAACAAGCCCCTAAAAATTTAATTTTTTTTATATCTCGGAGCTATATCGCACAAGAACCACCAAATTTGGTACACAGGGATTTTATGACATGTAGAATGCGATGCTTTTGGCAAGGGGCCCCCACAAGACACTTTTTCGGGGCCCCTTGCCTTTGGGGCCACTGAACTTTAGTTGCATATTTAATTTTTAAAAAAATTAGTAGCCTCTTAGAAACTCCCAGGAATTTAAAAACTTTTTTGTCTCTTAAAATTTTTTCGAAAAACGCAGCGTTTTTCGAAAAAATGGCAAAATGTGATTGGATGCATATCGAGGTTCATATGAAATTTTAAAGTGTTAATCGTAGGTGGCTGGCATTCGCAATAAACAATCAATTTTATTCTGTGACAGTTGTCATTAACCAGTGTCAAATTGTTACCATTAATAGTTGTCAGTAATCATTGTTCCCGAAAAAATGGTGAGATTTTCTGTCCAAGAAAGGGTACAAATGCACCTAATTTACGGGGAGGCTCGTGGAAATTCACGTCTCGCACGCAGATTGTTCATTACCATTCAATGTTTGCACGAGTACATCGGCAGCTAATGGAGACAGGATCCGTAGTTGTGAGAAAACCTAACTCAGGGAGAAGTTATTTATTAACTCCCGAACAGGAAGAAATTATCTTAAATTTAATTGAAGAAAATCCCGAAATAAGCATAAGACGCGCGTAATCTCCACTTGAGATTCCCAGAACAAGAATACACCGCTTTATCAAACGACAACTGTTGAAGCCTTTTCACTTTCAAAAGGCCCAGGAACTTAAAGTAGAAGATTTGCCACGAAGAAGACATTTTAGCTTATGGGCTCTTCAACGTTACAACTTAAATCCGGGATTTATACGAAATTTTTTCTTTACCGATGAGGCGTGCTTTACAAAAGATGGCCTAATAAATTTGCACAATCTTCATTATTGGGCTATGGCAAATCCATTTGTCTTAAGGCAGACTCATTCGCAAGAAAAATTTTCAATTAATTGCTGGGCTGGAATTGTCGGAGATTGCATCATCGGTCCATATTTATTGCCTCCACGATTAAATGCTGAAAGTTACCTTAATTTTTGGAGCATGAACTACCGCCTCTTATGGAAGATGTTCCTCTCGGTATTAGACGCAATTTGTTCTTTATGCACGATGGTGCCCCACCACATCGGGGGCACTTCGTAACTGAGTGGCTGAATGAAAATTTCCAAGGGCGATGGATAGGTAACAATTCTCCTCATGTAACATGGCCCCCCCGTTCTCCCGATCTAAATGCCATGGACTTTTTTTTCTGGGGGGCCATGAAGAATCGCCTCTATGCCGTACCAATTAGAACCCGGGAACAATTACATGAACGAATCCTTGCTGCGGCTGAAGAAATTAGATTCCCAACATTCACACGAAAATACGGCAAAATTTCGTGTCACGTTTGCAGGCTTGTGTTGAACAAAACGGTTCTCACTTTGAACACGTTTTACGGAACTGACCAGTGTGATTTTAACAAACTTTTAGAATTAAATTATTTAATCATGAAGTACCATTAATTTTGTTATTAATTTCCAAGTCCATTGTACCTTATTTTGATATTCACATTTTCTTATTAATTGTTAATGTTTAACTTGTGATTTCTTTAAATTAAAATTAAATTTCTTTAAATTGTGATTTTTACAACTACTGATCCTGTCTCTATGAGCTCCCGATGATGGTTAATGACAACTGTCACAGAATAAAACTGATTGTTTATTGCGAATGCCAGCCACCTACGATTAACACTTTAAAATTTCATATGAACCTCAATATGCCTCCAATCACATTTTGCCATTTTAATAATTTTAAGAGACAAAATAGTTTTTAAATTCCTGGAGTTTCTAAGAGGCTACTAATTTTAAAAATTAAATATGCAACTAAAGTTTGGTGGCCCCAAAGGCAAGGGGCCCCTGAAAAAGTGTCTTGTGGGGGCCCTTGCCAAAAGCTTATCAGCATCGCATTCTACATGTCATAAAATCCCTGTGTACCAAATTTGGTGTTTCTTGTGCGATATAGCTCTGATATAAAAAAAATTAAATTTTTAGGGGCTTGTTTCAGGGGCTATATCTCCGAAAGGGGGCCGCACTTATCAAAAGTAAAAAATACGGGTCCCTTAAATTTCTCTTAAGAGTTTCTGACCAAATTTTGTTGCATTTATTTCGGGACACCCTGTATTTTTGTTCTCGTTTGTATATATCTAAATATAGTTTCGAAAATAATTACTGTTTTTAACTATAACACGTTTCAATTTACAATTTGAATATCAAGTGTTTTTAAGCTCGGACAAAATCATGCATTCTAAATTTTCTAAAAATTGAGCTAATTGAACATATGTTGCTATCCGCTGTTTTTTATAGGTTTCAACCGCCATTTATTCGCTTTTAACTGTATTTCTATGCAAGAGCTATTTAATCAAATGATTTTAATTTTTGTTACGTATATGTACCAGATTAAATTAATTTTGTCATGTAACTGCTTGGTTTAATGTTTATTTAAAACGATAGTTTTAATTTTAATAAATATTCATAAATACAATTGGGTACACAATTTGATTTGTTAATTTTTTTAATACATGCAATATTTAAATCGTATCGGAAATATTTGCCACAAAAACAATTACGCGAATAAAAAAATGTGTTCAATCAACTGGGCTTGTCATTGGTATAGGGGGAAAATACTGTCGGCAACTCTGACAAGGCAGTTGTAGCACTTTTCATGGAATAAATAGAATTGAAGAGCCCACAGTAAGTGGGAAACCCCATAATGAGGTCGCAATACCCAACTATTGTCGGTTTGGAAATGAAAGAGAGTAATAAAACCCCGAGATAAGAATCGGGTAACACTAATGCTAACAGGTAATGAGTGTAGATTAGTATATTTTACTGGATACACCATAGGGCAGAAGCCAGTGTATTGTGACAGATCAATCCAGTCTTAGAGCTGAATATACGAAGACGTGCTAGTGCAGTAGAGTAAAATTTGACTTGTGTTTAGTAACTATTGTGCCAGTGGATATAATATTGTTTGGGTAAAATGTCTAGTTTATCAGATTACGTACCTGCTAAACGCGTGAAAAGATGTGCGCTGTCTCAGAATGAGAAGATTATTATATTAAATGTATTTAATGCATTGAAACACCAAAATCCTACCAACAGTGTTGCGACATCGTGCAAAGTGTTCCAAAATGACAGGGAGTGAAAAATCGACTATTTACAGACTTTTAAAGGAAACAAAAAATGAACAAGATACTGTAAATCCCCCAAAATCATCTACAGGGAGGTCAAAAGTCGTTATTGATAATTTCTTCTTCTTTCACTCATTTTATTATATATATATTATATAAAAAAATATACCCGAAATTTTGCCCGCCCTAACGATATACCCGCCCATGATAGCGCTGGAAACAGTGCCTGCGTTCTTACTGAAAGTTAACAAAATGGCATTCGATTTAGCACATAGTAAATCATTCTGCTAGATACTTATAATTATAAAAATAATGAAATTAATTTCCGCCACAGGACAAGTCTGTAGATGACATATAGAGACAGTTCCTATAAAGTGATCAACTATGGTAACAAGTTTCTTATACTCAAGTGGATTCACAGTTCAAAACATTGGTGCAAGAGGGATAAAACTACTTGTTCTTACTCAAGTATACATGCAGCGCAATCTAAGGCACCTATGTTATTCAAGACTAGAACGACGGATAGCAACTATTGGGATCCCACAATTACTGCCCTATAGGAAAAACTTACAGAACGAACGACACTTATAGTCAGGTAAACGTAATAAACGTACGTTTTTATGGAACAGAAACAGAATTCATTTGTCTATGCTGATCTTGAGACGGGGATCAGCAGTGGTGTCTATCTAACATACTGGAAACGCGAAACCCGCTGCTTTGGGATATTCAAGAATTAACTGTTACAGATTCATGTTAATACGTGTTACATCCAATCAAAGTGTTGGACGCAGACAAAATACTTTGTAGCCATTCCAATCACAAGGCAACCTCCGGGATACTATTGCCAGTGCATGGATGGTCTAAGAAATATGAACTCTCATATTATAATCATTAAGTGCCAATAAGACAGGTTCAACTGCTTATATTTTGGAATTTTTACCAGTTCTCTCCTACAATTTTTTTATTATTAAATAAACATAAACTTTCAATAATCGGATAGATCCATTTATGAGGTCCTCCTTTTCTTTCGCTATATGTGCATATTTGAGAGAATGTACTGTGGAGCTATCCACGAACGCTTGTCTCGATAGACAGATTTCAATAAAGGCTTTGAACCCAAATTGTAAAAACTGTTAAAAGTTGTTCCTATGCTACAGTTTTTAGTATTTCTTATAGTAACCTATCTTAAATCAGACTTTGAATTTTGGAGAAATAAGTTTAAACAGGGCATTGTATGTTTAGAGCAAACTAAACTAATGGAAACCTTACATTCTTTGGACTTTGAATTTTGGATAAATAAGTTTAAACAGGGCATTGTATGTTCAGAGCAAACTAAACCAATGGAAACCCTATATTCTTGTTTGCATAAAATAAGTTAAAAGTTGAGTATGAGTAAGATCAGACTCGGAGAGATATTTATTATATAGTTTTATCAGAACACTATTCACTGAATCCTGAGTCAATGCAAGGTCTTAGTACGCCTGAGATTCAGTCTGCTTGGTAAATCTTTCTTAGATATAAATGAGTCAAAGAAATAATTGGCTAACAGGTTTTTGTACATTATGCAACGAATAAATTTGATAAACTCATCCTAATATTTTGAAAGACTGACCCATAGGCAAAGGAAGAAACCTCTGCTTCCAGAAAAGCATCACCATTTGATTTAAAATTTGTAGACAGAAATTTATGTTATGGAGTATCTGATTTAGATAAGAATACGTCAAAAGTGATCCAATAAATATCCCTTGAAGTGGAATGTGTAGTTAGATAACAAAATTTGTGGTTGACAAATTAGTTATGTTCTGTTAATTAGCTGACACAAATTGTATGGTACTAGGGTTTTAATTATGCTGTTTAACGCTTACTTCATTACTGTAATTTAAATGACAGATAACAATGTGTGCATAAATCCATTTAAATAGTTGCATGAAGTATGAGCGTTAACCATTACCAACAAAGGGAACCTAATTATTTGTAGTCTAGTAATATTTCTCTTTAGTATGAATATTGAGACAAACGTATCAAGTGATGTAATATTTGAAAATTCTTATATCATTATATTTGTTATGTATTCACTATTCAGTGAAAATTTATTTTATTAGGTGCCATGATATATTTTTAGTACCTACTTTAATTTGAGTAGATAATAATAATAATAATAATATCTTTACCCCTCATTCTAATCACAGGGATTAGCCCAGAAGTCGGAGACTTGTGCGGGAGAGGGGGCGGCATATTATTATTAAGCAGGCCGCATTTGCGCCCAGGAACGACTTACGTTGGTAGGCCCTAACCACTATTCAGTGCAGGAATGATGAAAACCTGGAAAACCTCATTAATTAGGGAAAGAATAGAAGTATCTATTGAAAAATCTATATATTTGAGAAGAGCATTCAGAAAGTAGTATCAGATGTCAAACAGAATATGTTTTAAAAGTTACATTTAACATGAATAGCTTTATAAACAAATGGCTAAGCATGGTGTTGTTTCTTAATAACTCAAAACGTGTAAAATTTACCATTAGCTTCACACTATACAGACAAATATTATGAACCAATGTTCTATAAACATGTTTCTGTACCATTAAATATAAAACTCAATAAAGTATATTCAGTGGACAGTGCCCGTAACGTTCAGGTTATTAGCTTGAAGTCAATGAGCTGTGACGTTTCGGTCCCTGACTTCACGTATAAATCTTTTCAAAATTTCTGGTACATATGAAATATGTTAAAATTATTTCGGTTTTCCTATATTTCTATGGTTTCTCTGTATAGTCTTGCCTATAATCTTTCCTCTTTTACCAGAATCTTGGTTTCTTCTGGTTTATACCAGAATTTTGGTATCTCAAGTTTAGAGAATGTTATTGTTGTTGAGCTGACTCTTATGCTCTTTCAACCTCGTATTCACATGTATGCCCGTCTGCCCAATATATGCATTGCCGTATATACACGATATACCTACTGTAACACCTGTGCCTTGGACTCTTGCTTAGTCTTAGGTGTTGCTGCTCCTATCCTCTGCGAAGTATTGTAAACTGTATTAATATTGTCTTCTCAAAAGGCGCCCTATTTTATCCATACATTCTCGAAATGTTTCCATTTCCTTCATTTTCGGGGTCATCTTAATGGCTTGTTCGATATTCCTGTTCGTGTCACCATTACCCATAAGTAATCTCATAAGAGCCGTTCATAAATGGTCTAGTTTTTCTAGCTGTTCTATCCTGACGTGGTGTGGTGCTTGCTCGATGTAGCAAAGCTTTGATACCTTGTTTTTTAGTAGGATGGTGATGTTCCATCTGGTTTTGTCTTAACAAGAACATCTAGGAACGACAGAGGGTCATTTTTCTACAATTCCACAGTGAACTTAGTATCCGGATGTGTTCCAGTATAACGAGAACTACTGGATATTTTGGTTATATTTGCTCCAGAGACTTTGCTATGTCAAATTTTTTTGGATCAGTAGTTTTCCAGATGACGATTGACGCATTTCCCGGTGGAACACCCTGTACTATTCGGTCATTCTGCAATTAATTTAATTACATCATCTGCCGTGCGACTAATCAATACTTTAGAATGAACACTCAAAGTTAGATATTAAGGGTTAAGGTTCTTAAAATATCTATATGAAAATCGTGAGGTCAGGTATCAAGCTGGGGAGATATATGACTCTCGGGTTGTTGATGCGTTGGGTTATCTTGTACTACATAATCCAACGCAGAAACTTTGCCGAGACTGAGTTTACCGTTGGATTACCGTTGAAGGGGGATTTTCTAATTTCCTTTTTGTTATCTATATAGCGATTTCGAAGCGTTCGGGAATTTTATGTTTATAACAACCGCAAAAGTTTATCATGAAAACTTAAAAGAATCTCCAGTGATATACAGGAGGTCCTGGATTTATTGATCAGGACTTTGGTTGTTATTATTTTAATATGAAAAATTCATGTAAACATAGATTCTAAAGTCGTTCAATTTTGACAAAGGACGTTGAAGTTTTCTCAAAGAAACCATTTTTATTTATATTTTCTGAGCTATCAAAGATATCGAAACAGGATACAGGATATAGATAAAATAATATAATATAAATTTTATAGTTTAGTTAGAAGCGAACTTGTAGGTAATCAGTACCAATAATTCAATAAAAAAGTAGTAGTAGTAGGAAAAATTAAACCAGAAATCATTTTTTGATTTAGCATTCAGTGAAGAACAAACAATACTTATATATTTTAGTTATAAGTTTATTTTTGCAATTTAAATATTTCATATTAATTTTGGAAATATTTTGACAGAAATCTAGTTTGGTTGTAACAATTGTAATAATACAGTTAATATTAGAGGAGCTATTGATGAAGTTCCATTAACTTTATGATAGGGTATTATCGAGAATAGGTCTGTCCACAAAATTATGATATTAACTGAAAAAGGTAGGCTTAAAAGTGCTATAAAACAGCTGTGAAAATAAAAAATATAGCATTTTTTTTAGTTATTCACAGTAGAAGTACCCTTAAAAGAGATAAGTGTAATCACATGCTTGCTGATGTGGTTGCGGACCTTACCTTTTAAGGAGGACACTCTTCGATCGGGGTTTAGTCGCATCGCGGACCATGCACCATGTTAATCTTTTTCTAGTCTACACCCATCCGCCGAAAATCTAGAGAGTGACTAATCGCTAGCTTGTGGACAAGCGCGACGGGCGAAGCGTGCGAGGAGCAACATTTTATAAAAATACCTAATAATAATAATTTTTTGTCAATTTCGAGACCTTAGATAATAGGTCGAAAATAATAGAAACTGACTATGTCACAGCACAGAAATGAGTCCGGGAGGTGAGGGTTGCATGATTACCAAGGCGTGCTATTTGAGAATGGTTCACAGCTCACAAAATTATCAAACATAAGTTGACGTCCTCCGTGTTATCCTCTCCACTAATAAGAATACCATCCTTTTGGACAGCGATGGCCCACCACCACTCACTCACATCTACCTGATGCGCAGTCCACAGATATCACACTTTAACACTTAAGCCTTGTCTTCATGAACGCGAAATTCACGGATTTCTGCATGAGTTTCGCAACTTTTGTTTTAATTATTTATGGCGGGAAAATCTCAACTTTTGACAAATTTTGTAAAATAATAAAAAGTACAAATATTTTTGTTACTTTCATTATTATGTAGTGTTAATAAGTTTGTTTTGAGCTTCTGACAATCTACCATGACAGTTTCATGATCAATAATATCAACAATATCAATAGAAAATGTAATAGTTGACAAAAATTCGTTACAAGTAGAGATTTTCCCACCATTAAATTTTTATCGCGCAAATAATCGCGAAGTTCGCATCCATAAGGACAAAAAACTTTGGAATATATTACATTATATGTATATACACGCTATTCACTATTGATTAATAGCACTGTCACTATAACGGTGACATATTAACACTTATTATATCATATCATACCGCCTTCCGTATGACCTTTATGTATCCAGGTTTTGTCAAATTTAATATATTATTCGATTCAAACTCCTACCTTTTAATATTTATTTTAATAGTTTCTTCGCCATTTCACTATTTCGTTTCTTTTTCTACCAGTATACTCTCTTCGATTTAATTTATACGGATATTGACATACCATAATTCATATGGCTTATGGCTGCTATGTATTCCACCACTTTTATTGTACACATAATAGGTAACTACATAATATTTCAATATCAGTTACACTCATATTTTGACCTCACGCCCTAAACCCTTCATACATGTCATTATCCGATATTTCTCACTTGTTAAATTAGAGCGTTTACGATTTTGGAAATATGGTATAACGCTTGAATTATTCTCCATTTTTAAGAACACAAAATCCTAAAAAATTGATTACATTCACAATTAAATTAGCAGAAAGATATACCCGAAGTATTGCCCGCCTGATTTACCAGCCCATAATAGCGCTGGTAATGGAACAGATGGATCCGTCAGTTCGTCACAACCAATAGAAAGTTTCGATCTGGCGCATGCGTATTTGCTGCAGCAGAAGCTGTATCATCGGGTATGTTCTCAGAGATATACGCCACACGATTTTATAGGACATATACAGGGTGTTCACGAATAATGGTCAGATATTTTACCAGTGTGTTCCACAAGCCATTTCAGGGGTGGATCTTCATATAAAATTTTTCAATTTGCGTCCTTCCTGTTATATTCGAGTCTCAATATGGCGGAAAAATAGTTTTTTTATTTTTATTTAAAAACGGTTTTACTTAGAAATATCAATTTTGGTGCACATTATCAGCTAGTCAAAAGCTATTTTGTGGTGGTGTCTATTCCTTAGCTTATATTTCTGGAGGGCGGGAATGAGCAACCCCTAGATCTATTTCTTTCAGAACTTTTTCCTGCATTGGCCAATTTCAACAAAACTTTTTTTGCATAGCAACCGCCTACTGCGGTTATCAGTAACCGGTGACGAAAAGATGTTTAGAGTAAGGAAAACTATTTTTATTTTTTTCCGCGCAAACTGTTTGTTGCATGAAAAAATTACAAGAAGGAAAAAAGTAGTAGTTAGGTGAAGTATTTAAAAAAAAAGTTTTGTTGAAATCGGTTGTTGCAGGAAAAAGTTTTGAATGAAATAAATCTAGGGGTTGTTTATTACCGCTCTCCAGAAACATGAGCCAATTAGTAGACATCATCACAAAATAGCTTTTGACTAGCTTATAATGTGCACCAAAATTGAAATTTCTAAGTGTAACCGTTTTTAAAGAAAAATAAAGAAACTATTTTTTTCCACCATTTTGAGACTCGAATATCTCAACAGGAAGGACCCAAACTGAAAAATTTCATATGAAAATCCCCCACTAAAATCGCTTGTGAAATACACTGGTAAAATATTTGACCATCATCTGGAACACCCTGTATACGGGCTGCATGTATGTTTCTTTGTGTCGACTGCTATAAATTGTGAGTGGGTTTATAACATGAGGCTCTCTACATTTTCGGTGGTTGGGTATCGTGAAGAATCTAATGACTTTAAATGTATACGTTCACACTAGCAAATCAGAAGCTGAATTGGCTCGCGGTCTCAGCTAAAACTTTTTGGAAAATTTGTACCAGTCGCGTCAAATAATAAAGGTAATAAAAATATATCTTCCACGTAACATATTTTCACATCTAAATAGTACACGAGAACCACTCGGAAGCGCTTAGAGAACGACATATGCGACTGATTTTATAAAAGTCTGATCAGATCGGCACAGAGCGGTTCGCTATTCTCAGATTTCATTTTGTATTTTCTCCATATACTTCTAAGCAGAGGTCATCTTAGTATACCCTGTATAGAGAGAAATGCGAGAGTTCCTAGATCTACATTTTTTTTCTTTTGAAATTTATTTGTTTTGCTTTGTCACATTTATTTTTAATTGTTAAAAGTTATTTTTTTTGTAACTCTTTAAATAAGCAATTTATTTAAAAAAAAGACAAATTAAACTTACAGAATAATTTAAAATTCACGTATTTTGCAGAAAAACTTGTTTTGATTGTGGACGATTACCAAAAAAGTAGTAAAATAAGCATGATAACAAACAGCGCTGAAAACTGGTCGCTAATCAGTCGGTTCCTGTAAAACAAACAATCCGGTATCAGGTCGCTCCGGCTGGTCCTAATGCGCTTATATCATTTGCGAGGCCCTCCAGAACCAGCAGTTCTAAAAAATTCAGTAACGCAATCCGAGAAAGCTGCGGCTGGTGGAACATGAATAATGCAGGAGTTTCGCGTAATTCCTCCTCGAAGTACAGGACAAATTCGAAAGAAACTTCGTTAATATCGTTACAATGAATATTTTCGCCATGTTGCTATTCAGCGGGAGTGTCAAAAGCACGTGATGAAACGACGGTTGTTCAATCGACTCGACGAAGGTACGGGGCGAATACGATTGTGAATCACTAGGTTTGTTCCAAATAAAAACTTTTGTACGACCACGATACCGTCACGAGATTATATGCACTGATAATAGGCGCATACGTTAAGTTTGTATTGTGCATTGAAAAGCGAATGTTTGGAACGTTTTCTTGACCGAAAAATGGGGACAAACATAATATAACTTCTGAATTTAACTTTGAAGTTGTAAACAGCCTCGTATACAAGTCATTATTTAAAATTAAAAGCTAGTCATGGATGGACATTTTAAAATTGAATTTACTATTTATCAATCAAAAAAACGACTAACAGTTGACAAGTAGTTCCTACACATGACCATGTACTGATATTATCGCCGTGGGACGCTCGTCCCAAAGATATTTGAAACGCTAAGGAAATCGTACAATGAATGATAATTTTTAATTTGGAACAGTTATTTGCTATTGCGCAGACTCGAAACCGTACATTGTACGGTTTTCATTTGGAACAAACCTACTAAAACAAAAAATGGCAATGAGAGGTAGTAAAAGCACCGCTAATGTGCAGTTTATAAAATACTTACTTCACAAAATAATGTAGTGTTTAACAAGTTGTTATTTTAAATTGTCCACAGTACGAAACAGTAGTGACTTCACTACTGATGTAAAATACTCCAGTGTGGAATTGTTCTAATGATGAATGAAATTAACGCAATAGATAGTATAGGTAGTCTATAAAAAGAAATTTGTAATAAAAAATAATGAGAGATTGGGAATGGATTCAGAACAGTGCGTGACATAGAGACTTATACATGTTTTTTAATGAAGTAGCAAAAATGAGACCACAGATTCCTTAGGTGAAAATAAATCGATTAAACATGACATACTCTAAGTCGCATAATAAAAGATTGAAGGTATCAAAGTTAAAATTTCGATATTTTTAGATAACTCTTTAAAAAATCCACATATTTACATAACATTTATAAATCGGGGGTTTTTACGGGCGAGAACTTCAAATTTGTTTCTAATTTTGATGTCACTAATAGAGCGCGCCACTTGTGGCACACCATTTCTTTTAAATGGCAACATTTTAGCAGCCTAGGGTATCCATCTGACTATCGAATTAATAGATTCTCCTATCTGTTTCATTTGAAAAAGGTATACCTCAGTGAAGTCGGTAGGAGTAACCATTTTTGAAATAATCATATTTGAAATACTCCGTGCACTAGTCTAAGAGCCAGTGGCCGGCAACCTATAAGTAAATGATTATACCTGAAATTTTGCACAGTGAGTCTCTTATACCTATCACTCGCTAAGCCCGGCGAGGCCGACTCAAGAGTTACTCAGGTGCGAGAAGTATGAAAATGTAATCAACTTCGTTATTAAATTAACAAAGCTGCCGTTTGAAAATTTTAAAATATACAATTATTATTATATAAAAATAACAAAGGCAGACGATTACCGTGCTTCTAAGGTCATGGCAGACACTTGTGGAATTGGCAAAAATTATAAATTTCAAAAGTATTTGATTAAATCTGATTTTTGACGTTAAAGAACTGTCAGAAATGTCAAGCATTGTAATCGACACCACCAAATCTCAGAACCTGTGCCAGAAATAGAGGTTATTTGTTACTTATATTATTTTAATATAAAAATCTGCTAAATATAATAAATAATAAAAATAAATGCCTAATTTGTCAGATCTGAAATTTTAAAATTTTCAAACAGCAGCTTTTTTAATTTAATAACGAAGTTGGTTAAATTTTCATACCTCTCGCACCTAAGTAACAGTTGGGTCGGCCTTGCCGGGCTTAGCGAGTCATCACCTCATGAATGATAGGTATAACAGACACACTTTGCAAAATTTCAGGTATAATCATTTACTTATAGGTTGCCGGCCACTGGCTCTTAGACTATGTTTTGGTTTCAGATAAAGTGCCTTTTGCTGAAAATACAGCAAAATGTTACTTGAAAAAGTTGTTCATAATGACAAACTATGGGGACGTGCAAAATTTCAAGAAGATCGGCAAGGTTTGACGAAACCATTTTTGAACAAAGCAGCTTTTATCTTCGATTATACAACATAATAAAAGTGGTTGCGCCAATTGAATTACCCTAAAGTATCTATATACGATGTTTCGAAAATAGTCAAGGAAAGTGAAGCAATAGAATCTTCAGCCGATTTGAGAGGGTGTGATTTATACAGGGTGATTCTTAACTCACAAAAAATTGGAAATAGATGCGTCACGAAACATGGAGTCGATATCATAAAAAGATTTTGAAAATCACAATTTTCAAGAAAAAAAATATTCATGTTGTATGTTCAACCTTTACATCGCTGAGCTACTGTCTCTAGTCAAGCGATTCCGAATATTGAAATCCAATTACTTAGATATAGTATTAACGTTTTTGTGATGCGAGATAGATAGATAGATAGATAGATAGATAGATGGATAGATAGATAGATAGAAAGATAGAAGTGTCAAAAATAACTTACGTGTATGTACGTGAAAGGATGGAGGTCCAGTGCGTCCATGGCGTAATGCAGCAGTGTGACTTGTCATACATGAAGCTGATGAAACTTCTTTGATTGATTCTTTTTGAATGTCTGTTGAATTTAGAATGTTTCTCATGCAATTTTTTAGCATGTAGTATAGTTTTTGAGTAAAAAAATAAAGCTCACCCTACACGCACATAGTCTTCTTTCCAATTTCTAATTTACACATCGATATCTAGTAGGTTTCCATCAATTTGCATTTGATGACAGTTCATGCTACTTTGATATTAAATATCGCTGGCAGATTCATTTTAAGATACATCAATCAAAAATGTACTTCTCAGGCTGTTGGAATCAACACATTGGCGAAGGCCCTCAGTAGTTGCTTCATTCCTGAATATTGCAAATCCAGAAGCATATACTGACCATTGTATGAGGCGCACTTCAACAACTTTATTGGTCAATAAATATGCTGATCTTACAACCATTAAACGGCGTGGTGGATGTAGCAGAAAGATATATGTTAAGAAGTCCATATCTGACAAACTTGATATTGCAAAGAAAATCCAAGGAAAACATAGCAGTTTCTAACAGGAAAAGATATCCGTAACTTGTGCAAATTCTTGATACACTTCGGCAGATGTTACGCGTTCCAAAAATTATGGCAATAATGTAACAAGGATTGTTATTAACGGAAAGTTAAATGTGAATACAAAAAACGAAATGTCTATTACTCCAAATGTAAATGTTAATGTTAATAAGTAAATAAATTAAATTTGTTTTATTACAGGTTTATTGCCTTTTTCATTATTCTACTAGTGAAATAAAATTATTCCACTACTGGATAAAGTATCACTTTCCACAGTTCATATGTGTGAATAAAAGTCCGATTATAAGGTGAATTGTTGATAATAATAATAATAATGATTATTATTTGTCATTTTAAATCAGCCAGTTTTTCATACTATTACTTATTACTACTTTCTGAAAATCCAACAATCAACTTTTATATCACAAATAATTTAGCGTTTCTAAATGTAGCACAACAGTTTTTACTTAATGATGTTTTATATTTAGTCACAGACCCACAAAAGCCTTCGATTCGCGAAATCCTGCTGCCTTAAGCAACCTTGCACAGTGTGCCCGAATTCTATTGTTTAATCGCCGACAGCTTTCTTTCACGAAAGCGATTTTTTGGATCAATATGTTACCCCATTCCCTACACAATTCCTCTTTAATGATTCCAAAGAAACCTATTTTCGCTGCTACTGAGTATTAAATTCTGTCAGTATTTCATTAAACGTAGAATATTTTTAAGGTAGAATGGAATCTCTTTCACCAGGGACACTGAAAGCTTGTCTATAAGTTCCAACTTTGACGTCATTGTCGAAGAAACTATGTATGATTCCAACTCAATCTACACTCTTTAATGTAAAGTTTCAATTGGTTTGAAATTGAATTTGCTTAAATGTGTTTTCTTCTTTCATGGAAGGTAAGTACATAAAATATATTTAACGTTTAATTTGTAATGGAAATTATTATTACTATAGTAAAGAAATAATTTATATTTATACACAGTTTATAGTCATGTTATTATTATGCTATGACATAAATATAACATAATTTATAGTTTGAAGGGTTTAGGGTTCTGGCATACAAAAGTATACACTATACAAAAGTACGAATTATAGTTATTTTTTATACAGACGATAAAATGTTAGTTCATGGTTGACCGAAAATTATTTATTTACGAATTCGTGAATTAATTTAGGGAGACGATAATGAAATTTTGTCGTTCTGTTTAAAAGAATGTTTTTTTCTGTAGCCCAAATATAGGCGCGTTTATGTGTAGAAAAATTATTTGAAACGATTTTAAATTATAGAAACTTTTACATAGTCTGCATTGGTTTCTATCGAATTTGATTATTAAATAAAGTCATCATTTTGGGATGGCATTGTGATGTCAACATCTATTTCTTCTTTGATGTCCTGGGCAATACTTTTAAGCTAGTAATGAAATAAATGAGACAAGCATGCAATAAACTTATGGTAAATAAATATTCTCATTAATTTGAATCTTACATACATTATTTATTTATATATAAATTCAATGTAATCACATTCAAAATGAACCGAAGCAATTCATTCATAATTAATTTTATTGAATATTATTTAAATATTTCAATGTTCAACCTATCGATTGCTACAATATTTCTGTATTACAAATTCTTAGTCTTGTTTTTTATTCTATTTCGTTTATTTTATGTTCTATATTTTTTTATTTTCTACTATGATATTTTTGTTCTATGCCATTAATATACTCGTACACGTGTCTTTTGACTATTTAACATGGAAATACTGTATAGTTATACTGCATATTTACATATTTATCCCTATACAAAAGCTGCAATCCACACATATCAACTACAGGCGAATTCCAAAATAATAGAGAGTGATTCATGTTATGAATCCGTTCACAATTTACAGCAGTCACCACAAACAGAAATGCATGCTGTTTGTATATTTTTTTAGAATTTAGAATTATATTGCAGCTTCTGATGCACCAAATATACATGCGCCACATCAGAATGCTCGATTTCTATTGATAGAGATGCATCTGCAGTGCAGTGCATGGGTGTGTGTTTGAGAAATTTTTGGATAATTATGTTCTTTTGCAACTTTAATTGTGATTGTAATTAATTTATTAGTCATTTTGTGTTTTTCAGAAAAGACATTAATTCCAGCTCTACAGCGTGTCCTGAAAATCGTAAACGCGCTCATCTAACTATGTAGTGAGAAATATATAGGATGATAAAAAATGTGTATGAAGAAATTAGTTCCCGAGACCAAAAGATATTAATGGAAGTGATGCGGTTGAAATATGTATAGTTCATCAAATGAATGTGAAAAGAAGAGTATACATGTGTGATCGTTATAGTGACAGTGCTAGTAACCAATAGTGTATAGTGTGTATGTAAATAGTGCAGTGTGTTAAAAGTCAAAGTGTGATATCCACGGAGTGCGCATCAGGTAGGAGTAAATGGGTGGTGTTAAACCATCGCTGTCTAAAAGGATGACATTTTACGGCTGAGTAAACTTTTTGAAGTAAACTTTTAATGATCACTCAATGTCGCTTTATATTCCTTAATTTGGTTTTTTGAACTCTTCTCAAGTGGTACGCCTATGGAATCTTGTCTCCTAAAACCATTATCACCCGTACTCATCCAAGTGCAGGCAATATCACTCTCTATTAGTTTGGCTACATTCGGCTAAATAGTGTTCTAATAAATTTCTCCAAATAATTATATTTGCTTATTCATGATTATAATTGCCAGCAGAACCCGTAATTTACAACTATAATTGTTACAATGAATGTTTGCTTCAATTTCTCTCATCATGCCCAAAAAGATGATGCGTTATTCCCAATAATATGACAATTGTGCTCATTTGTAGGAATAATTATATATAAAATGAATATACACTATACCTATAATTTGCGCACGTGTAGCTGAAGAATTTAGCACATTTCAGTCTAGTTCAGTATACAGAGAAACTGCTATTTTTAACGATTTTGGGAAACCAAACAATGTAGGATAATATTGTCAATTAAAATATAAATTATATGCATTTTGTGAAACATTTATTTTAACAAATTGTCCCAATTTTATGATAAACAAATACCACCATATGAGTTTGACTAAACAATTTAATCCTCTATTACAACTAATTATATATTTAACAACCAGATTATGCAATTGAGTGACAAAGTAAGAGACAGAGAGGCTGCGTCATTTTCGATTCTAAAATCTCTTTTGCATATCAGATATATGAATTTAATGCCGGTGGTAATAAGTTATATTCTACAAAATTCTCTGAAAGGATTTTCTGTTAACACTTGACTGATCCGTTTGGCGCAAGGACTTATTTAATGAATCTTTATTTTTTTCAGAAGTGTGGCAAAAACCCAATAAAACTAAAGAAAAACTTGTGTTTTTATTATTCAACACATATGTTCAATCGCAGTAATTAAAATTATTGATTTGCATTCAAATATTTAATGTTAATTTTTTTGCACTTGTTTTTATATATAACTCTTAAAACACAATTATATAATTTTTATACAGCAACTACATTTTATAAAAATGTGCCTATTTTACGCTATTAGCTGCTGTGTTTACGCCAATAACATGTTTATGCGACGAAACCTTACTACTTTAACTTTCCAAAAATTAGTTACAGGAACGTTCTTAACCACTGCTATAGAATATCTTGTGTTACCTGGGAAATGTGTAATTATATTTACAAGCATTTTCATACCGTTCTATCGACTTCTATGATATAACATCCTATCTGCCACATTTGTCATTTTTGACAGTGGGAGTTTGAGATTTTTGGTAAGAGATACCTAGTTGTCACAGGATTGTCATTTCGACATTAAACAAATTGTTACGGCAATTGCCTTTATTGTATTTTTTATTTAATTTTATTTACAGTAAACTGTATGTTGCTACTTCTGAATAATAGAGAGCGCTTAACACTCTTTTGAATCGCGCTCGAAACGAAAGCCATGTACGCTATCGTGTCCTTTCTTGTAAAAATGTTTTTTGATTGTAAGAAGAAACGATTTGTGTGTGTCTCGAGAACGTTAGCCATTGCTGTCAATAAAGTAAAGTTAATATAATCAATTTAGTTTTCAATCGTTCTATGCCATCCCAAAATAAAACTACAGTCCACAAAAGGAGGAAAATTCCTCACACAAATGTAAATGTAAAAATCATTTAAACGTGCAAAAAACTTGATAAGCTTTACAAGCGTTAAGGGTTACTGATGGTCTCAGGCAAAATTGGTAGGCCTTGGTACCCTCGACCACCAAACTTTTGCCTTCGACCAGGACACAACCCATACCGCTTTGGCGTCTTCCCAAATGTGTTGATTCCAAATGGAGTCATGGTAAAATATATTGCAGTAATAATGAATTTGGCGATTTATTTCGAACTGCTGACGTGGTAGTAATTACATCTATTTTCAACATTATCTATCTGAGTCTAGCATTATATTATTTTGCTCAAACATTACGTTTTGGATGAAGTGAAGATATGGAATGGCATATGGCTTTACCACTTCTTGGACTGTCATGCTGTTGGGCTGTTATATTTCCTCTAATGAAACTAATGCCGATCTGTTACCATACGCGATAGCACCCTATATCATAACGCCTACTGTGTGACGGACATGACACTCTCTGTCAAATTGTAAACCGCATCTCCTTATTCCATTCTTGGTCCCATAGTCTAAGAGCCAGTGGCCGGCAACCTATAAGTAAATGATTATACCTGAAATTTTGCACAGTGAATCTCTTATACCTATCACTCATGGGGTGGGGACTCACTAAGCCCGGCGAGGCCGACCAAACTGTTACTCAGGTGCGAGAAGTATGAAAATTTCGTTATTAAATGAACAAAGTTGCCGTTTTAAAATTTTTAAATATACTAGATCTAAGAAATTAGGCATTTATTAAAATATTATTATTTATGATATTTAGAACCTTTTAATATTAAAATAATATAAGTAACAAATTATCTCTATTTCTGGCACAGGTTCTGAGATCTGGTAATGTCGATTACAATGTTTGACATTTCTGACAGTTTTTTAAAGTCAAAAATCAGATTTAAGCAAATACTTTTGAAATTTATAATTTTTACCAATTTCACAAGTGTCTGCTATGAACTTGGAAGCACGGTAATCGTCTGCCTGTGTTGTTTTTATATAATAATAATTGTATATTTTAAAATTTTCAAACGGCAGCTTTGTTCATTTAATAACGAAGTTGGTTACATTTTCATACTTCTCGCACCTGAGTAACTCTTGAGTCGGCCTCGCCGGGCTTAGCGAGTCCCCACCTCATGAGTAATAGGTATAAGCACAGAAGTAGCTATATTTTCTGTGGTATAAGAGATTCGCTGTGCAAAATTTCAGGTATAATCATTTACTTATAGGTTGCCGGCCACTGGCTCTTAGACTACAACTAAATCATCTTTCTACACTATTGTAAGTGGTTAGCTTGATGTTGACATGTGAGAGGTAGCACCCAGTGTAGATGATAAGACAAGAGGTCAGAACTTCGCATACCGCGATGCACTGTACGCATACCCACCATCTCCTCATGTTCTTCAATGTTTGCAATAGTTCGGCTTACATTTTAACCAAGAGAAGTACACATTAAAAAAATATCAAATTAAAATGATATTTATAATAATGTGTGTTTACTTTTCTTTGTTAAATAGTATATGTAATGCCTACATTATAAATTAGTATCAGCACTGATGTCCAGATAGGTAAGGATCAATCTAAAATGAATCTTTGAATGGATTTACATAAAATTTTTCGCCAATAAAATAGTACTGAAAATTTATTAGAATTAACATTAAGTTTACGTTCAAGCGCTTAGTTTTTAGGGACGTAAAATTCACTATTTGATAAACAGAAACCTATATTTCAAAGGATATGTGAAAATAATGAATAGGTTATATTCCCCTGGAGAAAACAAACATTTTGGCCAGACGCTGCTGGGGTTGGAAACAAAATAGACATCAACTAACTGGAGAAATGCTTACGATAACAAAGCAAAGTGTCTGCGAGAAATAGAATGATAAAACTCCTATTCTCTATAGCGCTGTGATTCTACGTTATATGAAACAAAAGTGGTTTTATCCTGACGGAAAACTAGACAAATGCGTATTTCCTTTCCCGAGCTAAAATTGCATGATAACTAGAACTGGATTTAAGTTACAGTATTTGCAGCATTATTATGAAAATTAAGTTAATATTTTTCAGAATAATTAACATTAAAATTTATGTTTCGGAGCAAAATGTTTTTCAGTAAATTCAGATAAGGTTTTACTAAATGTAAGAATTGGAAAAATATTTTAATTACTTTCCCGGTTTGCATATTCTTAATTATTTTTTTTTGCTATCCTTTTAAGTTACATTCAGCATTTAAAGTGTTTATAATAAATTACAGTATTTTGTGTCCTAGTTTAAATTAAGTAAAACAGTATAAAATGAAACATAATTCTCTTAAAAAGTAGGTACAGTTTCCTATCTAAAATATTTTTATTTATGACTTCATGTAAAAGCTTTCCTATTCGTTAAGAGCTTCCAAAAATGCATGTTTAGAAAAAACAAGTCAACATCACAGATCCATTTCTAGATGTAAGATATATTCATGTTTTAATGTAACACCGTTTTTTATATTTTTGAAAAGTTTTTCCTGATTCCCATTGTCTAAATATGTCATAGTATTTTCTAACGCAGTCGTGAAACACCAATCAATGTTCAAATCGTTTATCCCGAACTACTTAATTGGATACTAAAATTACGATTTAATTACATACAACAGTATGTATGTACAAGCATACAAAAGTGCTAAAGTGACAATAGAGAGTTATTTGAAATACCTTTAATACTGCCAAACAGTATTAGGAACGATTTTATTTAAATACTGCTTGCCCTTATTTTGTTCAGAAAAATATAGTTATTGGTTAATAATTTGTCGGATGGGATTCCCTTATTCTTTTGTTTATATCTCTCAATTATTGCCATTTTAATGGTGAATGAGAAAAGGAAGAGAAGTAAATATTTTGAAAAAATTAAAATAAGTTTACGTATCTTTATTTCATTTTTCTTGAAACATAAGACGGAACTTATTTAAAAAAACGAAAAACATTTTATTTTTAATTTAGGTTAGCACGGGTATGACCGACTACGGCCGAACGACCCGATCTATCAAATAAGGGATTGCTCAAGGTTACCTGATCATGTATGAATATAGTCGAGCACTATCCTTATTATTGCTGCCTTAATAATACAGCACATATGCGCATGCTTAGATGTCAATATAAGGGAAACCTAAATACTGCTTAACCTTATGACACGTCCAATAACTCTCTATTATCCTAATGTAATCATATCTTAAGGGAAATCTAAGACCTTAATTTAGATAAAGGACGTATATGAAAACAACCGGGCACATACGACTACATTATTACATGAAACGTGGTTAGCTCACGGACTTCATCGCATTGCAGGACTGTTAGAAACAGCTATTCCACAGTATTTAAATTAATAGCCATCGTGAAGAAAATATTTTTAAAAGCTTCGTCCCGCAGGAAATAATTTCAAGGTAAACGCCATTACCATCAATTCTTGTAACGCGTTGCTATACTTAATTAGAAGCAGGAATTTCTAGTATGCAGTTTTTTCTATTCATTATAGCATTGCCGTTGTAAATTCAATTTCACATATTCACCAGTTATAAAGTAATATAGTACATGATGTCATGTAATTACAAATAATTTTAATTTATTGGTATAATAATTTTTACAGTACATTTGACTCAACTTAAAGTAGGCCACCTGAAGAAGCAATCCTAAAAATGCAGAACTAGGTCAGATCTCATCTATTGTGGTTGATTTTTCGAGTTGCTACAGTTTCAAAAGTGAACTGAGATATTTATAGAGTGTTTTCGTTAAACCAGGTAAGTAAACTTAGCTAGATTATTTTTTTAGATAACTATTGAATAGAGCTTTGTCTGTGGAATTGTTCATTAGCATACCTAGATCTTTGGTATCGGAGAGCATACATATGACTTCATAGATAGGAATTGAAGAATACTGAATGTTGGGAGTGGTAATGATAAACCAAGCACCGTTGTCATTTCTGATTTCACAACATCTGAACATAATAGAACTATTAATGAAAATGTGTTGGACTGCTTTGAGAATTGCTTCAAGAATGAGGGTAGTAGCAGTTTCAGTGGATATTTAATTTTAATACTTATTTTGTATCAATGTGGATAAACATAAATGGTTGTAAATATTGTTCAATAGACTTATATAAATTAAAACTTGATTTAATATTTAATATAAGGTTTAAAAGTGTCAACTTTAGCTTCTAAGATTAAAAGTGAATACTTTTGTTGATAAGATATCACTTTCTTTTTCTCAGTAAGGAAAATTTCAAGCTCACAGGCTCCTGATAGTAAAAAACTGTTATAGTTTTGTGACAGTTGGAAAAAATAGTATATTGTTGTATTAGGATTAATAGCGTTACTTTTCTGGCGAGCCGAGCGGATGCAAAATTGTAAGACAGAAAGACACTTTTAATCTTTTTAACATTTTTAATCCATGGATGAAAAGTGTCAACTTTAGCTCCTAGAATTAAAAGTGAATACTTTTATTGCTAAGATACCAATTTGTAATGCTAAATAGTTATTTATGCAACAAGTACGAAGCCTGAAGGCCTCGTTGGACAATTTTACGTCGCGTGCAATAAACACTTTTTGTACGAGTTGCATACAATAGTTTTTCTACGTTCATGCAAATACCAAAACATGTTTTATTTACATGACACTAAGTCTGGAAAATATGACGTCGATTTGAACGTTTATGTTTGTCATGATGACAAAACGCTGTAGTAGAATGACAGATGAATGCAATAAACATTTTATTGCACTAGTGCCTGAACGTAAAAAAACATAATTTTTTTCCCAGTAAGAAGAATGTCAACATCCTCCTGACTATAAACGAGGGAACTATTATAGACCGGAATCTCTAAAGCCGCGTACAAACCAAGTTCGAGAGCTGTTAGCGAGCTGTTAGCTAACACCTGACGAACTGAATGTGTACCAGAGGTCGCAAACAGCTCGTGTTCGCTTTGCGAGTTCGGCTGAAGTTCGGTACATGAGCGATAAGATCAAAGAAATTGTTAGCGAGCACGTGTTGAATAGCACTTGCAGTGTGGACGTTTTACCGAGCAAGTAGGTATATTGAAGTAAAATGGAGTGGAATATAGATCAAATTGGGAATTTGATCGAACAATATCAGTGCCATCCAAATCTATGGATTTCAAGAATTTCGAATTATAAAAAAAGGAATATTAAAAAAGACTCAATACAAAAAATTAGTGCGGTGTTAAACATATCGCCAGATGAAGTAGAACGCAAAATAGGTGTGATTTTAACCCAATATAGAAGAGCCCGTTTTTTCTCTTTTCTACAATCGACTTGATAATAATGAAACTGACATAGGCAATTAAAATATCTTCATCATCACTCTACATTTTAATCTTATTTCGTCAATACCAAACAACCTGCTTCGAACTACTGGCGAACCCTAACTTCATTCCGGAAACTAGAACTATACCTAGTGTGGACGTTGAGCTCGTGAACTGCTCACGAGCTGTTCGCGAATAGCTCTCGAGCTACTCGCGAACAATATCTTTGATCTGTACGCACCTTAAGGAGTGGAGAAAACTATGCTTAATCAAGGGACTGCATCGTTTTCTGCCTGTGCTCCTGACAGTCAAAAAATGTCATAGTTTTGTGACGGCTGGAGAAAAACGCTATTCTAACATGGTTATTGAACAGTTTATGTTATTTAAAGACAATTCCACATCTTTTTCCAGTGAGTAGCATCACAAATAATGTATTTAAAACTTATGAGTAATAAATTCATCTAAATCCTAAAATAATTAAAATAAACTTGGGCTTTCTTCGCAATTGATAGTATCTATTTGAAGTTGGTACATTTACGTCCACTGTCGACGTATTAATCCGCTGAAACAATGCCTCAACTGGAACTGGTATTTCATTTATCAGGGAACTAAATTGACTAATTTCGCCCTTGCTCTCGTATACAATAACGGCGGGGCCATCGGAGCTCGTTTTATTGGCGAGTCTATTCGAAGGTTGATAAGGGTAGGATTATTGTTTTAGGATAGCTTCCGGATTTTATTTGCGGCATTGCCATTTAGAAATTAATGACCTTGCAGCTTGTGCTCAGGAAACACTCGTTTAGCAACGTTCTAAAATAATTTTCTCTCACAAGCTGTCCATTACCGAAGGGTCAGCTCCGCTTTTATTGTTCAATTAATAACATATCATTTTTACGATTTACTTTCGTCTGACAACGCAGGGAATTAGTTTATTTTTATTTATTTGTCATCATATCGCGTGTAATTTAACATTACAGTGAACTGTTCACATGAGTAAACATAATATACCTGCATGAGCAAGTAATAAGTAAAGTTAAATTAACTTTTTTATCTTATTATTTTTTGATATTCCGACTAGAGATACACCTTGCCAAATATGGAGTGACATAATACATATTAGTCGAGGCAATGAACTAAAAAAGTTCTAAAACTAATTGTGGTGGACGGATCGGATTACGGTTTTCTGCACTCTCTTCCAAAAATTATTTGTAAAAAATGTGGCAACATGGAATTTCTGACAAATCGGAAATTGCATTGCTGCAGCCAAAAATGCATTATTTGAGAGGCCTCTTGGAAGATGTCAAAACATGGTAAATAAGTGTCAGAACTGGCCCAGATCGGGTACTTAAGGGTTTTCGAGGTCGCTGATCACGAATACGATGTTCAAATTGACCCCCCGAACACCTGGAGCTCAGAAACGCCGTGAACTTCATCTCCGTGAGACTCTCCCACAAATCACGCGGGAAAGAAAAAAAACGGCGCCCGGGGTTTTTTTTGGGTGGCTGAATCCAAATCTGGCATCGGCGAACACCCCACGGGCACCTGGTGCGCCGGAACCTGGACGCGGACGTCATCTCCGAGAATTTTCCTGAGAAGAGTGCCAAAAACTACCCGAAAATCATAATAGGGGCGTTTTGTGGGGCGTTGAATCCGAATTTCACGTCTGAAACGACCCCCGAACACCTAGTGCACCAGAACCTGACCCTAAACGTCATCTTCGTGCTTTTTCCGAAACAATCAAAAAAGGCGAACCGAAAATCGTTATGGGAGGTTGTTTGAGGTGCTGAATACGAATTTCACGTGGATAACGACCCCCCGAACCCCTGGTGCACCGCAACCTCACCCGGAATATCTTCTCCGAGGGGTTTCCATACACGATCGAAAAAGACGAACCGAAAATTGTTATGGGGGTTTTTTGGGTCGCCGAATCCAAATATGACATCGGCGAACACCCCACGGGCACCTGGTGCCTCCGAACCCGGACGTGCACGTCATCTCCGAAAACTTGCCCACCAAGATCGCTAAAAACGACCCAAAAAATCATTACAGGCGCGTTTTTGGGCCGCTTCATTCAGACACCTGGTGTACCGCGGGACCTGGACCTAAAGGTCGTCTCGGAGGGTTTTACAGACACGACCGCAACAAACCAAAAACCGTCTCATAATTTGACACATTCATTAATGTGTAACTCTCGCCTAGGGCCTTCGAAAAAGTTGGTCCAGTCCTGTAAGAACGACGAGAATAATCTCCCGCCAGATCTCCGGACATTAACAAGCGGCCTTTCACTTTTCTCAGATACTTTCTCCTAATTCCAAGCCCTGTCCACGAATGCGTAGAACGAGCAGCTGCCGGCAGTAGAAAACCAAAATACATTACAAAAGTCTGTCTGGAAAAGCCACAGAGGAGATGGTCAGGGTGAGGCTCCGGTGCACCAGGGGGCGGGGGGTCGTTATCGACGTAAAATTCGGATTCAGCACCCCAAAACCCTTCATAACAATTTTCGGTTCGCCTTTTATGATTGTGTCAGGAAAAGCCACGGAGATGACGTTTCGGGTCAGGTTCCGGTGCACCAGGGGCTCGGAGGGTCGTTATCTACGTGAAATTCGGATTCAGCACCCCATTAAATCAATTTCGAACTGTCCATTTTTATTTTTTTTACAAAACTGTAGTCTCCTGTGAATTCAAAATATTTTTTTTTAGATACGTTTTGACTCACCCTGTACATACCAACTTAGAATTAAACACATAACTTTGGGAAAATGAATTTTCGCAAGATGTATGCTTCTTTCTCGGAAATAAACTGAGATAATCTACTTACCCTGCAGGACGTAAATGATGCATGTGACAATATTTACGATGCTATGTACAATCGTTTGCAATAATAATGGCACTCGTTAAAATGAATTTTACGATTTATTTTGAACTTCTGACGTATTCGTAATGAAATCTACTTTAAATTTTTAACATTAGTTACTATAATTGTTTCTCTCACCAATAGAAATTTAATGAAGTTTCTACTCAGAACTTGCTGAAGTTTAAAAACTGTTTTAAGAAAGTGTCATTATTATTGCAAACGATTGTACACATGGTTCAATTTCCATGTTCCTATAAAAATAATATCTTCTACCAAACGATATTATCAAGGCTGGTTTAATAAAGTTATCATTTTTAATACCAAATTTAAGTTGCACTATCATAAATTATATACAAAGACGAAACTTGAACGTCATAGACAGATGTTATGAAGTACAGGGCGATCACGTGTAAATGTTAGATTCGACTGTAACTTTGTTATTTTAGAAAATATCGGAAAATTGAAACATGCATTCATACTAGTTTTCACAAGAATTTAAATTTTTTATGAAAAAAAGTACAATCAAGCATCGCACTGCTGAGATATTGATATTAACTTGATTTTTTCTTATAAAACATCTTGTATATTATTATATTTTTAGATTCTCCACTTTTTCCTGATTGCATTGATATAAACAAGTAATTTACTGTTTGCGAGATATTAATAACTAAGTAATTTCATAATTTAAGTTTTATTTTTATTAAAACGAATGTAAAACTGTAATTGAATTAATTTTATGGAGCAATTTGAAGAATAAAGTTTTATAATAAAATATGCAAACCCATTTCTTTGCTTTTCTATCTTTTCTTCTAAACGTATATGGTTTTTCCAAATTATTTAAACAAGATTCATAATATTCCTTTGAAGAAGCATACAAACATTTTATGTATGGAAAATCAAACGGAAATTTGAATGTAGCAAGGAGTCTCTATAAAGATGCATTTTTCAAAGGCATAATTTACCATATTTATTTATTTTGTAAAAAATATATTAAAAACTAACACTTCAAAAACAACACACTCGACACTTTGTATTGTCTTTTTTTTACGTCTCACATGGAATTTATGACAAAGTGACATATGCCACCTAGATTATTGTTTTTAATTAGCATTCCAAAATTAGTAATAAATTATAAATAAATTAGTGTTTATCTCGGAAACGGCATGTCAGGAGGAAAAAGTCCAAGACACACTGTTTAAGCAGAATTAACTTGATTTTAAGAGAGCGATACCAACTTGTCCAAAAATCAGTGGTATACAATTTTTTTTACTCTCTGAATGAAGACTATAGTATTTAAGATAGAAAATTTTAAACAACCTGTATCTCGAAAACTGCAGCAACAACAGCTGCATATAATTTTACTTAATAACTACTTAACACTTGATCTTAAACGTGCACCAAGTATAGTATATAGTAAAAAAAGAATGCACCGATGCATTTCAGAATTCGGAAAAATTTTGATACACCTGTATAGTGAGGGAAACTCTCAGCGTGAAACTACTTAGCAAAACGTAGTTACAAACTTATTTAAATCTAATCACGCTCATATCCGCCTTGATAATGAGTCCCTTGACAAGTGTTGTAACAGTCAAATTGAATACGAAGTTTAACATGCAACACGAAAAATAATAGATTGAGTCTTAGAATTAATTAATATTTAACACGGAAGTCATATTTTGTTCAATCATAAGATAACGTTTATCTAAACGGATGTCATTTATTTTAACACTTTCCTCAATTTTTAATTAACCCAAAATATATGAGAATGTATAAGTGATTATTTTTACTTGGTTGTATGTACAGGTACTCAATAATTGAAAACTCGTACCATAAAATAACTAATTCACACAGGCTGTGTCAAACTACCAAAATTTGATATAGATCCATCAGACATTGGGGTAGAGACGGGTAATTGTGCGCACTTAAGTCTAGACTAAGGAAAATTCTTCAAGTAAGCTATTTTGCCAAAAAAAAGTACTCTAAATATTTTTTTATCTGGTGTAGGCGTCTTAAATATTAGCCTCAGGTAGAATAACATTTCTACACATGTACCTATATTGATAAGCGATTACATCACTTGTTCTTAGTAAAGTATTTTATTGAATTTTAAAATACACTGCCTGTAAGTCATTAGTTTACTTGTAATTATTTTGCAGTTAACCGTTGTTACTGAAACATAAATCATTCATAACTGGAACCCACTATTGTCACAGTGGTACAGACCGGTACCACAACTTATTATGTTGCTGCGATAAGTGATCTTGTTCACTTGTCACCGCCGAATACGTTACGAAAAAGGCGAAATGTGCCAAAGGATCGTGAATCAGTACAATTAGGCGCCATTAAACTTCGTGTTTTGGGTAATTTTAATAACTATGAAATATCAAGGATTATTATTGCAGCAATGGGATTCAACTCTAAGCGCTTATATGAAGGTTCATTCGTCAATTCATTCAAGAATGGCTATGACCGTCACCGTGCGTCTCCGTGAGTTTGTTTGTTATTCCTTGTGCAGGTATGCTATCGATTTCTTTTTTGTTATTTAACTTTTGAGTGTATGTTCAAGTTCCTAATATATTTTACCGTGATTTTTTAATTACTTATGGATTTCCTATTTATACAAGTAGGTATATACTTTTTGAGTGATTTTATTTGCCTCTTTTGTTTCAACATTTAACACACTAAGACTTTCTAATTTAAAATGAACATAATTGCGACAACAAACAAATAAAAAAGTTGCATTGCACACAATTAATAATGAGCCTTTCAAAGAATTGCATTAAATCATTCGATATAGACAAACGTGTCACAGCTACTGCCAATAACTTCAAGTTCAAAACAGACAAGAAGCAGAAACATCTGTGTTAGTTTGTAGAAAATGGGTAAGATAGGCCCAAAATGTAGTTGTAATCAGGTATGTCAAACTATTTTACTAATTAAAACCACAAATTAATTATATTAACAATTAATAACAATAGCGGCAAAAGCAGTTGAATTTTCTGTATAATAATAGGTGCTGTAAAATGTAAATTATTTCTTATTTCTTTCAATTTTTTGTCCGGTGACCGATTATACGTCTTATCAGGTTTTACAGTGGACTAGTTTCCATTGCCGTGCGGAAGTGTGTTTTTAAATCATTTTTGAACTGCTTTTGATCTTATTTCTACAAAATTGTACTTGTAAGAGTCATTAAAAAATTATTTCTAGAGAAGTTCTTAATCAGCCTGTAATTTATAATCAGATTTACTTTTCTATCTAGGTGTAGCATAATCACAGTGGAAAATACAATAGGAGAATATGATTGATACATCTGAAACTGTTTTTTTTTATTATTATTTAGAAAGCTTTACAATTTAATTTTCTTATAAGTATTAATGTTTCTCTTCAGTGCCAGATATTAAACAAATAATTATGGAATATGAAGTAGTAGGTAATCAAATTAAATCGTTCAAAACCCGAAAGTACAAATAATGCTTTTAAGCTAAGCGCTCCATATTTCTCAGAGATAAATAAATAAGAGTGTGGTTGGATCCCTCGAAATTGTTTCTGACCATTCATAACGAGTAATTAGATTTTCTAGGGATGCTTCAGGGTAACACATGTAGCATTTTCCTGCTCCGACAAGTGAATACTCCCCCACTAATTTAATATTTCAGCATACAAATTCTTGGCACATATTTTAATCCCCTAAACCGCAGTTTTAAAGAGATTTGCATTTCCAGACATCCAATTTGCAACAATAAGGCAGGGGCGTAGTACCTCACGCGCAGCTTGTCAATTCCTGTTAGGGTTCGTAAACCACATAAGCCCGTAGAGAATGACCGCAAGTGCTGTTTAAAATGCATGCAATTGTTGGGCACAGACAGTTAGGTAGGGCTGCGGGCTAGTTGATTCCCCTTTCGGTTCCGATGGCGCGTTGTTCCTTTTGGTGTATTAATGTATTACATAGTACATAGCCAGCACGCAATATCACTAAGAATGGAATATTCTAGATGCCTAACGTACCTATAGTACCAATAATATTAGTATTATGTACAAGGGAACATTAAACAACGGGACTTACTAAATACAAAAAAAGTAAAACTGTTGATCTTCTCGATGTGTTTAAATTTCATTGCACCAAATCTAAGCGTCTTATTAACAAAGCCTATAGAAATTTTATAAATGATTCAGAGTGAGCATATTATCTAGTAATACCAAACAATTTTGTAGCTTTATTTAAAGAAGTAAAGGGTCTTTACGCATCCCTTCCGTAATATTTTATAACGACAATGAATTGTTCAATCCTACAGATATTGTTAATACTTTTGGAAATTACTTCAATAATGTCTTCATTCAATCACAACCATAATCATTTAGGATCACATTTAGTAATACAAAATATTCCTTATGAAGATATGAAGATGTTTCACAAAATCTTAGAAGATCTAAAGATACTTTCACGATCGGCGTTGATAGTGTTCCCAGTTTTGTTCTTAGAGATTGTGCGTATGCTCTTGCTCTTTGCATATATTATTCAATTGTATCATACGCCATTCTACCTTCCCGTTTTGTTGGAAGAAAAGCTTATATTTGTTCTATACCGAAAAAGGGAAATCTCAATTATGTATCTAATTATAGAGGCATTTCATTATTGTGTAATTTTTCTTAGATTTTTGAAACTTTACTGTATGGGTAAACTGTACTGTTTCACTAGACAGCTTATTTCGCCACGTCAAGACGGTTTTATACGGAAAAAGTCAACAGTATCCAATTTTATGTTTCTGAAGTTTTAGATAATCGAGGACCGGTCGACGTTGTCTACCCGACTTCCAAAAAGTGCTTGATGAAATAGACTACAATATACTCCTTGTAAAATTGGGAAGTTTTGGATTTTCTGAAGGTTTGATTAAATTCTTCACTTCTTACTTAAGCGACAGACATTTTATAGTAAGATATAAAAATTTCACCTCAGATTAATTTTTTCCAACATCAGATAATGTTCAATAATGCTTGTAACTGTGGGTGATTCATTAGAGAGTATTTATAGCTGGGTAGCTCGTTTAACGTGATTTTGTTGTATTAACTGTTAATTACATTTTGTTAATTTCATCTTGTTTGTATTATTATTTTTTTATTGTTATCTGTAATAGATCTTCATATGTATAGTTAAATGTACCACAATTTTTTTTGTTGTTTTTTATTATTCATGTTATTGTCTTTTTTCCTGTTGGAATAATAAAGATTAGGTATTATTATTAATTGTTTCATAACTTTGTTATAACGAGACTGTTTTAAGTCTCATACTATTTTTATTTTTTTACTAACGATCTTCCTAAGGTCATTATTTGCGAACATTTGTTATTTGCGGATGATTTTAAACTTTACTCTGAAATTAAATCTACAAATTCCGTTCACCTTCAAAAATGTATCAAGCACATATCTTCATGGTGAGAACTAAATCGTCTGAACTTAATATTTCTAAATGCAAAGTCAGTAATTAGTTATATTCGCAAGAATAGCTTTCCTATTTATGAACACTCCATTAGTGATAGTGCCGTTGGTAGGGTTGATATATTCAAGGATTGGGGTATATATTTTGGCAGTAAACTTACTTTTATCGAACATATCAATAATATTGTTTCTAGTGCCTTTAAATCATATGGTTTCATTTATCACAACTGCCGGGATTTTTCAAATACAAACACTTTCAAAACCCTGTTTTGTCTTGTGAGATCTCAACTTGAATACGGTTCGATAATATGGTATCATATTTATCAAGTTCATTGTCAGCGTATGGAATCAGTTCAGAGAGTCAGAGTTCAGAGTTTTTAAAATTTATATAATTTTTGCAAAACGGGTCCTATCTTTCCGGAGGTTTTTCCCAGAATCATCCGCTTAACAGATTTAATTTTGATTCGTTGGAAACCAGACGGAATATTATATTGATTCGTTTTCTGTATAACATCTTGAATAACAAAATTGATTGTACTGAACTCTTAGAAAAATATATTTTTGATACCTCGCATAAATTCTAGACACCAAGCTCTGTTTTACTGTGTTACCCCTCGCACATACATTTTAATGAAATATCCTATATCTTTAATGTGTGGTCTTTATAATAAAATTGGTTGTAACTGTGAGTGATTCATTAGAGAGTATTTGTAACTGTGTAGCTCGTTTAACGTGATTTTGTTGTATTAACTGTTAATTACATTTTGTTAATTTCATCCTGTTTGTGTTATTTTTTTTATTGTTGTATGTAATAGATTTTCATATTTATAGTTACATGCACCACAAATACTTGTTTTTTTGCTGTTTTTTATTATTCCTGTTATTGATTTTTTTCCTGTTGGAATAATAAAGATTAGGTATTATTATTAATTGTTTCATAACTTTGTGATAACGAGACTGTTTATGAAAGGTAAACAAATAAATTTCAAGCTGACTATTCACTGTCGTTCTGTACATCAGAAGAAAATCTTCATCTATTCTATATTTCCCCAGTTTCAGTGATATTTTATCTACAGCTGTCACATAATGATTATGATTTGACACTGTTTCAGTTCAGTTCAGTTTTAGTAACAAAGAATATTAATATGGGTGATTCTGATTCCGAGAGTGTCTCTTCGGATATCGAAGACATTGCGCAAAGCATTGTCGATTTTCTACTTCCTGAAAAATTAAGACAGGCGCACGAGCAAAGTTATGCCACACTTGAAGATTAGTGTAAATGGAAAGGAATCAAGAGCAGCAGTAATAAAAATGTTCTTCTGACATATTTCGAATATCTACGTTCAGTTTTATCAATAAAGAAAAATACGGATATTAGTAAGTACGTAACCGCGCTTCTAAAAAGAAAATCGTAAAAAAAGTATTTCGGTAAAAGAGATCTAAAATCTTAACGAAAGAAAACATAACTCAATTTTTTATCATGGAAGCATAGTCATCTTGCACGTGATCTGCAAGCAGATTTGTGAATTCTTCAATAATCAAAATAACCCAATTAATATTGATCATAAAACTTTGATTATTGATTATAAAACCATTTTTACTAAAAAACATTTTTGTAATATTGCTACCTTAATCCGCAGAAACCTTAACATCTCTTTGCTTGTCAATACCTCAGCTTTTTTTAGGTTTGTACCCTTCTGATTGTCACTTCAGGAATGCAATCAAATTTAAGAATTATCTGATATTAACATTCTTCTTGAGTGATATTTCTGTTCATATCATTGAGTAATAGCACACATAGACATACAGGTTGCTGTGTTTTGCTTAGTTCATTGAAATATATCAATAATCTATTTTTTCATATATTTTCAGGTATTAACAATATTGTGTGAAACTAACTACTCAGTGGACAAAAGCCCCAACCTGCGTTGAATTACACCCACAATATCTACCCATATATTCCTTATTATTAGCTTTTGTAACATTTTTTTTTACTGTTTAAGAAAGGTATTTTAAGCTAATATGTATCAAATCTCCTACAATTCCTATCAATGAAGCCATATGTATGTTCTCTGATACCAAACATCTAGGTATGCTAATGAACATCCACAGACAAAACTCTATTCAATAATTATCTAAAGAATTTAATCTATTTACTAACCTTTGGAGTGGGAACTCGAAATTCAACCACAATAGATGAGATCTGACCTATTTCTGCATTTTTAGGATTGGTTGAATTTCGAGTTCCTACTCCAGAGGTTAGTAAATAGATTAAATTCTTTAGATAATTATTGAATATAGTTTTGTCTGTGGATGTTCATTAGCATACCTAGATGTTTGGTATCAGAGAACATACATATGACTTCATTTATAAGAATTGTAGGAGATTTGATACATATTAGCTTAAAATACCTTTCTTAAAGAGTAAAAAAAATCAATAATCTACTATACTAATTTTCATTAGTTAGTTAAATATCTTTTTTTCACCACACCATTTTTCATAGCGACCAAATGCTTGTTCGTATTTCTTCCGTGATTTCTCTGGAACGAGAAAATATTTTAAACCAAGTTAATTTTTGAAACTACAATAGCATGTATATTGAGCCAAAAACTATAATACGAAATTGATTATAATAATTTGGCTAGCTAATTTTTATATGCTCATACTGGAACATCCTGTATATTCTGAAAATATATTTTGTACTATACGATTATTTTGAAATCGGAATACATACATTTAAAGATATGAAATCAGCTTTGCTGACGTACCTAAATAGCACAACATTTTTACAAAGAACTTAATTATTTCGATAACAATTTCTCCAATTAAAATCATAGAAATAATGATTATAATAAAATTAATATTAACGACATTAGCGCCGCAGAAATTTGAGTTGCTCATTTTCCATTTAAGTATGCTCTGAAGCACCTGCCGGATAATTTTTTTGTTCGAGTAATCTTTTATCTTATTATGCTTTCTACATCATTTGCCCATAATCTTTTATATTAATTTACTGCTATTGTTTCGTTCCTTTATTCTTGTACTACACCGAGGGTCTGCCAAAAGTAAGAAATTAGCCCCATACGTCTTAATTTCTTGGAGCTCATAACTTTTTATCCGTTTATCTCTGTACTACACTTTTAAATTTATTAGGGTGATATACTAGAACCCTGTTACGTTTTTTACCTAACGAAACTGCGTATATGGCTACAATTGATGTATATTTTAAATACTTTAATAGCAAAAATAAAGTAAAAAGGTATTTTTCCTACAAAATAGAGTGAATAGTTAAAATTTAAATTTCTTACATACTGGAGGGTTTCCTAACACGTGCAGAAAATTCAGGAATGTATGGTTAAAATGAAGGTAATTTTGGTAAACAAATGTTGTGTTAAATAAGTATAGGGTTGCCAAAGTTAATAAAAAAATCAATTTAAAATTCATCACTAACCCCTTGAAACATTTTTGGAAAATTTTCTTAATTTTCTGCTCGCAATTAAGAAACACCCGAATGGTTACTATTCAGTTATTACATACTTATTCTAGTGAAACTACTATAGTTTTGTCGTGTTATTATCCATGACCTAGGTAAATGACCATCCTCGGTTATAGACTGCATCACGGCAAAGGTATTGGGGAGCCACCTGCAGCAAAACGTCTAGGAGAACCGCCGTTATCTGAGGGACGATTTCGATAGCAGCACCCTTAGAACCAACAATATTAACTGAAATCAATATATAGGTCAGTTTACGGACTTGGATAGCAAATCCATCCCAATAAAGCCTAATTCGAGAACAAAGGTAGGAAAGGTAGGTTCTAGTTTATAGGAAAGGTTAGGAACCTGCGTACTCATTCTGTGACGGACAATGTCAATTACCTAAAAGATTAAATCAAAGCCTTAACGCCAGTAGTATCTGTTTATTTTACTACAAATTCAGTCAAATATTATAAGTACAGGTGTTAGACAATATTAGACATGATTCAATTACAACTTTTGACAAATTTGGTTCTTTTATGATGAAAATTAAAATTAAACTGCAGTAACAACAACAGAAAAATTCTTTTTATTCATTGTCAACATTCTGATGTGCTACTTTTCTAGAGGGCTTGATCACTAGATACAGGGTGAACTTTACGGTGAATAAGTACAATTATTTTAACCAACATTATACTTTACTGTCTAGAATACACACAATAGTTTTTTTACCAAAAAAAAAAATCGAATTTTAAATAAATTTCGTCATTTTTCAATAGAAAACTTGTTGAAGTCATGGTATTGTAGCAGGGTTGCCAGTGTTACACTAATGTCTTGAAATCAAACTTTTTACATAAAGTAGGCTTCAAGAAACTATAATATCTAGGATTTTTAAACGTGTCAATTAATGATTGAAGTATATTTATAAAAATGTTTATGGACCTCTTCTTTGCCATTCCTATACCTCACAAATACAGTGTGTCTATACGTAGATGTAATTGAAATTTGACCTGAAGCAATAATGTCCGCATTTTTTTACAAATTCGATAAGAAAAAGCATTTTTCACTAAATCACACACAATACAACTGCATTGATTGTTGCCCACTGGGCTTCACAACACATTGTAATGTGGAAAAAAACTTATAAAATTAATTTTTTAATTGTTTAGGGTAAGGTCAGTAAAGAGGTTAAAATTTAGGTTGATATTACTACCCACCCAAGTTTGCTTTATTTATCGTCTAAGACAAGTATTTTTAAATTCAATTCAATCGCAAAGATTTATGTTAAAGTTAAAAAAAATATTTATTTTAGGCGATATGGAAACCTCATTTTCATATGGTTTATTCGAACGTTAGTGCTCAATCTGGTCAGCGGTCCTCAAAACGTGGAGAATTATTTAAAAATTAATGACATAAATAGTTGATATTTTAAGAAATTATTTTCAGGAGGCTCATCTATATGACGAACTACACCTGCATTTAAAGTATTTGTACTTACTTAAGCTTCACCCTGTATATTCAAAGACGATTTTCCGAAATTATCTAATTTGAATTTATATTTTATAAAATAAGTACTAGATGAACATGACTTCAGTGTAAAAGTATAAGTTCGTTTAACTGTCCTAATATTTATTGTGTCAGTAAATCTTTACCCACAGTCACAAAAAATATTTTTTACGTGGCATTTTTACAGAAAATGTGATATTTCCAGGAAATTAGATACCAGATCAATCGCGGAATTTATTTTTAAAATTGAAGGGCAGGTTACAAAGAAGGCATGTAAAACATATATGGTAATCTGTTCGTAGGCTAACAAGTGAAAACACCCACTTCCATGGCTTTGTGTTTACCGTCCTCCTACTATTAATCTATATTTATACGAAACATCGTCACAGAATTTGTAGAAATACACGTGCTTGTTTTATTATTGTCGGGTTTAGCTTCCCCATTAAAATGAAAGTTGTACAATGGATTTTATATTCCATCTTCAAATCACTGTCTTTATTTTCCAAAAAAAAAAAAACTGAAACTGAAAATTGTCATCTGGTCGTTTTCAAATTTCCAGATATTTCTAAGTAAATATACACTTATCTGTATTTCTATAGCATATCCAAAACTTCTATCACTCAAACTCACTATTAGTTTGAACGATACCTACGATAAAATATGGTGGATCTTTGTTTAAAAAGTAATTTCTATATTAAATGTAGTGGAGTAGAACCAGTCGTCATCCTAAATCGTTTGAACTTTAAACAAAAAAATTAAACGTTACTCTACTGTGACGTGGTATTTATATAAATTATGAATGAAGTCATCGTTCATAATTTTATCATAAGTCAAATCTTGAAATTTGTGTTTGTTTGTCAACGTACGATTGTAAAACAAATAAAATGGATTTATCTAATTTCGGCTGATTGAAATGGATATATTTGATTTTGTTTGACCTAGAGAAAACAATTTTGTTATTTATTATAATGCATAATAAAAAATGAGAACCAATGTCATCTTCCAGACAGTTATAAATATCTGTTACACTTTCATCATGTTTTTCATACCTATTTCAAATAAATAGTATTTTTTGTACCATCCCAAGCTTTCATCCTCCTACTTAGGGTCAAATGTGTGAAATTTTTTCTTCTTATTTGGATTTGGCGGGTTTCGTTTGGCTTCCTGTACTTGATTCTGATATAGTCGTTGAATTTATAGGCGGTGTTATACGGTACCAGTAACATCTACAAGTCAATGTATTAATTAAGATCAACAGATATTTAAATACTAAATTTCAGCACTAGTTTCAGTAATCATTCTAGTCTAGTAAATAGGAAGCATGTCTATTTACTTCTACTCCTGCTCTCCTGTTAACTATTCCAGTGTAAGCATGCCTTTTAGCTGTGATTCCAACATTTGATTTAGGACCAATAGATAGATATGTTAAAAGGAACAAAGAACATTGTTATCCAATTTCTGTATTTTTCAAAATAATACCTAGCTAGTTTTTTAAATTCATGTTTGAGGCACCTCCTTGCATTGCTTCTAGTTATGAGCTATTTTCTCATACGAATCCTTAAATTAAATTTATCTACTAACTTCTCAACTCCTCCATCAATACTTTCACACATGATTGTATGTTCATTTTCATTCTTCTCATGAATAGAACATGTGCTTGAAATTCATTTTAAGCAACAACCTTATCTCGCGAACTAACAACTGCGTATTTTCTTAATGAAATTTAATGAAATAGCTATTTGTGTAGTAAGTTAGAAAAAATGACGGCGGCAGAAGAGATAAAAAAATACGCCATATGCGAAAAAGACACTTTTCGTACGAGTTGAACACAAGTTTTTTTAATAGTGTTTTGAAAATAGCTCAAATAACTATAGCTATCATGATTTTCTATTGAAAATTGTAAATTTCGAAAATGAGAATCAAGAATCTTGAGGAAATTCTGATATAGAGTTGATTTATTAGGTTTTCTTTAATATTATTGTGTCAGTGGTTTATGGAAAATGTCAGAATCTTCTGCTTACAACGATAATATGGATGATGACATGAAAAATCATCAATAATTGTGATTCAATCATTATTGCCGACAAAATCCAAAGATAAAAATGGAAAAGTGTATTGCTTATTTGAAGACTCAAGTCATCAAAAGGGAGGACTATTACTGAGGCAGTTCTACTAGCCTATTTTGGATAATATTCCAGAGTTCTACGCTGTGGAGGTTTTGCACAACATTCTCAGTGAAAAAAAATATTTTGACATAAAGAAATTTCCAAGTACTTGCTTATCTTAATCGTAAATGAGTAGGACATAAACACAGGAAGTCCAGTGTTTTAAGAAAGTTAGAGGAAAGTTTTTAAAGACGCAGATGATAAAACCTACTTGGTGATGAAGGTAAAGAGTAATTTTTACACTTCTCTCCAAATATTGAAATTGTTTCTTATTTTACATAGTATTGATTGATAGTGGAGCATGCCGTCATGAAGAACTAACATTTATTTAGCATGAACATAGAAAAGACATGAGAGAATATATTGATAGATATTCCCAACACAAAGATGAATGTGAGAAGAGAATTTACTATTTCTAACAGGAACATCGAAAGAATCAATCTTGTCAAAATGTTTCGAAAATATTCCTCTCTTTGTCCATCACCAATTGAGCATTCAAGATTCTTCACAGGATATAGAATTGGAAAATGTATAAGACAATGACTTGCTATAAATTCCATAGTGGTTTTCTCTAAGAAAATACAGAATCTTTAAAGTTGCCAAATGTTGGGAATTACATCGGCCACTGTTTCCGAAAAACGTCTGCTACGATACTGGCTGATGCAGGAGGAGAGAAAATTATTGGATCAAAGAGAGATCAATATAAATACAAACTCGGTCTGTATTTTACATGCGCACGTCTTTCCATAACCAATTGTAAGAAAAGCTACAGTTAAAGTTTATAATAATGATAAGAAATGGTTTAAGTTGACAATAAATTAATAGTTACTTCAAGCATTATGATGAAATTTTTGTGTGGTAAAATTTTTCCTGCACTAGTTACGAAAAATTGAACTTTTCCGAAGTCAGATTAGTTACTAAATGTACAACTTTCCAAAAAAACACCATTTAAAAAAATTATTTTAAGTAAGTTATTGGTGGCAAAGTATAACCACAGCTTAAAGAAGAAACTTTAAGCTGTGGTATAACCCCGCCTTATGTATCTCCTATTACTAATAACGCATGCAATCAGTTCTTCAGGAAAAATGGATGTATCTGGTTTTGTCTGATTGATCCACTTTTGGGTTTATTTGTATGGAAATGTGTAGTCAATTTTGTAATTGTATTATAAATTAGACAAATAAACTTTATAGCTGGTTTGATCTGACCAATTTGCAGCATTATCAACTAAACAAAAAGATGGATAAATATAAAATCACTCAGTACTAATTGTTAAAAATAAAGTAGATTGTTACCTAACTTATGTTTTAACAATCATAATTTTGTATATTGAATATGAATATGAATATTCATATATAAAATTTAGAAATTTTATTTTCAATTAGTCAAGCCATTAATCAACCACGTTGATTCAGAACTAAAAAATTAAAATTATGTAGCAAAAAATAGTTCTGTTAATATCGGACTTACGTAGACAAGCATATTTTATCATGTGAATGAATTATATCAAGCGGTAGACTAAAAGAGACGCCCACTATTACTCCTACTCGCACGTAAACCGTATATCAAAATCTACCAACAGTTGTCATGTACACAAAGTTCCATTCAATATAATGTAGCACAAGAATAGCAGAATACGCTTGTTATATTATTAACGCATTGTCAGCGACATAAGGGCATTAAATTATTATGAATTTATGAATCACGAACCCCGCTTGGCATTCCACGGAACGAATGATGCATATAAAAGTCACCCCGAATCGCGCCTACTGCGTCTACTTAGCTGTAATCCGCCCAGTTTCAATAAATAACAGGGGTGCTTTGCTTGTCAGAGCCAACTTGAAACCTGATGGAGAAATGTCGACTCCCTGCATTTAGCTACCCATTGTGCGCCTCCACTACAACGGGAGGGAGTAGCAGGAGCATGCCGTTTGGGTAATGATGTGACATAAATGTTATAATGGGCCTTTAATTTATTTAATATGCAGAATTTGAATGTACGGTTATGCTAATCTGGGTTTATAAACCCACTGTGACACCTGCCACAACGCACGACGAATGAATGAAAATAATAGTTATTTATTGTATAAGTGTTTTAGTAGCATTTAACAATTAAAACACGAATGCATTACAACTTTTTATCTATAATCACATCATAATCATATTTATGGGGACAGAATTATTGGAATTTAATAAAAAAATATTCGCACGGTCTGATATTTCTTAGTACTCAATGAAACACATATAACTTGATATTGCAAGGAAAATCCAAGGAAAATATAGCTGGTTTTTACAAGAACAGACATCCATAACATGATTGGTGTGCAAAATATGACGCAAAGGAAAAGGTATTATTAGTATTTTGAAGAATTATTCAAGTACAAATCATCTAGTCTTTGGGCGTTCTATTCTGTGCTGCGGTCTACAATCAGTATGCGGCAAAATGTTGACCTTAGTAAATTCAACAATTTAATTGCTTTTCTGAAAAAGCAATTAGTGGACACAAACCAAAAAAGTCAAGAATATTAACGAAAGAGGATGTTTGAAAATTTGTACAGGGTGCAGATGACACATCTTGCTAACAAAGTATGAACAAGAAAATGTTTGATATTTGAAATTCATAAATGCATAATTCAAGATTGCCTTAAGGCTTACGGTGAGCGCTCTATCAAACGATATATAACATCTGTTCCAACAACCGTCGAGAACTGTTCAGTACCGTGAGAAATGTTTGACCAACACCGTCTTACGTCGCATTCGCCGAGAGTACATTAACAACTAAACTGACTGACTAATTCTGGACGGTTCGGAATCGATTCTTGCTGTGCTGGAACAAACCTATAGTTTTCGCTCAGTAACTCCTTAACGGATAATGATAAAAATATGCGGTTTTTTTAATAGACTTCAAATATTTTTTTACGTCGGCGCGGTGTTTTTAAATTTTGAAAAAGTGTAAAATAAACTTTTTTAAAATGAATTTTGCATATTTTCAAAATTTCAAAACACAGCGCCGACGTAAAATAGTATTTGTAGTCTATTAAAAAACCGCATATTTTTATTATTTTTCGTTGAGGAGTTACTGAGCGAAAACTATATCCCTTTGGATCGAGCGCTCACCGTAAGCCTTAATTATTGGACTTGGAGGTGCATGCAAAGTGGACGTAGTCTATCTAATATGCTGTTAGAAAACGTAAAAATGAAGAAAGCATTTTTCATATCTAAAATGTGAATATGGCCCAAGTAATATGAAAATACCTCGCCCTGCGTCCTAGTTATGCCGATCATGGAACATTTTTTGTTGATTACAGGGGTGGTATATGCATGAAACTTCCGGTTGAATATTTTTTTCGACGATGAAAGTCCAACACCTTGTGAAAGCTATATTGATACATCTCTTGAAAACAAGAAAAAAATCGTCGTAAAAGTCCTTGGAGGAGAGATTTCCGTCATTGAAGCTACTTCAAGTACTTACAAAGAACATTTAAGCATTGTTAATGCAAATGTAAACCAGCTGTTCATCTGGTATTAATCTTACGAATTGCCATAATTGTGTTATTAATAATTATAACAAGAAATTCAATTTAAGTTAAATTATCTATTAATTGTCAAATTGATACATCTGCCTTAATAAAAATAACCATTAAGCAGTGATCTCTTTTTTTAATATTTCACTAGTCGGGTAATATGTCACATTACTTCACTAGTGGTGTAATGACCTTCATTATTCAACTGAAACAGTGCCAAATGTGTGCTGTAATGAGGCTCTTATAAAGCAGTTGTAGATAAAATTAATTTTTAATTTAGTTATTACTTGTTTCTACTCAGCAACAGAGTCAGAACTTTCAGTAGCTCTAAAACTGTTCTGAGGGAGTCCAATATTAGGTATGTTCCAACAGCCCTCGAGAACTGGTTCAGAACTGTCAGAAATGTTTGACCAATATGGTCTTACGTCGCTTTCGCCGAGAGTACATGAGCAACTTAACTGACTAACTAGTTTTGGACCATTCGGAATCGGTTCTTACTGTTGTTGAAACAAACGCATTACTGCAATAGATCGTACATGATTGCCACAAAAAGTTATTTATTCAAACAAAGAAAAAGTTAAAATAAGCCATTCTTTATTTATTTTGAAACTGCAATTGTTGTAGTAGTGCCTTTAACAGTGATAACTGAAGACAATTAAAATAAAAATATTTTGATAGTTCTAACAGCTATTTAAATTTCGTTATGTTTAAATCACTCAAATCATTTAAACATTTAACTGGTAACATGACTCAAGGATGTTTTTAATCACTATGATACCAAGATTTTTTAAGTTTGACAGCTTCATATTTGAAATAAATTTCAAAATGCCACGCTTTGGGAATGCGAATTCTCAATTTATTAACGAGCTAAGAAAAAATACCATAAATACACGTGGGAAATATTTATGGTTGTGATGTGAACGAAAATACGAATTAAATGAACATGGATGCGTAGAAGAACTGGCATTGATTCTAAAAGATGATCGCGGACTAAAGACTATGTGGAACGTTTCGTACAAACTTTTACAGGAGAAGTACTAAAATGACTGTAAGATTATAATTGACCTGTTTAACTGAATATTATTTAAACCTGCTCTAGATACTCGCGATGAAATCAGAAAGAAACTGCAAACAGATCCAGGTAAACGTAAGAACAGTTCAGTTTCGTTAAATTTGTTAAAAGTAAACCGAATAATATTGTTCTCGAATAAAAATATTCCTGAAGGTCTTATGCGTAAATTCTATCATATTTCTGCTGTAGTAATAGCGTGGAGATGAAGCGAGATAGGAGGAGACAAAAGTCTAAAAGACAGGCTTTTAGATTTGAAAAAATCTCGCGAAAATAGCGATGGCTCTTCAACAAATTGCATTGAATATAATTCGGTGACTGTTCAGTAAAATTTGCCAAGAGGGTTCAAAAAGCTGTACAAAATGTAGATTGCTGATTGTCAATAGTGAAAGTCAACGCTGTCCTGTACGCCTTTTTCATAAACCGATATCAAAACGAGGCGAATAGATTACCTCACCACGGCTGTTTTCCAAACCTAATCGACACGGGAAAACCTATTTTCTGTACAGCTGACCAGTAATTTTTGGTTTAGAAATGCAATCAAATTTTAGTATTTTTTATGTCGCTATTCTTCTTCAGTGAAATTTATGTTCTTATCATTGAGTAATGCACCGAAGAGATGACTTCTTGTATTTTGCTTAGTTTCTTTAAATATAATAATAATCCATTCTCATTAGTTATGTTAAATATAATTTCTTCTATTATTCATAGCGAGCTGATGCTTGTTCGTATTCTTCCAAGATTTCTCTGGCACGAGATTGGAAACAACACTGTAAGCTTCATTCTCAATATCTAATGGCAAATCAGCGCTTGATCTCGCATTTGCCATTTCACAATAATTACAAGAAATAATTCAATGACAGCTATGCTTATGCGCGTTGGTACAGTAATTTCCTAATAAACGATTGTTATATTATGTCATACTAGAATATAAATTACGTATAATCATGCTAATTATTATTATTATAGACAGTTTTAGATGAAATGTTGTACACAATACGTGGATTACTACATTATTACCACTCATATGTGATTATACGACACAGCCTACGGTTTTGTCATACAAATTTCACATGCGTACGATAACAATGTCTACATCTCATTTATTGCGTAAATAACTATTGTATTCCTCCTTTAAGTGGAATAATAATTAATGTTAATTTTATTGAAAGCTTCTTAAACAATTTTACTCTATTATATTCAATTTTATTTTAAGGAGAACATGGACTCGTAAAATAATTATGATATTTGTATCCTTCAAAAGCCAATATTATTCCTTGTGCGTGAAAAAATGTGATTTTCGCATCTTTCCACATGTAAAACTTCTCAAAGAAATTGTTTAGACACCTGTCGCATTTCCAAATACTGGAACAAAATCAAATGACGAACACTAGCTGCAGATATTCGATTGACTGAATTTTTACCGATGTATATGTCATTCAACTTCGCCTATGTGCTGAGCCAATAGCACCTTTAAATATTTACCTGTCAATTCAAGGAAGTCGATATGAAATTGTATTCGCCACGTTTGACGTTACGATAATAGACGTGATATCTGAAGCTCTATACTATTCTTAAATATTCTATACCATATACTTCTTAGTCAACATTCGTAACATACTTACCTATAAGAATTATAAACAGAAGAACTTGAGTGGCATTGAGGCAAGTGAAATTGTCGGTTCAATAGTTAATTTGTAATAGTCTAGGTTAATAATTAATATACAGGTTCGACAGGGTGTGACTTTTATAATGTATAAAAATTATAAGACAGTTTATTGACAATATTAGACGATGCGGTCCATACGGAGAGGACGCCCAGCTCATAGACGGAAGCATTTTTCACCATCTAGAAGCCAGAGAGTGGTGTCCCACAGCGGGGCACTCATGAAGTGGCTACGGTGAAAAACGCTCTCCGCGGCAGGTATCGGCACCATCTCCGATAGATCTGGTCTTCTGGACAAGGTGAGTGCCACAAATATGCTTGCCGTTCTCCACTCCTTTGGAGCAGTGAAATGGACACAAGAAGAGCTGAAGCAACTCGATGTAGGGACCCGAAAAATGATGCATTTCCATCCAGGGCAGAGTGGTTTTGGAGAAAACCTGTAAAGTCATCAGGAGCTCGAATCCCCTTCTCTCAATGGTCCAAGACCTTGAAGCAGCAGGGATAGCAGCGTTTGTGTATAAGGCAGCGAGAAGAGCAGCCGATGAACTTAGCCTCGTGTTCGATACTGAGCGGGAAAATACGGACTTTGTCACCGAGTCGGATCCTGCTCAGTTAAAAGCCCAAATTAAAGCTGCAGAAACACGTCATCTTCTGCAGCTATATAAGGATAAGCTAATGCATGGCCTCTTCTACCGTCATCTAGAGGGGCTTGGCTTATCTGAAAAGCTAACCTTCGCTTTTTGGAGGTCAGCGGGGCTGAACTGTAAGACCGAGAGTTCATAATGGCTTGCCGGGTTGTTTAATATTGTAGTGTTGTATGGCTTTTTAAGGAATGCTAAACGCAACACGCCAATCCTGTCGCACATGTTTGATACATTAACAGGACCGGCGTTAAAATTTCGTCCCTTTTTGCGAATTGTGGTAGTTAATTTACATAAAAAAAAAACATAAAGGCCGAACTTTTTGATATAAGATATCCCTATTCCAAATATTGTCATGACGCTGCCCTCAAACTGTTATACAATATAAAAATCTTGTACCCTGTATTCGAGATAATACTACAAAATTTCCAAAAAGTCGTTATTTTTGTAAGAGGGTTAACATTTTACGAAGAAAAATTTTAGAAACTTGGAAGAATTATTATGGATATTGTAATGTAGCAAAGCTACATCTAGTGGCCACTAGCAGCTATTCCATACTGGGTCTGAGAGACGACAAAGCAAGAAGCGTCTTACCATGCTCTATGTACAGTGCGTTTCAATAACTTTGATAACTTTTTCCTCATATATTTTCAGGTATTAACAATATTGTGTGAAACTAACTACTCAGTGGACAAAAGCCCCAACCTGCGTTGAATTACACCCACAATATCTACCCATATATTCCTTATTATTAGCTTTTGTGACATTTTTTACTGTTTAAGAAAGGTATTTTAAGCTAATATGTATCAAATCTCCTACAATTCCTATCAATGAAGTCATATGTATGTTCTCTGATACCAAACATCTAGGTATGCTAATGAACATCCACAGACAAAACTCAATTCAATAATTATCTAAAAAATTTAATATATTTACTAACCTCTGGAGTGGGAACTCGAAATTCAACCACAATAATTGAGATCTCACTTATTTCTGAGTTTTATTTTGGATCTCTTCATCAGGAGGCCTCCTTTAACTTGAGTCAAATATCTAACTATAAAGATGATTATACCAATAAATTAAAATTATTTGAAATTGAATGTCAAAATGAAATATCGACAACGTCAAACTGATTAACTGTCAATGAATATCATAACAACCTACTAAAATAAATAAAAATTAATAAAAAAATTTACCTTTTATGTATAGTTTTTTTTTTCTCATATATTTTCAGGTATTAACAATATTGTGTGAAACTAACTACTCAGTGGACAAAAGCCCCAACCTAGATGTTTGGTATCAGAGAACATACATATGACTTCATTGATAGGAATTGTAGGAGATTTGATACATATTAGCTTAAAATACCTTTCTTAAACAGTAAAAAATGTCACAAAAGCTAATAATAAGGAATATATGGGTAGATATTGTGGGTGTAATTCAACGCAGGTTGGGGCTTTTGTCCACTGAGTAGTTAGTTTCACACAATATTGTTAATACCTGAAAATATATGAGAAAAAACTATACATAAAAGGTAAAATTTTTATTAATTTTGTTTATTTTAGTAGGTTGTTATGATATTCATTGACAGTTAATCAGTTTGACGTTGTCGATATTTCATTTTGACATTCAATTTCAAATAATTTTAATTTATTGGTATAATCATCTTTATAGTTAGATATTTGACTCAAGTTAAAGGAGTCCACCTGATGAAGCGATCCAAAATAAAACGCAGAAATAAGTGAGATCTCAATTATTGTGGTTGAATTTCGAGTTCCCACTCCAGAGGGTAGTAAATATATTAAATTTTTAGATAATTATTGAATAGAGTTTTGTCTGTGGATGTTCATTAGCATACCTAGATGTTTGGTATCAGAGAACATACATATGACTTCATTGATAGGAATTGTAGGAGATTTGATACATATTAGCTTAAAATACCTTTCTTAAACAGTAAAATCTTGATAACATTTTGATGAGCTGTAACTTTTCTGTTTTTAAAGATATCGGAATGAAGCAAAACCATATTACATAGTAGACTCAGCAAGTTTTTTCGTATTTGAAAAAAAAAAACCAAAAGACCAATGATTTTGAGAGATCTTAACCTAACTTATATTTTTTAAATGGTATATTATTGGATATTTGGATTCTACTCAAAATTCCAAGCATCTTTTATAAAGCATATCCTATACCTATCTTCAACTGTTTCTGAGAAATAGTTTTACAAACATGTCAAATTATCATAATAATTGCTCTACTTGTATGCCATTTTCCTCAACAGAACAAAATACTAAGGCTCGATTGTTACCAGCACGGCTCAAGCAATGCCGAACTTCAGCTTTAGCTCAGTGCAAAGTGTGTCATGAACAAGTAGAGCAATTTTTATGATAATTTGACATGTTTGTAAAACTATTTCTCAGAAACAGTTGAAGATAGGTATAGGATATGCTTTGTAAAATATGCTTGGAATTTTGAGTAGAATCCAAATATCCAATAATATACAGGGCGTTCCATTTAAAAATATAAGTTAGGTTAAGATCTCTCAAAATCATTGGTCTTTGTTTTTTTTTCTAATAAGAAAAACTTGGTACTCCACTATATAATATGGTTTTGTTTCATTCCGATATCTTTAAAAACAGAAAAGTTACAGCTGATCAAAATGTTATCAAAGTTAATGAAACGCACTGTACCTACCATGACAGTCTCCTACTTAAACATTTCTTAGTTGCAACCGTGCGAGTTAGAACGCGAATATTATTTTTTGTTAGTAAATGGTTAGTTTTAAGGTAAAACAGTAAGAGAGGTAAAAAGTTTAAAATAAGCGAAGTTATCTGATGCGGATTTTTGAATACTCAATTTTTTTCAAGATGTAATTTTTACTGTTGTGGTTGACTTTTCGAGTTCCCACAGTCTCAAAAGTGAACTTAGGTATGTATTTATATACTCGCGTTAAGAATTCAGACGTCTTACGTCACGGCTGACGTTACACATTTGTTTTTATTGTCAACGTAATTTTCGGTATTTGGTCTCGTTAAAAACAATCACTTTTTGCAATTTAGTGCAATATATAATGCAAACTTTTAGTGTAGTATATAGTTTTATTACCTATCAGTTGCAGTTTCTTAAATATTTTGATGAAAATATAATGAATTATTCATTTGTTCGTATCACGTAAGTCGTCTGAATTCTTGTCGCGAGTATAGAATATTTTAGATATATATTGAATAGAGCTTGGTCTATGGAGTTGTTCCTTAGCATACCTAGATGTTTGATATCAGAGAGCATACATGTGACTTCATTGGTAGGAATTGTAGGAGAATTGATTTATATTAGCTTAAAATACCTTCCTAATACAGTATAAAATGTTACAAAGGCTAATAATAAAGAATATATGGGTAGATATTCTGGGTGTAATTCAATGTTATTCGAGGCTTTAGTCCGCAGAGTAGTTAGTTTCACACAATATTGTTACCTAAAAATAACGATTACATAAAGGGTAACATTTTTTTAATAAATAAGTATGTAAATGTCATGTCTAATTTAAAATTGATTGGCAGATTAACGTCACTTTTGACATTGTCGATATAGTTAGATATTTGACTAAACTTAAAGGAGGCCACCTGAAGAAGCAATCCAACCAAGATCTTTGGTATCAGAGAGTATGCATGTGACTTCATTTATAGGAATTGTAGTAGCATTGATTTATATTAGCTTAAAATACTTTTCTAATACAGTAAAAACTGTTACAAAAGCTAATAATAAAGTATGTATGGGTATATATTGTGGGTGTAATTCAACGCTGGTCGGGGATTTAGTCCGCTGAGTAATTAGTTTCACACAATATTGTTTATACCTAAAAATATAAAAAAATAAGATGTATCTAGCAAAAAATATCTTGGGGGATCATTTTAACTCCCTTCAAAGGACAAAAATGTTCAAAGAATTATTAAAAAATTGCAAATGCATTAATAGAAAATTTGTGTAAAATTTTACTCTTATATCTTTTTTGATTTTCACATTACAACCGCTATTGCATATTTTTTTGGAAGCTTTGAAGGATTGTATCTCCTAACGGATGAGCATTTTATTAAGATCATTTTTATGGAAAACGTGTTCTTTTTAGCTGTAGATTCACCGGTGCTACTTCTTTTGAAGACTCCCTGTATACGAATTCTTGTTTTCGTAAATGATTTTCTTAATAATTAAGTTAAGTTATTTTTGTATACCTATATAGGGGCTAATAATAAAATTTATTCAAAATAGATTGAATCATTATTTAGTTGTGTAATCTGCAAATGGAAAGTTTATATCTCGAAAACTTCAAAATCCCAATTATCTAGAAGAATTTAATTTATCCCGGACAAATCGGAAATTGTGGATGCAATCTCCTTTAACGAGGCAATAAAAGCAGGTGATTACATCAACAGATTACGTCTCGGACAAGCTTTTCTTCTTCCAGCCGCTTATGGGATAAACACAGCAAAAGCTTGTTTCAACAAGCTAACTACCAGTTTCACCGCACAAGGTGAAGTTAATTTTCAGATAGTTGGAAGTTTATTTTGTTCATAACGTCATGTATGAATTATTGTTGAGTATAATACAAATAGAATTTGATAGAATTTTATTTTGCCAGTAAAGTTATTGTTGCACATACTAAAAATATTTGCAATACAATATTTTGGTATATACACCGATAAAAATGGATGGAGATTAGTATGTTTTGTTATGCTCTTACAGTCAAAATAAATTAGTTTCACCCAAATAAACCTATATCTAAAAGTTCACCGTTTGCAAAATACAGGGTGTCAAAGATTTAAAAATTTGTATTATATTTGTTATTTACTTGGAAACCTTTCGTAATAAAACAGCAATAGTTGTAATGATATATCTTTAGTCTAATTATGCAATATGTGTAAATATTCCCATCATCACCAGAGGCGTAGAAACCATGTGGCACTCTTCTTTATCTAAAATAGAAATGGTACGCCACTGTCTTAATTACAAAAAAAACAAGATCTTTTAAATTTTGATTATTTTGAACCAATATTCCTTCTTTAAAATGCATCATATTTAGGTAATTGTTATTCTTATGCTTCAGTAGTTCAGGATATTCCGAAATGAATGCACCATAGGGCAGATTCCTGACGATAATGCGATATAGCTAAACTTACTTAAGTCATAAGTTGATTGTTAAAAAGATACAGCGTATCAAAATAAAAATTTTATTTTAAATATTTGTAAATAAATTATTAGAAATGCAAATATTTGGATATATTTTGGATATCTGGAGTTTTTGGGGGAGTAAAATTCAAACTTGTTTCTAATTTTGACGCTACTAGTATAGGGCGCCACTTGTGGCACTTCATGCTTCTTTTAAATAGCAGAACTTTTTTGGGGCTTAGTGTATACATCTGACTATTAAAACAATCGATTCTTCTATCTTTATGTGAAAAAAGGTATACCTTGTTGAAGTTGATAGGAATAACCGTTTCCGGAATAATTCCATTTGAAATATTCAATGCACCGAGAAAAAATTCTTTTGGTAAAGCGTCTTTTCCGCTGAAAATCTAGCTAAATGTTACTTGAAAAAGTTAATCAAAATAGTAAATTATGGCGATGTGCAAAATTTTAGGAGTGGATCTTCAAGTTTCCTTCAGCTTTTGACACAAATATGCACAAACTTCGAGATGCAGCGATATTTTAAATGAACGATTACTTGAATACAAGAATAATTATTTGTCTGAAATAATCAAATCTTAGAGTATCATACATTTTATATAATCAAGACAGTGGCGTACTATTTTGATTGTAAATAAAAGAAGGGTCGCACAGAGTTTCTACGCCACTGGTGATAATGGAAATGTTTAAATATACTGAATAATTAAACCAAAGTTATCTCATTATAACCTAAAATTATTGTTATTTTCTCACGAAGGGTTTCCAAGTAAATAAAAAATATAATAAAAATTTCAAAATTTTGTACACCCTGTATCCCGGAAACGGTGAACTTTTTTAGATATGAGTATATTTGAGTAAATTTAATTTATTTTCACTGTACAATCATTTCTTCCAAGAATGTCAGTAATACTTGAGACACCCTGTATATTGAGCAAATTTCAGGATTAATGTTGTAATACAATGTGCTACTTTAGAACTATTTACATAATTTGTATTGAAATTTTATAGAATATTTCATGTGGTTTCTTTTACCCGAACTGTTGCATATACGCAGTGGCACATAAATCTAACCTCTAACCTAACGCGTTTTAGTTGTGTTAAAGTGTGGTAGGCAAACATGTACGGTTCAAATTAATGCGAATGAAATACATTTTTAGATGGAAAAATATGCTTTTAGAGGAAGGGATAATAGATAATGCACATTCTAAAATCTTTCTACACAGAAGTTTGTTCTATTCCCGACAAGGCCTTATTCTTAACTATTTAGAAATATAAAATAAATGTAACTGTTTATGTATTTCTTAAGTCGCATGGTGCATTATTGAATTTTAATAATAATATTACTATATTTCTAATAATTTATTATTAAGAAACACCTGCATATTATATTGACATACTAAAACCTGTATTTTTGTACATTTTAACAAGCAGAATTTGTTAAATTGAGTAACTTTTGTCCATGACAGTTCCTCTTTTCATTTTAACTTTATCCGTCGACACAAATAATATTAATATTTGTTCATATTGGCTTCTGTTACACTATTTAGGTTATACAAAATGAGAATATTTGAACTGATTGATGAACTCTAAAAATTACATTCTATAAGTCAATACAAATTATTATGTCGGAAAGTTACGATGAAATTTAGCGTCGTTAATAGCTGAATCAGTTTGGTGCCAATACATTGCGGTCGCGAATCATTATTTACAGTATTAAATTTTTATACAGGGTGTCTGTAAAAGGTTGGGACATCTCGGAGCTGGAGATACTTGTGACCAAAATAAGTCGATTGAGCCAAATATGCCTTATCCGAATGTTGCTGGTTTCAAAAATACAGGGCGTTCAATGTTAGAATTTTATTTTGAAATATCTCAACAACTTTGAAACCTGAAATCCGTTATAATTTTTAGGACACAGTTTACGGGTTTCCACCATAGCCAGGAATTAAAAAATAATAGGTATTCAAATGATACGATCACAGTTTACTTTCTCTTTAAATTGCTATTTAAAAAACTGTAATTTGCTTCACACTAGCCGTCAAGACGCATTAATTTAATTTAAGGATTAAAAGTTGCTAAAAAACGAAATGCATTGAATTTTGTCTATGCAAATATCTCTATAACCAACTGAGGTATCGAAATCGAACAAGAGTAAATTTTGTATGAAACAAAGCACGTTTTTTCCTATTTTCAATACATGATGTCTGTATTTCTAAATACAAAAATAATGTTCCCCTTTTTATCAAAGGAAAGGGCATAACTGACGCCCTGCATAATCAACGTCAAAATTATTTACAAATTCTTATTTGCCATGCCAAAAAACATAATTGTGCCAATTTTTCTTTAATACTACGACAGGCTTCAATGTTATTGAGATATTTCAAAATAATATTCTAGCATTGAACGCCCTGTATTTTTTAAACCAGCAACATTCGGATAAAGTATATTTGGCTCAATCGACTTATTTTGGGACACCCTGTATATGGAATTTTATCCATGTCTATTTCTGTAACATTACATTCTTATTTCACTTAAAATAGCTATTTATGATATAGTTACGTGTTAAAAGTAAGATTTTATTTTGTGACTGAAGATGATTAAAAAACGAGCGTATATCAATATCAATCAATATCATACAATATTTTTTCTACAAAACCATCTGAAGAACTTTAAACTCAATAAAAATAAGAAATCAAAAAATACCACACAGATCGCAATGTTTATGAACCAAAATTTTCGTAGCAACCAGTGCTGTTTGATTTACTTTTAACACTAGTGTTAAAAGTAACTTACTTTTAACACGCGTGTCAAAAAATGACATTTTTAACATTAAAAATGACAATTAAAAAACCCACTTTTAACAGTTTTGTAGAAAAAAATTATTATGTAATTTTATATCGGTCATAAATTGTCAACGTAAAATTATGTGAAATTACAGACAAATCTTTATTAGTGTATAATAATGATTTTAGTTATGGTTATCATTTTTTTTGGTGGGTACTAGTTTTTTATACCTCTTTTCTTATGTTGTCCATGTTTTTGTTATGCTGTTTAAAGTACGTATTGTTATCTATTTTCGGAAAATAAATTTTTTTATGTACTATTTGTCGCTAGGATGGATATCTTTTATGTAGTGCCTAGTAGTATTTATCCTTATGAAATCTAGAGGCAATTTGAAACCATCCTGTGCGTACATACTTTTTATATTCATTTAGATTAGTTCGATCAAGAAAAGAAGTAAGTTACATATAACTTCAAATTCACGTAACAAAGAACAAAAGATCATCCTTATGAGGATGTTTTCCAGAACAAAAGTAAAACATCGAGTTAACTCAGTCGCACAGCAGTAGTTCGACTTTGAGAGCATCACTTTATTCCACTAAACTTTCAAACAACTAGGCAAAAGTATCTTTATATAAATCCCTCGCTTTTGGGCCGCGATAATCGAGTAATCTTATTCAGACTCAAGGTGAACAATTTTGTGGAATGAGCGTCTTTTCATTAATTAATGGCAGAAAGAGGAGCAATTTCAAAGCAAGGGTAAATGAGTTATAAATTTTAATTTAATCTGATAAAGAACAATCTCCTCTGTTATTCAATCAGTTTAAAAATTGAAACAGTAACGATATAATTAAAGAAGACTTATTCTAAAATTAAATATATCGAATTACTTAATTTAAACAATTGTTTATACTAGAATTATTAAAATGATAATATGAGTATGTTAAAAAGCTGCTATAATAAATTATCTTTAAGATTGCAAATTTTAAGGCTCATGATATCAATCATTGTACGGAAAATGTTTTAAAAGTACGTGTCTAGATTTTTTACCAACGTCTCCACCACATCTTCTAGACGTTTCCGAATTCTAGACCTTTTTTAGTTCTCTTTTAATATTTCCTTCGCTGTGCTTTTATTTTTCGGATAAGGTTTTCATCTGCCTGTGACCGGTCAGTGAACTAGAATAACCTGGCAACGGTCGTTTCCATTTGTACTTACAATTTTTACTGGGTAATAGCCAAAATAATGATCTTGAATACGAGAGACTGTTAACTGCCGTTGACAGATTAATTGTAAGCTTATACAGAGTGTCCCAGATAAGTTCTATTGTTCGATAACTGCCTTCTTGATTCTGGAGTTGTGTGGAGGGTAGCTTGAAGAACTACAGCATTTAGAATTTATTGCCCCCGTACATCCTTCCATCAGGAAATCATCTCATCTGAACCGTTAATGAACCTATTAGAGAGAAAAATGACGTTGCTCAGGGGGATCTCTCTTATGCATATAGTCCATAGAAAGCCATTGTTCTTTCAGCACAGATTCTATTATAGACGTCGTCTTTCTATTCCCAACCTATACAAAGAATGGTTTCACACTTCCTCATATGGTGGAGGTGTTCCTTAGCCAACAGTGTCCAGTTTGAATATCTGTCACCAGAAGGGGTCTTGTCTTGTTCTAGAGATATCCAAGTACTTTTTGGCTGTATCCTTACAAAGGGTATTCTAGGAACTCCTTGGCGAATTGACAGCTATTTGTTTCATCCCACTGCCTTCTTCTCTCTCTCTTGAGTATTATCCTTGATTATTTTAACAAATGCTAATAACGAAAGCACACTAGAAGGAACGGCTCAAAAGATATTGTGAATCGGTGCACTTCTAGCTTGCCAGTTTCTTTATTGATATCGCACCGCTCATATACTTATCTTGGATACTACCCAATATTGATTTTTAAATGAAACTGTGTATCTGTGTGGGGTGTGAAATTTATTTATGGTGGAAAATTATTTAGGAGTAGTTTTTCCTTCCATATGAAGGGTTCAGGAAAAGAACAGGCTTAGTCACATTTTTATGATTTTGAGATATACCAGTTTGAAAGTTTAGAAGTTTACCAATTTTTTGTATAATTCATAATTGTACTAAAAATGTTATTTTTTTGACAAATGGTTATCTCACATCATATGTTTGCAAGTGCATCATTTTTTGTAACGTTTGGTAAGTTATATTAGTCGTCCATTTGGCGAAAGTACTATGTAAAAAAACATTTTTGGGTTCTAATCCGACAGGTGTTTTTTTATATATTGGTTATGGCGTTGAAATAAAAGTAATTAGTACTTATGTAGTTATATAATGTTAGAAAAATATATAGTCAAACACTGTTTAAAGAAAAAATCAAAAGTATTCGATTAAAAAATCGTCTCAAAAGTTCTTCAACTACTTGAAGATAAAAATCCCATTTATTCGTGTTTCAAGTTGGAATAGTATTCCTGGGCCTCAGATTGGAATAATATCTGCAAGGAATAATAGAGTGAATTGATTGAAAGCGCTAAAAAAATAATGTTTACCTTGGTATGCATAATCTGGTACTAAGGACTTGGCTCGTTTTTTCCCATTTGCGCGTGGACTGAGCCTGTTATTTGCCTGTCCCACGTTTATAACATATGCTGTAGCTTGTAACTGAGCCAAGTTTATTCCTGTTTCTTTAGCTAGTATTGTAGAGCAGGAAATATGCTACTAGATGGCATCAGTATCTCAAAATCATAAAAATGTGACTAAACCTGTTCTTTTTCTGTACCCTTCATATATTAACACTAACTGGAAAAATCCATTTCTTTCGCTTATGCAGTAAAGTAGTACAGAGCTGGCTTTAAATTTTGGCCTTTTTATGAAGTAATATCCTTATTTTCCAAATATTTAATTCTAAAATAGTGTTCTTCATTAATGTAATATATTATTATGCATTATAAATTTCACACTAATTATGACATTTTCGGATTTCTTGTTCAATTTTAACATGACTGCAACGTACATTGTATCTTTAAATGTATAATTTTTGCTTTAGACTTTGAGAAAGGCTCATATTAAAAATATATAGCTAGAAGATACAATCGTGATGACGATGAGATATTTTATCTTATTGCTTTCGAATATTTTAAGGTTTGTAGTTTATTTGTTTCAAATGGAACTTTTTTCAACAGTAAAGTTAGAAGGTAATATCTTTCTTAACTTTCCATAAACAAGAGTTATGACATCTATGACTATAAGAAAACCATTTTCTTTCAGATTTATTCCATTAATATAGTCTAAAAATCTTTTCAAAGAAAGACTCAAGACTCCTCAAAGCTCTTATATGTAAAATTTTAAAAACTATATAGTGTTTTCTTTTACACGAAGTTTTATTTGTGCACAAATTCATAAAAACTTTATTCATCAAAATAATCCAACAAATATTTTTTTGTTTTAAATGACATCGAACACCGCTTCTTCTGATTCTACCACGGCTTTTAAGATGGCCTGCTGATGTTTTTGATACCTCCGAAATTCAATATAAACGCTTAGCCATCTCTTACCTCTGACCTCTGAAAACCCCTATGTATGAAATTTTATCAAAAACTATACAGGGTGTTTTCTTCTACTCGATCTCAAAGTTTTATTTATGTACAAATCCGTAAAATCTGTGTCGTTCAATATAATCCAACAAATATTTTGTTTTGGTTTAACCACGACTTTTAAAATGGCCACCGAAGGCCTGCTATGATTTTTTATACTTATACGAAATTCCATATTAGTGATTTTTTAATGTTTATTTAACAGTTTCAAATTTCGGTAAAATACTGAATTTTAACGGCACCAAACCCAGATTTAATTTTATTTTCAGTTCTATAGTTTGGCGTAAATAATTTAAATTATCATTTAAAGAAAATTACAAAATAAAGTGGATAACTCTATTTTTAAATTATGCAATCCTGTTGTGTTCAAAAATCACATTCTCTTATAAGACACCTTAAATAAAATAAAGCAATTATAATATTCGTCAATTAATTAGTTAACAAATGTTATATTTATTTTACTTTATTCTAGCATCGACACGGAGTTATTTTTTTATTCTTTCATTAAGAGATTAATTTTATTTCTAAAATTTAGGGCAGGATAAAACCTGCTTTCATATTTGTTCATACTGTTTTAACATAAATCATTTCTTAGGACACATTTGGTTCTTCTAATACCTTTCACATTTAGTATTTTGCTCAACTTTGAGGTCGTATAAATGAAAACGCTCTGTAAAGTTTGTGTCTAAAATTCAAACATAGGAACTTTGAAGTAATTCACACCACCTTATCAGATTTTAAATAAAATAATCGCTAAACCTTTACATTGAATTTCGGAGATAAAAAAACCATAGTGGGACTTGGATAGCCAATTTAAAAACCGTGGATCAGAATAAGTGGTTCTCGATTTAAAACAAAAAAATATTTGTTGGATTATCTATTAAGCAATAAATATGTACCGATTTCAACACAAATAAAACTTTGAGATCGTGTGAAACAAAACGGTCTGTATAGTTTTTGTTGATATTTCACACAGGGGTTTTGAGAAATCCTGACGCACAGCATCTTATCAGATTTTGAATAAAAAATTACTAAACGTTTTTATTTAAATTCGGGGGTATAAAAAAGTCAAAGCAGACCTTGAATCGCCATCTTAAAAGCCGTGGTAAGATCAGAAGTAACGGCTCTCAATGCCGTTAAAAAAAAAGAATATTTGGTGAATTATCCTGAAGAATAAAGCTTTTACGAATTTGTGCACAATTAAAAATGGACATACTGTATATTTATTTAATAGAGGTAATGATTTTGTTTATGTATTAATTCTAGTATGAATGTTACAATAACTGTTTTATTGCGTGTTATATTGCAATAATGAAGTACATCCATAATATTTTAATATAATGTTTACTTGAAAATCATTTCGTTTTCCACATGAAAAGTAGGGCCATCCCACAGTTATTGAAAATATATTCTGCTACATAATTACCTTTACCTACGTATAAAACTGAAAATAAAACCTTTTAGGTATTCAATCCTACATCAAATATAACAAAGAAAGAAATGTATATAACGTTAGAAAGCCAATTTTTTCCTATGCTGATATTTTCTTTTAAATGTTATCTATCCTTTCAGTTAGCCAAAGTAATTTAATTTTATTTTTATATAATTTTCTGGCGAAACCTTAGAAATATTGGAGGTGAAAATAATGCGATTCTCCTGAAAGCTTCTTCCCTGCATTTTCTTATAATTTATTGCTCCAAAATGTGCTATCCATAACCTACCAAACCACAGACAAGGAATAAGTATGTAATGTTAAACTTGAAACATAATTTGAATAATTATTCCAAAGGTGTAAGCAAAACACAAGAATATAACTTTTTGAAAATACGGTTTACTAATAAAACTTTATTAAAACAATACTGTATCAGATGGACTATTTTCAATAAGTCAACTTCAGTTTTTATGTTCTTTATTGTCCATAATAATTATCTATATTAAAACTTTTGAATTCTAATCAAAATCAAGGCCAAAGGTCTACACCTCTGGGAGACTCCAGATTTCACTAATAAGTATTCGGACTATCACTGCATGTCTTGTAAATATGAAATGGGGTAGGTAGATGTTTATTAAAACGAAAATAATAAAATGAAGAAATCGGAATGTGATTAGATTATTTTTATTCATCAAATATATTCGAATTGGATAAAGCAAACAAAATTTGAACCAGTATATCTTTTCTCAGTTAATGTATATCGATAATAAAATATGTAACTGCTCCTTAAAGGATAAATTTCAACTAGATCCTGTTAGATATTCGTAAAGAAAAATATAAAGTCCAAGCAAAGAACTTGTCAAAAAACTTAATTTAATACACAGCAAAAAAAGGCGGGTAAAATTTTACACCACTTTTGGTCCAGGAAAAAAACTACACCGTCTGGTGTTAATTCTTGAAGAGTGTGTTTGGGAACTGTACAGGGTGTCCGGAATATCAGTGCCTTAATTTTGCTAAATGATAAGCTGTACTAAACACAACATATTTGAACACGGACAAGTTGATGTAGTATACACCTACTTCTCAAAAGCTTTCGACCGTATTGCCCATGATATTTTAATTACAAAACTTAATAATTTTGGATTCAGTGAATCTTTTTTGAAATTACTTCACTCTTACTTGCAAGATGGACAACAATATGTTGTTCCAATGGCCATCATTCTAAATTTTTAGCAACTTCTGGGGTTCCCCAAGGATATAATCTTGGACCACTGTTATTTTCAAGATCAGTTAAAAAAGATAGAGACATGGTGTACTGATTATGAATGTTTCTAAGTGTAGAACTATACGTGTAAGTGTAGAATTATACTTTTAACTCCCAAATATTAGAAATTTCGAATACAGTTAAAGACCTTGGAGTTTATTTTGATAAAGATCTATCTTTTACTGCTCATATTAATTACAGCACAAGCTCAGCCTTAAAAATGATTTATTATAAGGAACTGTTCAAAATTTGACAATGTGCTTGCTCTTAAGACATTATTCTTCTGTTATATTCGTTCTAAGTTGGAATATTGTAGCATTGTATGGTCGCCTTATTGTAACATCTATATTACTGGCATAGAGATAATTCAGAGAAAATTTTATAAATTTCTAAACAGTGCAGTCCAGAATCAGTGGTGCTCATGGTTATGATCACCAATTTCTTCTGAATCAGTTTGATGCCAATACATTGCGGTTGCGGACAATAGTTTACAGTATTAAATTTTTATATATGTTACTGCATAACCACATTGACTGTATGTCTCTTTTATCGATTATAAAATGTTATGTTCCACAATTTATGACTCATAATAACCCAACTTTCTATCGAGCTAATGTGAACTCAAATATTTTAATTAAATCCGCTATATTTCAATGTTGAATAATTATAACATTTCTAGTACCTGTGACATTAACTTTGATAGCTTAGGTAAAATTATGCATAATGCAGCCACTTATTTTTCTTAGACTTAGGTAAGCATCATTACAGTACACTATTCTATGTAATTATTATTTTTTTCTTTTAAGTTATTATTTTGTACGACTTACTTAAGTACGCATACATATTATGTAATCCGTTTTCCACTATCCTGTTATTTAAGAAATCTGTTGGACAATAAAGGGTATTATTATTACTATCATCAAATTGTTTTCTATGATCAACGGTAACAGAATTATGACAGCAAACGTGTTTTGAATATGTGACAACGTTGCTCACATATTATTTTAGGATTGTTATGTATTTATACATAATAATTACAAATAGGTACACCTAAACATAGGTACTTACTGTGAATGGTTTTCTTAGAACTCTCTTCACAACACAGAATAATAGTTAAAAGTGTTTAAAATGACTGATGTTTCTTGCAAGAAGCGTTTACCGTACCCTACGTTTCGTAGAGAGTTGTATCTAGATTCTTCATAAATTAAAATGCCATGCAGCTGATTATGGTTACTATAAATTGTTCCATTTTTGTTTACGTACACTCACTTCATAGAAAAACTAGACAAAAATGAGTCGCACTAGCTGTAGGCACCATTATGATTAATATTACTTAGGTTATCACCAGCAGACTGACACTGCAACGTTAATGAACGATACAGTTTTAACGAGTTTCTCGGAACCTTCAATTATTTACTTCATTAATACTGACCCAAAAAAAAAAACAAGTTATAAACAAAATACATTACAGGCGCTTTTACTTAATCTTAGTTTGTAATTCCGTAACATAATTTTGAATATTATAGCAGTAGTATTTTTATTATTGAAATGTATTTGTAGATAAACTATTCGTTTTAGAAATATTTTTCAACAGAGTTTTTTTATTGCTTTTAGTCAGATATATAAACCCTTAAAATTACGTCATATTCCAGACACCCTGTATACAATCCTACTGAATTAACAAACTATGCAAATTCATAAGGCTATATATATCTCGGACTAATAAATCAAAGTCGTTAAGATCATCGCTAGGTTTTATTTAGTACCAAATAGTGATAATGGAAAAAAGTGACTATTAATAGTTATTTTTTATACAAGACGGTAAAATGTTATTTTATCATCGACCGACGATTTTTATTGTATCTACCCTTGTAGTTAAAATACTGTTATTTCTACGGTATTTAGTAGATGAAAGGCTACTTTAACATTAGCTATAGAAAAAAAGTAATTGTTTTTCAGCATTTCGTAATAAAAAATAAAACTTTATTAAAGCTATGTCGAGAATTTTGTGGAAATTAGGGACATTTTTATAGTTATTTATGCAACAATTACAAAAGTGTTGTTCACGTCGCGTGCAATAAGCACTTTTTGTACGAGTTGCATACAATATTTTTTATCCGTTCATGCAAAAATCAGAAAATATTATTTAGATGACACTAAGTCTAGGAAAATGTGAAGTCGATTTGAACGTTTATGTTTGTCATGATGACAAAACGCTGTAGTAGAATGACAGATGAATGCAATAAACATTTTATTGCACTAGTGCAATAAAGAACCACTTTTTCCACTAAATATAGTTCAATAAAGTTTTGTTTTTTGCGTGAACGTAGAAAAAAAACCATTATTAGTACAAATAAAAATATTATTTCTATATAGCTATATCAAGGTATAGGTTATATTTAAAAGCATATCTGTCTAAGATTTGTTTAATGGGTTATTTTCTTACTTAAGGGAAATACATAGCAGGAGCAAATATTTGCTATCATACATGAAATTATACAATTTGTTTCAACCATTAACACTATAAACGCAAATTACGACTTCTACTGGTAGAATTAAATAAGCAACTGCAACAAGTGTTCAACAGTCGCGTGATTGTAACTCGCATGCGTATTGGATAGTAAACGGCGGTTATAGTTGGGAAGGGAATATAGTATACCCGTTTTCGTTTAAATTTTAAACTAGATTTGGTATATTTCTTGTTAGCGTAGATTTTACCTATTTTATCTACACTTTTAACTTTTTACAAATACATTTTTTTTACACATTATTTTACTACTCCCAAAATAGTAGTGTGTAAAGTCGATTTATTGCTGTGTACGTAATCCGTTTGTCAGTCTGTTGTAAGCTGACTGTCATTATCTAGACATTTTATTTGAAAAGAGTTTCAAATATGTTTCCATTTCCTGAGCTCCTTTTCATTGAAATTCACCGATTATAATTTACAGGTACGACCCTATAAATCAGGAGACATATAGCAGCATCAAGTCTTTTTTCGTCCGGGGATAAAAGTGTTGACCAACGTCAACATCTAGGTAGGCCGTCCTGGAATCCTGAATGTCCTGTTGCTGTGTCCAGGGGCTCGTGTCATTCAGAACGGTGAAAAGAAAATGAATTGATTCGCCCTACGCTGCCCAGTGTAAAGAGAATATCGTGTTTGTGCTGAAAGTAAAATACGGAACCTTCTTCGGGGTGTGTGAAAAACTTGAAGAAAAACAGAAATACACTCTTAACAGGGTTAGCGCGGGGCCTAAAACTATATATCACCTTTGCTGGTAATTTTTTCTTCATTAGCCTTTGATACAAAAAAGTGGGAAATGCCGAGTGCAGTGGAAATGAGAAATGGGAGTTTACCTAATACGAAGGTAGACCAATGTTGATCGACAGGTGTAATATTGTAGATACACGCAAAATACGTTTTTTTATTATTGAGCAGAAATGAAAAGTATATTTTTTATAACAATCGTTATTCGTCATTTATGATGTGATTTTTGCCTTAAATAATGGTAGGCCGCTAATAGGTATTTAGTAATAGAAAATTGTCATTTATTACTACCTAGCAATATCTGTAGAGTTGTTATTTAATTATCGTCATGAACAGTGACTGATGACTTGATTTTTTAAAACGGAAATATTATTACTATCAAAATTTTAATTATCATACCTGGGATCTTTGAAATATTGTAAAAATAAAAAGTTCAATCACTTACCTTTCTTTAGCTCTGTAAACAACGGGCATGGCTTCATACTTACTCAACAAGCGGCACTCGACTATAGAGAAAGAATACATCACTTTCTAAGGAAGGCTTTTAATATCAATTATTTATTTATATGATAAATGTGTGACAAAATAAATAAAGCAACTTTTTGAACAACGGAATCCACTGACAAATTTGAAACAACTTATAATTCAAATGACAACGTCATCACTAAGACTGAAGAAGTTGCTTGTTTAGTAGCGGAATTTTAGAATTATTACTAATTTTGGTCAATTATCAACCCGATACTCTAAAATTGAACAGAACCGTTTGAAAACTCAAAAAAGGAACTTGTGCTATCGAAGTACTTAATTCATCTCAATAAATATGTCCGACCTCATTAACTCCTAAAGTTACAGTTACAACAGTTTGAGTCTTCCTATAACCTTAGAGATTACGATTAATCATAATAGAAAAAATAACTTTATTTATTTTCTCTATTGACATTTCAAATTAGGCCCTGATAAAAGGCAAGCTATGGACAGGCTAGTAAACAAGTGAAATGGCAATGGGGAAGTTGTACAGGATAATCTTTAATCATATTAAATGGTCAGAACATATGTTTGGACGGCAAATTTGATAAAATAATGCTTCTTTATTTTTATTATCCTGGAAAGATGTGGTATCTTACTGCTTTTGGGGTCGAGCAATTCATTTTCGATATTTATTTTTACCTAAAACTGACGCTAGATGGCGCTGTCATACAAATGGTGCTATTTCTTGTAAATTTTCAATAAAAAACGGTGTATTTACTGCTTCACTGCTTTAGACATAATATTTGAGCCCTTAAAGAATTTCTACAAAAACAGGACAATAAGGCAATACAACTCAGTAACGCACAAATTCAAGACCATAAAGCAAGCGCACAATTACATTACCTGACAATCTATATATACTGACAACAACGCACCAAGACAATTTAGAAAGAAAACAACCACTGAAGATGGCGCATAGCCGGAATGAATGTTTGCAGCATTTGAAATATTATTGTTATGTTTGTGGAAAATATAATAGACAAAAAAATTTGGTGCCAAAATATGAGAGTATGAAACAATTGTATTTAGGAGTAGAGGTTATTCCTCGACCCCAAAAACAGTAATATACCACAGCTTTCTAGGATAATAAAAATAAAAAAGAATAGTTTTATCAAATTTTCAATGATATTTCCTTGTTAGACAGCGTTCCAAAATCAACAACTTCAAATGCGTGTAAAAATAAATCTCGCACTGAACTAAAAAAAACCCTTCAAGATTTTGTTGTGGATAATGTTAACTTTCATTTGCAGTTGGTCTCATCCCATTCCCATTCGGAAACTTCGATTTTGTATCACTAAAATTTTTTAGTGATAATGTGGTGAACTTGTATTGTTAAACGTAACTTATTCCTTTGTTTACAATATAGATCTGGTCGTGATAATTACGGTGACAATGCTGTTGGGTAAGTACCAGATAGATGGTTTTACTTGAAGTATTTATATTAGACTAATTGCTTTAATTTGAAAAATAATAAGTAAAACTAATGAATAATGATGTTTATTGCTATTTACTATATTACTGATTTCATTTCTCCTTAAACATTTTTAAAAAATTCTTATTTATTACTTTTGTTTATTATGCGTTTAAAATCAAACGGGTAATATTTAATGTTGCAAAGTCAGATAGCAAAATTTAATTAGTCTATTTTGTAACTTTATTCAATACAAATATCTATTTAACACAATATCACAAATGACAAATTAACTCTTCTAAACGTATATATTGCGTTGTCAAATGGCATGGAAATCGTAACATATATGAACTACAGTACATTCCTATATTTCGGTATACACCTGCGAGCGGCGGCTGACGTCACAGGTCTACGCTGTGGCAGCGATCGTTTTGTGGGGTCGTGGCCAGGGTAAATTTTTAAATGCCGTTAATAGGCTCATTTTTCCACGAAATTGTCTAGGACAAACGCCATTTTGAATAAAATAATACATTCCTCTGCACGTATTTCAAAAAATCATTAAATTTTTCCATTGGCAGAGTGAACTGAGTGCAACTCTATTAAGAACCGAATCCCGAATTCTGATAATAATTAATAAAAAATTACATGCAACAGAAATACGAAAAATTTACAAGAGAGACGAAAATTGAAAAAAGCTCCTACCTATATAAAACATAAAGTAAAGTTATAAGGACATCCGCAAAATAATTAGCATATTTGCTTAAAGCTGAAAGCATTTTCCAGTACACACATCTGCAACGTATATGGTAAATGTTACAAATACAAATTCGAAGTTATTTTTCAGCAGCAAATACAGTTAACAAATAAACGTTATTGACGTTGACATAAATAAAATAAACAAGTTTTTCGATTGCAAATTTATTTAATAAAATTCCCAATCGCTGCAAATGTGTGTTTGTGCGTTGCAAATATAGTTTTATTTAAACTGCAAAGAAAACCTTTTTAAATATTAAATTCAGTTCATTCCGCCAAATTTGAGTGTGTACGTTTGCGTTCAAATATAACCGAACAGAATCTCTAAATGGATGATAGTAATTTATGTATTAAGACAAGTAGGCGACTTATTACAGTACGAGTTGTCTTGCAAGTCGTTACAATAATTTTAGGAGGTGACAGAATACTTGATTTTGAGTTGATTGAAACAAACATACCTATATACTAAGTGTTACAATATTTGTGATATTTTTTAATTTAACAGTGTTTTTCTACAATTATTGAAGTGTAGAAGAAAAACAAACCTTTTTATAACAAATATTTCTATACTTCTTTTATTAGGAAATAATGATTTGACTAATAAAATCCAGTGACTTTGTTACTCACCTAGAACTTCATAAACATGTTTTTTTCTACTTTGTAAAAGCGAAGAGTCAAATTTAAACATGGATTATATTTAAACCTTTGTCTGTGTCATATGATTTTTTCTGACAATTTGGAATTTTTTAGGACCAATTTTTTGCCAATTCGTGGCCCTCAAGTGACAATTGGGATGTGCGAGGTCCTATCCAACAACTGATTCATGTTTGGACCCTTCAATGGCACGGAGATAAAGCTTTGCGCTTATTTCCAGGTAATGGCCATATTTTGGACATTTTTGACCGTAGGGCGCAAATATGGAACGTCTGGGCTGTACCGACCCCGGGATCGGTTTCGGGAGCCAAAAATACATGGGGAACCATAGGTCGGAGCTCGGGCACAGAACTTTTTTTTTGTGTGCCTGTGTTATTAATGATGCAACTATCAAAGGTTTTAAATAAACACACTTTAACTGAGATTAGAACGTATAATTTGACATTTGATCTACATTTACGGTGCTGTGGAAACTAAGGACAATTGTTTTCTCATGGCATACCAAGCTATTTAATAGAAACATTGCTTTTCCTTTTTACGCCGTAACTTTAAATTAGCTTTTAAGATTTGAGCAATTGGAATAAATATTTAGAATATTGAATCCGCCGGTATTTTAATATGTTGAATATTTTCTAAATGTTACGTTCTTGTGAGCAAATGTCTTCATTTCTTAAACCATTTTTATTACATATTAAATGACTGTCCTCCGTTTTAGCGAATGCGTTCCCTGCATGCTTAAAAGTGTTAAGATTAATTTCCCTAATTTTTAGAATGTTTAGCAAGAAACTGTTTCTAAGAACTGAGCATTGCTTAGGTAAATTTTTAATAATATCTGAATAAACCTACACACAAAGGTTTAAATAAAATCCATGTTTAAATTTGACTCTTCGCTTATACAGTAGAAACACCATATTTATGAAGTTCTAGGTAAGCAACGAAGCCACTTTGGATTTTATTGGTTAAATCATTTAACTAATCCATTCATCTCTAATAAAAAAGTAGAAATATTTGTTATAAAAAGGTTCGTTTTTCTTCTACACTTCAATAATTGTAGAAAAGCACGGTTAAATTGAAAAATTAATGATCACAAATATTGTAACACTTGATATATATGTTTCAATCGACTTAAAATCAAGTATTCTATAACCCCCTAAAATTATTGTAGCGAGTTGCAAGATACCCTGTATAACGAGTACTGTAAAAAGACTTAACGGACGTCTGTCGTATAATTTATTTTATATTGTCTTCATAATTCTTTTTAAAATTTAAAATTTAAAACAATATTATTAGTTGGCAATCTTTTGCTTGTCAGTGTCAAATAAAATGATAACATCATTTTGCATTGTTTTGAATTATGAAAATTCCGCAGATTTGGAATAAATCTGCGGAAGAAACGTGACAATCAGTTCGTATAAAGTAAGAAATATAATTCTAACTTAATAGTTTTTACTTTACAAGGCCGGGAAATGGTATATTATAGTACTTTAATGACATTTCACGGCCGTGTATCGTACAACGTTTTATTTCATACCGTGTTGTATTAAAAATTCAATTTTAATGTTTTATTTTACATAACGTGCCTGTATGTAGGTGTTGGCGTTGTTTCGATTCTTGTTTTATCGCATAGCTTTTGATTTAGCTTAGTGATGTAAAAAAAGAAACAAATTTGACAGTTTGTCATCCCGTGCGTATTTTGTGATAATTTTCGTAAAAAATGGAAGAAATCGAACTAAAATGTGCTGAAGCAACCAGTAAATTGGTGCCTACGAAGTCTTCTGCTCGTTATGAGAACGACATGTCGACGTCATCTTCAACATGTGGAGAAAAACCTATAAGATGGAAAACGGCCTGAATGAGAATATCCTTTTGGCGTACTTCTTGGATATCTTCAAAAAGATGAATCCTGCGACAATGTGGGCAAAATATTTGATGCTCAAGTCTATGCTGATGGTAAAAGAAGGAGGTGATATTTCAAAATATCCAAAACTGGTGGCTTTCTTAAAAAGGCAAGCAGTTGGTCATCAGGCAAACAAATCAAAAGTTCTAACAAGAGAAGAAGTTAATAGATTCATGAAGGAAGCCCCATCAGAAGAGTATCTTTTGATGAAGGTAAACAAGTTTAACCTTTTCATTAGTTTTGAATTAAACAATGTTCATCTTGAATGATGTAGGTACTCAATGTCAACTAATTACAAAAAATACATTTCTTGGTTAGTCGAAATTTCATCAATTTGACAATCAGTTTTAAACCATTTTCTCTATTGTTACAGGTAATCGCAATGATAGGCATTGCTGGTGGTTGTCGGCGAGAAGAGTTATACCATATGACCCTAAAAGACATTGAAGATTGTGGCACCAAACTAATTATAACCATTCCCATTTCTAAGACGAACACTTAAACTTTCATTTCAAATGTTTTCGTAATATTTCCAATAACAGTTAATTTACAAAAACTGTTATAGCTTCTAGGGTATATTAAACTAAGTAACATTATTTTGTTATAAATTTAATTTACGAAAGTGGAATTTTCTTGATAATACGTAGAGAAAGGCAAGAAGCAACACAATACAAATGAACCCGAAACTAATTCTTCCGCCGAAAACTCTAACAAGGTTTCGTATGTTCCATTAAAAAAGTACTTCCGAAGTATTCACGTCTCCATTAAACACCTTGTATACAATTAGATTACTGAGAGCATGGAACTAAAGGGATTCACTAACATAATTCTGACAACCTCTCAATCTTATTAAATGAAGTAGAATGGAATATGAAAGTAAGTTACCATTCTCTCCAAAAAGTTTGCAATATACGAGAAACAATTTTGTTTTCAATATTTGTATGATAAATTTTATAAAATTAGTTTGAATAAAACATACATAGTTTATGTCACCTATTCGTTATGTTTTTGAGAGCGGAATCAGGTTGAGCTTGTATGTTGTTAATACCATATAATGTAAGACGTATTTTATTATAGATATAAGTTTTACCTTTTTCATATTATTTTTTGTCTCACTGAAGTGCATCGAAATAAGATCTCCAACCCCCGTTTTCCTTCAGAATCTTTCGTCGTGATCAGTACCGAATAACACACGTAGAAAACAGAAACAAAAGCATTATTCTCGGAATAGCTACAAACTAAATTGTTTATTAAATATATTATAATTTTTTCCACGGCTCTATTCAGCAACTTCAATGTTTAAATCAGTAACTAAAGTATTTTTATAAAATGTTTATATATTTCGAAAACATTTATTCATACTATACTTTTGTCGTTCATTGTATACAGGGCGATGATTAATTTATACGCACACACTTGGGAAATTATAGCCCAGAATTTATAAAAACTAAGAAGTAAACGTTTTCATACATATAAGTATTGATTGATGTCAAAATTGTTTATTTTGTTTCCTTTAAAAGCCAACTATGTTTTAAGTTCCATAAATGTTTAAAACTGTTGCCGGCATCGAATTTCAACAAGAGTACTTCTTTTTTTATTTAAAAATTTTTAGTTGTTATTTTTGCTATGAAGTAAAAAAATATATATAGAAAATAAGTTTCAGGTATCAAAATAAAAACGAACGAAAGTCATATTTAAAAGGAGAATTTATTGTAATACACTGAATATTACCACTTTTTAGAACTGTTAGTATATTACATTTTTACACGGGCTACAACTTTATCATATTCAAAAGACGAATATAACAATTTATCATAGTAATTATATACAAATATATACAAGTTTGTACAGAGTTGATGTTTTAAAATTTTCATCTATCTAGGGTCATTAAAATATTCACGAATAAAGCTAGGAGGATACCTACAAAGAGTGCTGTGGAAACATCGCTGCTGTTGGCATGCAACATGGCTGCTGGATTCTCCTCTGAAACAAAAGAAACTTGGTGCAGTGGATCTGAAGATATTTGTATTTCCATATGTTCATTTTCAAAACAAATACTCAACAAAACAATTGCTAATGGGATATTAATTACATGTTTTGGACTTGGACTGTATGTAAATAATTGAGCTCATTGTTTTGACACCAATCGTAATTACGAACAGGTACAGTGATAATTTTCTTATTGTAACCTCCAAACTATTTGTTTTGAAGGAAATAACGTGAATAAAGTTATACTTTTTACGACATAGTACGTAGGATGTCTCAGGTAGGATTTTCGTATAAAGTTTAGAAAGGTTACTATAGTTTAAAGAACTTTGAGTTGAGAGATTGTTGTAAATGATATCTGTACACGTAAAATATACACATACAAGGAAAACATCACTTCAAAAAAAATCATATAACAATAGTAATACTTAGTCCCAAAAATCTACCTGTTTAAAAAAAAAACAATTAAAAATATGTTGGACAAACTGCATTTAGTCCTATTTTGCTCTACAGAAATTTGATAAGACGCTTCCCTATGGAGTCAAACCGTTTTGGAAAAAAAATTACGCTACTGTTTTTGTTTTTAAAATGTACAATCAATTTGTAACAATAATGTATTTCTGTAAAGCATTCGTAAAGATTACTTTACGTCTTTAGATAATTGGGAAATCAATTGAGAACCCAGTACATATAAGTATGTAATAGAACAAATTGCATTTTGTTTAGCTACAGAGAAGTGTAAAATACATTATTACTTCTTCAAAATTATCTTGTCTACATTTTCTGTGTAAATTCAGACTTTATTCTCTGAATTCATATTTTTAATTCAGAATTCAGACTTTAATCTCTGAACTTACACTGTTAACGTAACACTCAGAGCTTTCTAGATATAGAATTGATATTTGGAGGACATAATATACAGGGAAAAATGAAAATTTTATGATATTTGTCATCAACTATGTAATTTTAAATGCAACACCCTGTATAATTTTACTGTTTTTGTTTCTAGAGACGATTTAAGGTGCGACTTCCCTTGTTTGGGAAATGATTTAGCCCACTTGATTTTTTTAGATCTTTATTTCTGGATATAGATTGTTGTGACGCCATAACATCAATTTTCTGATTGAATTTGATTGTACCACTGGATATCCCATGAACAGTACTATTTAAGTACTGGGAGTTTATATAACATTGCACCCTTGTGTTACGCCTGAAACACCTATTGCAAACAGCCACAATTAGTTGTCAGTGGTGCCACCAGACATATACTGGTTTGGAACAATTTGGCCCATTTTCCCATTCCGTCATAATCGATAACAGGACATGAGCATACAAAACGTAGCGACCCACTCTACTAAGAGTGGGTCCATGAAGAACCCCAACTTTTATCGCCAACGACCATTGCAATATTTTATATGTATTTAGGCGAAATTTTAGGAAAAAACTACTGTGTGGACTAATGCCTTAGCCAGCATTGAATTATACCTCAAAAGCTTTAGCAAGCTGCCACGTTTAGTCGTTAGGGGTGCCATCAAACCTATACTTCTTTCGAGCTTCTTAATTCTCGTCAGTATGCCACAGGTGAGGCCAACAAAGAGCACCCTGGCTGTTCACGTTCTATTATAACCAACATATGAGATGATATAAGCACTTCTTTACATTCAGTACTCACTACGTACTCGATGCTGGGCCTTAATACAGCCACAAGCAGAAAGCGACTCACTATACTATGGGTACTATTAAAGGCCCCTTTATCGCCTTCAGCAATTGTGATATTCAAAAAACACCATAACTTCATTGTAAGTTCAGAGATTAAAATCTGAATTCAGACATTAAAGTCCGAATTCAGAGTTTAAAGTCTGAATTTAAAATAAATCATAGTGTAACTAATAATTCTATGTCTAATTAAGAAATAGTCATTTATGTAAAGCAATCCGGTATTGAGTAAACCAGGACGACAATCAAATTGAATACACATTCAAAAGACACACTACTATTAGTTTGTGTTTCAGTCTTGGATACTGCACATAGAGTATCCAATGCGATGATGATTTATTTTAAATGTGACAAAATGAATTTAGTATGTCTTTTTCCACAATCTTCATAGTTTGTCGTATCACTTTTGGCTGAAAATTTGAAATAATGGACAACATAATGTAGAAAGTCTGTTCTCCATTTCATTAATAATGATGAGTGTCACTTTAAAGAACAGTTGTTCATAATAAGCGTCTTCTGTAAAATAATTCTAGAATATTTATTTATTGTAAGTAACTTACTAACTTCATTAATTTTTACAAAGCATAAAGAATTAATGCTGCTAATTATAAACATGACTTATAGCCAGTGGCAGTGCTTGTTAAAGTTTCACATACTGAAATTAATTTCCAACGATGCAAAAACCATTTCCCAATTTCGCCGTAAATACAAGATTATGAATGTTTTACTTACTAACTAGATAGTGTGCAACACATGCCTCGTAATATACTGTAGTCTATAGTGTTGCATATAAGCAATTACTTTAAAATTAAAAAACCAATTTTGTAGAAGCAAACGTGCATTGTATTTTATGATACATAAATTCTAAAACAAGCTATAACTACGAAAATACATATTAAATTTGATCGCCTGTTTTAAAACTCTTAACTAAGTTTTTGTTGAACTTTTCCAGTTATTTTAAAATCTTTAGTTGTTTATTAATAACTCGTACCTTTATGACCTTTAAATGCTATTACAAAGCTACTTTTTAACATCACATTTGCATAAATATAAGCAAGCTAACCGATGACACTTGGGCTAAGTACAGGGTGTCTCAAACTCGATAGCATGGGCCTACTGTAAGCATACAAAATATTTAAATAAAATTTGGTAGCTCCGTTTTCAATAGAAAGTATTATGTTTCGGATTTGACAGAAACGACTGATGACGTCATCAAATATATTTTCTTCCAGTTTTTTCCTGTTAAAAAGCTATCTTTTTTCTAATAAACTTTTATTCGAGACATTTTTCTGTATTACTTCCAGTTTAAAAGTTATAAGCCATATCGTCCGAGTTTCAAAAGAGATCTAAACAGCAGATTAGCGATGCTAGGACCAAGTAGTTGTTGAAAAATAATTGAATGTTCGTTGTTTAGGGCATATATGTCACAAAATACTTGTCATTGCTCAATACGACAAACGTCCCAACTAGCAAAATAAATTTTATAAAGGTTGTATAAATTGCTATAAAATGAATCTTATAGGAGCTTCAAATCCATATAACGTAGTTAAATGCCTTTATACGATACCTATAGAATCGAAAAGAGCCCGCTTTTATAAAACACTTTGGTAATGTAACAGTTCTATATAAAATGTATACAACACTTTTAAAACAATTTTATACAACAACTATAAAAACGTTTTGTAGTCTGTATTTTGGTATTATTTAAAGAAACGTTATATTTTTTAGTGAATAATATTAGAACCAAATCATTTTAAGATTGGTGTATAACGCAGATTCATAATTATTTGTACTTATATTTAAAAACGGGGTCCCTCAATGGCGATCATTTGTGTAAATGGTAGATAGGTTACAATATTATCATGTCAACAATCAGTGTTTCAATAACGAAAATTTTATTGCGCCTCAAATTTTATTGATAAACTATATATATGTTTGGGACAAAAATATTGTGCGCTTTAGTTTAGACCACATTTGCTTTAAAATTATAAAAAATAAATTTAAAAAATATTTTCTTAAATTTATAATATCGTTGTGTAATTATATGTAATGATCTTGTTATAAAATAGTCTGCCAAAAATAGCAAAATTATGTTTTAGATATAATTTTAATAAGGCTTACAACTAATTTTCCATAATGGCGGCAGTCGCTGATCCAACAAATATTCATTTAAAAATGGCGACTTATAATACAATGATTTTATTCCACATAAAACCATAACAAAATATTTTAGTGTAAATTAGAACTTTATACGATAAAATGTTTTTATAGTCTTAAATATATTTAAAAATGTGTGTGCGCAAGTAGATAATGTTTGCATCGAAAGAAGTTGCCAAGTTTTATAAAAAAATTAGAAATTTAAAATATTATGTACCTGCTACCATTACCTATAATAATATTGTTAGGTATTAGCTAAGTATTATTAGTTAATTACAATAATAGGTATTTAATTTAAAACTAACCTAATTATTGCATTACCAAAAATTAAATCAAAGTTACTTCTCGCACTGGTTTTTCGTATTTTTTCGCACCCACGAAGCGTTTTTAATGTGAGTTTTCGTACATGGACACCATCATTATTTATATAATAAAACTTATAAGTAAAATTGAACGTCGGCAGGTTTGACTGGAAACGTTAGTTTCAAGAATTTGTTTGTATTATTTCTTGATTAGTGCTTGGTCATACACTATACCTTAGGAGTTCAAAAATTCAGGTTAGGTTTGGAATTTTATTACGCGGGATAAACAATAATTTTGTTTTCTCAAGTCACAATTTTGTTCTATAACATATTTATAAAACAGGAAATATTTTTATAGATTAAACACAACTATAAAACTATTTTATAAATAAGCGCATTTCGAGGCTAAAAATAATTTTATTAATTTCCTTATATATCCTTAATAAAACACGCTTATACAACTATTTTATAAGATTGTAATTAAAAGTCACTTGCCTAAGTATACAACTCTTTCACAATATGTTTACAATCCTTATATACAATTTTTTTAAATGTTGTATAACGTATTGTAATACTTTTATAAAAATTTTAAAGCACTGAAAATTATTTGTTCTATAAAACACGTTGTAAAAACTATTATAAAACAATTTTACACGATTACTTTCTTCAGGAACAAAATTATGGCAATTATTTGCTCTATAAAATCAAACTGTTCGTTAAACAACGCAATTCGATAGTTATAAAATATTTCGCTTCTTTTAAAGTTCCATTTTGCTAGTTGGGGTATAACTTTTGTGCTTACAAAATGTTTTCTCATTCAGAAAAAGTTGATATGTTGCTAATTTACGGTGACTCACAAAAAAATTCAAGAAGAGATGTAGAGTTATATCGAGAAAGATATAAACAGCATCCCATTCCTGATTATAGTACCTTTACAAGGTTGGAGGCGATCTTGCGACAAAATGAAAATGCATTTGCTAGCCGGAATCAATGGGTATGATGATTACAAAATTCACAATTTGGAGTGCCTGAGCGTCGCATTGAAAACAGATTTAATTTTGTAACTTAAATTATAGTAAATGTAGAAACTGTATATCAAAACTATTTTCAGAACGTTCTTTGAACAGACCAACATTGGTTTGTCAGTAACAACAATCAGTCGCAACGAACACCACTGGTCCATTGAAAATTCCCACAATGTGAATCCAGTCCAAAATCAAGCCCATTTTGGAGTAAATGTATGGTGCGGCATCATCGGTAGGTATTTAATTGAGCCTTATTTTTATGAGCATACATTTAACAGCGTAAGTTACCTAAATTTCCTTCAAGAAGAACTTGCATTTCTACCTTTGCATCTAAGGAGAAACCTATGGTTTCAGCACGTCGGAGTTTCACCCCACAAGGCCAGGATTGTGAAGTAATATATAACACTTTCCCAGAAAAATAGATTGTGACTAATGGACCCATTCAGTGGCTCGGAAAGTCACCAGGTCTAACAGCTCTTAATTTTTTGTATAGGGAATTTCAACAAATAAGGTTTACAAAACACCTTTGCGTGATATTAATCAATTCAAAGAAAAAATCACAAACGCTGGTAATCAGTTATTCGGCTAAATGCTATGAAGCGCAGCCCATAAAGAAGTCAGGGCAAGACTGGAAATGTGTCTTAATATAAGAGAAGGTCATATAGAGAATAGATTGTAATATGTATGTAGTAGGAGGACGTTTGCTACATTTTTTAAGTTTAGTTATTGTTAACATCACGTTTTGTTAATTGCATTAAAGAATTATCAAGTTTAATCCTTTTATTTATCAATAATAACAGTTATGCACTTTAAATAATGAACATACAATTATTTTCCAATGACTACTTAATCCTTCCACCGCTAATGTGATTTTTAGGTGGTATGGATACTCTTTAGGACGATATTATTATAACTTTTTACGAAGCTTTAGAAGAGCCATGTCTACAAATTTAAATCAGACTTTAATCTCTGAATTTATACTTTTAACATTGAATTCATACTTTAAACTCAGAATTCAGACTTTAAATCGAGAATTCACACTTTAATCTCTGAAATTACACTGCTAACGAAATTGTTAGAAAATTTGTAGCACGTAAAGATTTCTAGATACAGAATTGAGATTTGAAGGACATAATATACAGGAGAAATGAGAATTTTATGATATTTATCAACTATGAACTTTTAAATGCAACATCCTGCATAATTTTACTATTTTTGATTCTAGAGACGATTTAACATGCAACTGCACTTGTTTGGGAAATAATTTATCCCACTTCATTTCTTTAGATCTATTTCTATTTCTGGATCTAGAATGCCGTGATGTGCTAACATCAATCTCTTGATTACATTTGATTATACCACTGAATTTGTCATAAAAAGTACTACTTAAGTATTGGGTGTCTAAATAACGTTGCACTAATATATTACAACTGAAACACCTAAAGCAAACAGCCACAGGTGCCACCAGACACCACAGGGACGGCCAGTAACTAGCAACCTTAGCTGTTCACATTCTGTCATAATCGATAACAGGACATGAACACGCAATACGTAACACGTACGTACATCTAGTAGTCATTGGCTACTCAATGCTGGGCTTGAATACAGGCACAAGCATCGTATCTACCATTGAAAGCCCCAACCTATATCGCCAACAGCGATTACGATATTTGTATAAAAGGAATTTTAGGAAATAACTACTCTGTACGCTAATGCCCTGATCAACATTGAATTATACCGCTGACCAGATAGATCACTGACGTAATCTAATAAAATAAACCATATGATTTACTGAAGGCAAGCCTGCCATATCGTTCGATACTATCAATTAAAGTGTTTAGAAAGTTACTTTGCTCAATGATTTCAAATTATCAACAAACGTGCATACAAGCTCACCTACTTACTGATAAACCAACTATTTAAACAGTTATCCATATTTCACAAATTAATACCATTGTACACTGTTAGAAAAATGATCACAAATTATCCCCTTATATTATGAAGAATAACAAGAAAACTATGATTTTCACACATCTTAATTTTCGCCACATAACCTCAAACAACGTGCCAGTGCTAACCATTTCGTACTTCGTGGATGAAACAAATTTTAAAAATTAACACAAAACATGGAATAACAAAATAACTAGCTTGATGTATGGGTTCAATATCAAGAGAAGGCAAAGTAAAATATTTAAAAGCAGTCAGTCGCATGCAAAAAAGAAACTGGGGTCGTAGGCACAGGTAACAGGTAGACGTCACGAGCAGTAGGCAAATTGTTCTGTACCAGCCCCCTCTTTTGCGATTGATAGAGGTTATGTTATATGTTGATACCGGTGCACTAGTATGGTCCAGGGCAAAGGCAAGTGGAAACAAAACATGTAATATTTGTGGAAAAGGATTTGATAATTTCAATGCACGTAAATTGAAAGTTAATATGAGATACTTTTACATCTTCTGAAACCGAGCTAAGCTAATGGTTTCTTTAAGTAAGGTACTGCTTGGCGCATTGTGAACAGAGAATCTGGTTTATATTTTCAATTTATTGGTGAGGTATAGAAATGGAAAAGAGGAGGAGATGGCAGTTAATATTTTCATAAATTAACATATTTCAATCATTCTTTGACATGTTTAAAAATTCTAGTTAACATTGTTGAAGCCTATTCGAAGACATTAGTGCAACACTGGCAACGCTGTGGAATTCTCATATACCATAACTTAAAAATATTAGAACTGTAGTCCGTCCTCAACTTGAAAAATCACGAAATTTATTTAAAATTTTACCTTTTTAGTTCTGATTTTTTGTAAAAAATGTATTAATTACGTATTTTACACATTGAACTGTACTACTCGTTAAAATATTTGTACTTATTTAAGATTTACCCTGTATATGTTGGCCGGTGACAAAGACATAGATATTAAAGTATTTCCAAGGTCAACTGACAGATTACGCTGTATTCAGTACTCTGTATCTTGACCACCAGTGACCTCAGACTTTTGGTTTATACGTCTTTTTGATGCAAAATAATTCAAAGAATATCATGCTCATATATTGCGTTTTTCGTTCTGTTCCTGTTACTTGTACCCAGTTAGCGTGTCAGGAACAGGATACCTCAGACTCACAATGCCCCGGTACTCGGATGTCTCCTTCCAATTATAATTCCAACATGTTATCCGTGTTTGGCGTAGGTAGTCCTCATTTTCGCATTGAAACCGAACTTGTTACTTGTCAGATGCAATCCTATTTCTCCTTGCATATACGTCACGTGTGTACATCAAGCGTATGTTGAATTCAACGAAGGTAATCATGATGTGTTAGTGGAGTAGATAAACTTGAATAACAAATTTTTGCTACGACGATCATAATGAAGTTTTGTAACAAAATGGAATACACGCCTTAAGTATTTTCTATTGCATATTTTATTAGGAACTTGTTATAAACTTTAGATTACAACTCTAAAATTAATAGTTACAAAAAATAGGCACGCCACTGGACTCTACTCAAAAAAGTGTCTAAAGAACGTATTAATCATTTTTTTCTAACTTTACAAACAAAAAATTTACAGACGTATCGAAAAGTAAAAAATTTGAAATTGTGTTTATTACTCTAAAACAAAAGACGAGACGTCATTTTGGTATTGATCATTAATTTTCTCTTAAAAAATTGACAGGAACTTTAAAAAATGAATTGATTGTGTATATAATGCGTAGTGATATATTTATTTGTACATTTCTTTCTGTTCGGCACCGACCAATATCGTCTTTGTAAAAATATAAATATGGAATGCATGAAAAATCCATAATTGTCAGTGAAAACTTTTCTTATATCATCCTGCATAAAATCTCAAATAAAGCTCTTGACGTGGTACCAAAAGCTTTCCTTGGAAAATTAAGAACTTTCCATACATCCAAGTTATTTCGTTCCATCCCAAGATTTAAGAATACATTCCGAGACTTCAACTTATAGATAAAGCTAACACCTAATTACTAATGGCATCCTAACCTAGTTCCAACTTGTGCTTGAAGAACCTATTAATTATTTTTATCTAACTTTACAAACAACCAACTTCCAGACATGTATCAAAAATTGGAAAATTTTTAAATTTGTATATTACTCGAAAACAAAAGACGATAGTTCATTTTGGTTTTGACCATAATTTTCTCTTAAAAAAGAGAGATTGAGAGTGGTGGGTTATTTTTCCTATCTCCTATAATTAACGCCTATAAAAACATCGACATTTGCCCACATAGGAACTTTAATAAATATCGATTGCGTACGTAATGCGTAGTGATCTTTTTATTTGTACCTCTTTTTCTGTTCGGCAGAGACCGATACCGCCTTGGTAAAAATATAAATATGGAATGCATTAAGAATCCATAATTTCCTGTAAAAGTTTTTTCTATATCATCCTTCATAAAATCTCAAATAAAGTTCTCGACTCGCTCCCGAAAGTCTTTCTTGGAAAATTAAAAACTTCCAAGTCCAAGTCATTTCGTTCAATCTTCAAGATTGAAGAACACATTCCGAGACATCTGGTTACAGATAAAGCTGACAACTAATGGCTGATTACTAATGGCATTCTAACCTAATTCCGACTTGTGTCTGAAGAACGTATTAATTATTTTTTTCTAACTTTACAAACAACCAAGTTACAGACATGTATCGAAAATTGGAAAATTCGAAATTTTGTTTATTACTCGAAAACAAAAGATGATAGGTCATTTTGGTTTTGACCAATAATATTCTCTTAGAAAAAAAGATCAAGAGTGGGGGGTCATTTTTTCTATCTCGTTAACGAGCCTATAAAAACATTGACATTTGCCCACCCCGTACAACAACTTTGATCATTGAATTGATTGCGTGCGTAATCCGTAATGATATTTTTATTTGTACCTTTCTTTCTGTTCGACACAGACCAATATCGCCTTCGTAAAAATATAAATATAGAATGCATTAAGAATCCATAATTGTCTGTGAAAACTTCCTGCATAAAATCTCAAATAAAGCTCTCGGCATAGTCCCGAAAGCTTTTCTCAGAAAATTAAGAACTTTCCATCCATCCAAGTCATTTCGTTCTATCTTCAAGATTTAAGAACACATTCCGAGACTTCAACTTACAGATAAAGCTGACAACTAATTACTAATGGCATCCTAACCTAGTTTCGACTTGTTATAAATTACCTTCTGTGGCGTTGAGCACATGAACGTTGATGTAAGCCGGTACGGCATTCGAAGGGTAGCAAGTGTAGTTGCCATTGTGGCTCGTATCCGCCTCCTCAAGTTGAAGGACGCTGGAGGCACGATCCGCGGTTACAGACACTCCTGGGTCGTGATTTATCATTCTTTGTTCGTGGTACCAGAACACGTACTCGGGCGGCTCCGTGGAGTGCCGCAGAGTGCAGACCAGGCGCAGGAGGGAACCGGCGCGGACGTGAAGGTCCGGAGAACCCATGATTTCAGCAGAAGCCTCTGTAACAAATAAAAATTCGTTTAGATAAAGGGTGATTCTTAATCTATACGCATAAACTTGGGATATTACAGCTGAGGACGAATAGTAAAAAAAAAATGTTTTCAGTTACGGAGATACCAATTTATGTCAAATAAAAATAAGAAAACATGAATTTTATAAAATTGAAAATCAATTTAATTTATCATAGTAACTGTTTGCAGTAATTTGCGTGATTTTCAATATACCTGGGCACGCCGAATTCATGACCCAAACCAGGCGGTAGTCGAATTGCCTTAGCTACAACATGTATGAGATTTCACAACACTTGTTCAATGTTAATTTCGGTAATGTACACCATAGTTGACCCTAAAAATAAAGTCAAGCGGATTTAGATCGGGCGAGCACTAGTTAACCGATTTTCCAGACGGAAAGGGCCGTTCACAATTTCAGCTCATATATTTGTGACATGCGGATTTTGTAAAGACCAATAATGGCTGTTGTGAAAATTATTAATACTTATACGTGTGAAAATTACCAAATCTGTAACTAAAATGTTCATGGTAAAATTTGGGTCTAATTACTGCTAACATCCACTCGCAAAAATTCACTCGAAATGGAAGATCCTTTGAAAGTAAGATTTGTACCCGCTGTACGTGAAATGGGTAGAGTATGTCGTGCTTTAACGTTTGCCCAATGAATTGCCACATCCCAAATTGCGCTGCAATTGTCGTAGTGCTTATACCAGGTTCCTTGACAGCTCTTAAAGTCTCTTCCTCGAGATTCTCAATTTGACTAGGTCTAATAGTTTCTCATGTTGCCAGTTTCCCTACGTAAAAAGGCTTCACGTCTCGGATGACATCTTTGCAGAAACCTTTGGGCGTCAAGTTGAGCTACATCCACTGAATTTTGATGTGATTTCACTTATGCCAGTATCATAAGTTCTTCATTTGAGACATTCTGCACCGTACTTTTATAATCGCGTGAAAATAAACTTGAATAGGACCACAACTGATGACAAAGTACTGCTACTTACACCAAACATATCGTCTGGAGTTGTTTACTTCTTAGTTTTTATAAGCACACAATTTCACCTAACAAATTTTTGTAAACTAAAAATATTTTATTAATTCTTTTTTCACTATTCATCATTATTTGTGAGTTATAATTGTATTCTGTTCATATTAAAGAACATACGTCCTGAAATAAATCATGAGGGAGATTACCCCTTATAATATGAGTTTCTTTAAGTACAAGTAAATAGATAAAATTCATGTAGAAAATGGCGACTATATCAGAGTTCGAAAATAATTAAGAGTGACTTATTTTATAAACCTGCTCTATTCAACTATTCTCATTACATACTCCAATGTGTTGTTAGATTCTTTGCAGCTATTTGTTTCACAAATTCCACTAAAAACGATATAGATAAGAGACCATATTTCAGTCAGTGATTTTGTCGTAAAGTGATGTTAGTGGTTTTAGTGACTGTTTCGCATTAAATACAAAATAATTAAAAATGATTTATTCGACGCAAGAGAGGGTGGAAATAATGGAATTATTTTATAAAAATAACGAATGTGCTTTGAGAGCTATAAAATGATATTTTATTTGGAACTTTTTAAGCTTTCTACCTTTTGTATTTTTATTTGTTCCTTTTTTCAACTGTTATTCTGCGCCAAGGTCTGAATGGTTTGGACGACTGTAGCTTTTGTACAATAGCCATAATTCGTTTTTTTTTAGTTCATTTTTACAACTAGGAGGACTACAACAAGAGGAGTAGGAAATAATAATAATAAAAATGATAATGATAATGATAATGATAATGATAATGATAATGATAATGATAATGATAACGATAAGGATAACGATAACGATAAGGATAACGATAACGATAACGATAACGATAACGATAACGATAAAGATAACGATAAAGATAAAGATAATGATAATGATCATGCTAACGGTAACGGTAACGGTAACGATAACGATAACGATAACGATAACGATAACGGTAACGTTAACGATTACGGTAACGGTAACGATAACTATAACGATAATGATAATGAATGAACCAGATTTATTTGCAATGTAAGTACCATATAATACACGTATACATATAAAATATTATGACTGACCTACATTGCAAAATGGAGCTGGTCAATTTGTTGAATTAATAATATAGTTAATTTTAGTACTAATCTAGGTTCGACAATTTTAAAAATTCTTTAATTGTTGCTGCAACAAGGTAGGTAACATCTCAATATTTGTTAAAACAGAACAAAATATCCTACATTTAGCTAAAAAAAAATACAATTTGTGAAGGTATTACGAATATTCAATATGTTTCGGTTTTAGTGTCAAGAAAAACCTAAAAGTTAAAATGCAAATACAATTATTTATACATCTTCCGGTATTAAAGAGATTTTCGTGAATTTCAATATACACCATGCCGCATATTTACATTTAACAAAGTATAGGAAGCGGGGTACACGAAAATGTTGATTCATAATTTCCGTTATCCCCAAAACTTGGAACCGCCAGTGTTAAGAGTAAATAAACAGAGAAGAATACTTGCTAAGACCAAATGCTAATAAGACTTTTATCATAATTAATTCTCTTCCGAAATTCTTTTGATGGTTAAATAAAGTTTATTTCAAGGAGGGATAAGCGGTTCTAATTATTGCAAACTTGGGGTTCTCTTCCGCAAAATGGATATGTAAATAAATATAAAATACGAACACTGTTTGTTAATAGAGAATAGTTATTAATTATATAAGAGAATTAATAAGCATTTAATCCACGAGAAAAAATGGCCACTCAGGACGCAGCCGAGAATTACATTTTTTCGAGAAGAATAAAGGCTAGTTAATTTCCCGAATGTAACTCAACGTTTTATCCACGACCACGGCCATAACCAGTCCATTAGAATAATGAAAGCTGTGTGAAAAATTATGGTTTTGTCAGCTGAAACTTAGAAAGTCTCGGTATTGTTTCTATGACATGCGTTTGTTTATTTGTGAACAACAGTGAAAAAATTTGCAAAAGCGACACAAAAAATGAGCGAGAATGCTGATAATTTTTTCATTCTGAATGAAATCCAGTAAGAAGCCCAAGAAGCAACATTACGTCTGTTACCAGCGAAAAGCAAGTGTGTACGAGAAGGAGTTGGTGGAATTCGATAACTCGCCAAAAAGGGGCATAGGAGAAGGAGCAATTACAGAAGAGGTGCAGCTATTATCCTACTTTTTCAATGTGGAGAAACAGTTTGCTGCCTCTTCGATGTGGACAAAATATTCCATAATAAAATCAATGCTGACTTAATATTTGAAAGTACATTGTTGAATTTTTACAATTTTATGGGTTATTCTTCAAATAAAGTAGTAATGTTACATATTGATGTGTTCGTACTGTCACGGATTTCCCAATCCGTCTTTTTCTTACTTCCAGAAAAACAATCCGTTAATTAATCACTTCTTTATTAAATGCTCAGTACACTACTAACTACTAATTACAGGTCAACTAAACACTTATTTAATTAATCGCTATCTAAATCGCTTTGATCTCTCTAACTAAACACTTCACTTCAACACTGTAATACAAGACTAACTAACTCGGTCGTTTATTCTTCTTTTATAGACCCAACGAATATTCGAGGTATATTCTAGCATCTCTAGATCCATCTTCCCGAACGATTTGAATGTTTCTCGTCGATTCCCGATTTTTCCAGTCCCGTCTCGATTCACGGCATTTTGTTTGTTTAACAGAATCGTGTAGGGGCGATCGGGGCAATCTTAGCATTTCGCGAGACCACAGTTGTCGGTTTGGATGTGAGTGGGGCAAATTCTGTGACAGTACTTTTTACATCGCCCGTAAGAAAAAAAAACAATTACATTTTTCTTTCGACGATAATTGATTTCTCGTATATTCTTATCCCACTCTGTACTAAAGTCTAGCTCTTTCTGTTTAATTTCTAAACGCTAAGGCATTTGATGGCATATGGAAGTCGAAAGTATGTCCGATTTTTAAGAGCGGTATGAATACTGAGGTCGAGGAACTATCGACCGATTTCAATGTTATGTAATTTTTCATAAATACTTGAGATAGCTATTTATAATCGTATCTGACCTGCTAAAAAAATCTAAATAACATAGGATTGGCATGGACTTATGCAGAGACTAATGATATTGATTTACAAGGTCAGGTAGACGTAATTCACAATGTTATTGCAAAAGCATTTGATCGTGTCAGTAATAAAATTCTTTTACAAAATAGGTGTGTTGGGTCTCAGTCGTAATTTGTGTAGCCTTTTCTAGTTATATCTCCTTAATATAAAGTAATATGTTTCGTATTTTGGACATAATTCTTATATTTTTACAGAAACTTCGGGAGTACTTCAAGGGTCAAATTTAGGGTTCCTGCTTTTCTTATATTTTATTAATGGCCTCTTGTCTGAAGTGAGTTGTAATAAACTATTATTTGCTGATGACTTGAAGCTATTTAGTAAAACATCAGTTATTGAAGACCATCAGAGGTTACGAAATCAATTACAACTCTTAGGCAATTGGTGCACTAATAATTATCTGCAATTGAATATAATGAAACGCAAAATTGTAATTTAAACTCGCAAGTTGGATGGAATTTGCGAGTGTAACATGATTACACATTGAATTCGAAAATGCTTGACAGAGTAAACTCTATAAAAGACTTAGGTATATTGATTGACAGCTCCTATTTACAAGCACATTGATGAGATCACTTGATCTACGTTAAGGATGCTGGGCTGTATTATACACAACTGCCAGTCATTTTCTAATGAAACTGCTTTAAAGATTATTTATAACTCTTACATAAACATGGAACTGGAGTATTGTTCGTTGGTGTGGTATCCGCGATATGATTATCTAAAGCTTATCTAAAGATTTTTAAAATTTATCTCACTTAAAGTAGATGGCTTTTATCCAGAGAGGTGTTATAACCACACCACTTTACTTAATAAATTCAACTTCGCTTCTTTGGACTTTCGTATGATTCCAGTGCCAAAATTGTATTCAACTTGATATATCAAATTAGAATGACCGACTCTGTTGTCAATTTTATTTTCATGTTCCTCGTGTAAATGCTCGTCAAAATCGTACATTTGTTTATAGCAGGGTGAGGTCAAATTATCTTAAGATGTCCCCAATACATATTATGTATCACTATTTTAATATATCAGATTTACGTGACATTAATTTTAGTGCTCTCAATCAGATGACTGGAGCTGTTGATAGTTCTATATTTTAATGTAACATTTAAACAGCCTGGTGCGCACTGTTCTTCCTATACAACATTAAGTCTCGAAATTTTGGTGAAATATTAACTTTGACGTGTTTAATATGTCTCATAAAATACATTTCAAAGTTTTTTACAGGGGCCGGACAAAATGCAAGGATCAGGGACAAATTAAATCATATATTTTTAGTAGTTAACATAAAAAGGTCCTCTCATTAAATTTCAATAGAATGTACCGTTTTTCAGTGAAATCGATTTCAATCATCCTTAACGTGCCCCACATACAACATCCATAGCCAAATAAATGAATTGCAGTGTGTCATGAAGAAAACAACTAATCTGACAGTTAACAAAAATGTCAAGTATTTTTAACAGTAACAATTAAAAACATATAGTACAAATAAAAATACCGTAATAATCTAACTAATAACGTAACTAATCTGACAGTTAAAAAAAATGTCAAGTATTTTTAACACTCTTAACAGTAACAATTAAAAACAATAGTACAAATAAAAATACCGTAATATAATAATAGAAAAACAACGCCTTTCGGTGCAAAGAAATATTTTATAACACACCCATGACACTCCACTTAACGTCAAAGGCATATCTACATACTCAGAATATGTAAACTGTTGCATTTTTAAATAATTTTAACTATTTTTGTTTACTATAAAATAGCACTGCGTAGACTCAAATAACACAATTTTCAAACTAAATATACTTGACATTGCTGTTAACTCTCAGACTAGTTGTTTTCTCCATGACTGCAACTAATTTTTTTGGCAATGTATTGCTAAATGCTAAATGTGGATCACGTTAGGAATGATTGAAATCGATTTTACTGGAAAACGGTACATCCTATTCAAATTTAACAAGAGTAAATTTTTTATATTAAATACTTAATATTTTAATATTTTGGAGTCAGATGCTAGATAAAATTAACTACAACGAATATATGATTAAATTTATACCAGAGCCTTGCATTTTCTCACGCCCCTGTAGTAAATTTTGAAATGTATTTTATGAGACTTATTAAGCACGTCAAAATTTCGTGACTTAATGTTGAACCGTTTTGATGTTACGCATTAAAAACTGTTTCTGAGGTTACCCCTTTAAGTGAGCGTATCTCCCTTAGGTGCCGCCACTGACAAAAGTTGTACTAAGGTTTTCGTAATTTTTCGACTTGTTTTACAAGCTCACAAGTTTTGAATACTTGCTACTGTTACACCTTGTATATATTTGTTTCGTTGTTGTAAAATATAATTATTATTTTCTCAAATTGCTGTTTATTTCTTTTACAGTATGTTAGCAACGGCAGCAGATATCTTCGATCTGGTTGGTTTATCGCAATGGCCATCAAAAGGCGCAACTTTTCTCTAATTTGTGTCACCCTGTATACCATTAAAAATGGACCGCCCTCTATATCAATTTTACATCTTTAATGCACTATAGGTAATGAAATGCAACGTACAAAAAATTGGCATCGAATGGGTGATAATAACTATAAGAATTTAGCCCTTAGTTTATTCAACATTTTTTTAGTTCTAAAGCACAGTCGAAACTGAAATTTCAATACTGAATTTATTATACTTTTCCAGCGAGTACAATATTGTATTCCGTCTACCTTCCATAAATTTATGTTTATAAAATATATGCAGCTTAAAAATCAGAACGACAACTGACGTGTTCAACAGAACGGTGAGAGACGCAAGATATATATCACCACCACACGAATCCCGCATTTCTTGGAAGGCATGCTACATAATCGCTTCATGATACGCCGTTCCTCCTTTACATAACCCTACATAACTGCAGATACGCACGCATTTCATTTCCTCGTAGTAAACCCAGAAAAAATATGTCCCCTGTCATAAAACCCCAATTTCACAAATTGATTTATACTTAGGTAGGAACAAAACATGAATAAAAAATGAGTCGGAGCTATACGGAACGTATCTGGCAGCTTCTGTAGGAATCTCGTAAACCCCCGTTCCTTTGCGAAACTGCACACGTGGTTTGAAAATTTCCATAACAAAAATGCCTAAGAAACAGAGGCCGCTACGGAGTGTCTTAACTTCGATGCTCATAGTGCCCACCTGTGACCCGTAACTCGATAAATATGCTTGCTTTGGGATGGGCTGCCACTTGTCAGGTGTATTTTAGCTAACCCTTTGGCGAATGTTTTTTATTAGGACGTTCTCAGGCTTTACTTTCAATTTTGTTAAGCGAAATCTGAATCACAATATGTATTGGCTTCTTAATATAATAACTTTGTTGTGAAAATGAATTTCCAACACTTTCAGTTCGGTACCTAATGCACAGGACGGTTAATTTTTGATGCAGCCAGAACGGTGATAGATACAAAAAATCTTATATCGGTTGAGATCTGTCTTCCGATCTGAGGGCTATAGCAGCATAACCCTCTGCTCGGCCTTCAGTCTCTAACCGCCAGCGTCTCTTATTCTTAGTCGCCATCGCCTCTCTTACAATTCATGTTGGGAGAGGTAGCAATCCAGCTAACCATTTTCTGTTCTATAACTACGTTTCCATAGCAAATTTTATAGAACAATGTTTGTTCTAAGAACATTTTCAATACGTTCTTACAACATGTATACCATAACCGTTCTTAGAACTTTTTAGTTCTTTAAGCTGTTCTGTAAGGTCTGCAGGAAATACTTATAGATTTGTTGAATAAACGTTCTCACAGGTCTTAAACAACTTTTATAACACAGTTGCAAAGCAATGTCATAAAAATTCTATAGCAGTTCTAAAATGCTGTCTTAGAACTCTAGTATATATAACACATAAAGAACTATTATATAATTAATTGTTTTGTTATACAATTTTTATGTTGCATGGTGTTCTGTATCACACATGTTAGAAATTATATAAACCAACTGTATATAAAATAGTCATAAAGTAAGAATAATCCATATTATTGACCAATTCACCTATTTATAAATATATTGAATAATTTTTAATTCAGATTTTTTTATTTCTTCAAAATAATGGCGATATAAAGAAAGACTTTATCTTGTCGTTTCAATGGATTCTCACTAATATGACATTTTTGTGTCGATTGCGATGATTACAGAGCAAATATGTTTCGTAACTGCTATAACAGATCTATACTACCTATTTAATATCCACAGTATTGTCATATTTTATTAAGTAAGTTCAATTATTTTAATCTTAATAAAGCTAATAAAATTCTTTAACTTCAACATCTAGAAGTGTATATGAATAAGGTTTGGAAAGGTCTAAATTAAATATGTTACTAAATTTCTATAAGGAAATTAGTTTCTATTAGTAATCAAATACGTCTTATCTATCGTAATGAAATTTTCACAAGTCACAACAATGTTATGCAATTTTCCCCATTATACTTTGACCAAAATATTTCGTACTTTTACAGGCAGGTCTCGTCAGATGAAGGTATAGTATCTATTAACATACATATATAAATGGTAGTTCTATAGCGTTTTTTCATGGAACAAAAAGATGTTACTTATTTACTCTATAATTGTTTTATAACAACTGTAGTATTATTCTCTATAATTGGTTTAAAGAGCTTTTTCTCTTAAGTTTGATAGCAGCTTCCATATCTGTAATTTGTTGTCCGCAGCAGAATTGTAACTTAACAACACAATAGTTCTATAATTAAAGTATAAGCGACATTTCGAAATAATTTTATAAGAGTGTCACAAGAGATGGAATAATTCTATAAAGCACTACTTTACATCGGTTTTACAGTAATTTGATTCTATAAGCATCGATGCTGTAAAATTGTGTTATTGTACACGCTTATAGGGCCACATTAGCAGTTATCTTATAAGTGATCTATGAATTATGCTCTAAGAACGTTCTTGCAACAAATTTACAAAACAATTCAGTTTCTGGAGGCAAAATAGTCTCATGCAACAATTCAGTGTTCTAGATACAACTATAAAATATTAGCAGAATATAAAACTCCTATTACTCTAAATTTATAAAACTACTTTGCCAGCTGGGAACCCCAACAGAACTTCCAGAGCGGCAGTTGGGATCATTTTCATCGCACCCGTAATACCAAAGCAGGTCAATCTTTGGATCCTCGATAACTTCCTGGGCACACTCGGCCGCCACACCAAGAAGTATCAGAGGAGATGCGTGCATGAGATGTGAGTGCCTATATCTAGTGATCATTAGTTTATATTTGGCCGATTTGGACGTATATTACACGTTACACAAATGATAAAATAAACGTAATTTTATAATGTTTACTTCAACCTCTTTTATACCTTTAAGTTTTTACTAAAATGTTAAACATTTAATGCAAAACGTTTAATCAACCATTACAATGTTTTAAAAATGTTGTATAAGCGTACATATGTAAATTGATAATATTCTGTACTTATACTACTATATGCAGTTATATAATTAAATAAAGTTGTAACCCAGAATACAATATAATATAATTTTCTCTCGCCACAGTCGTCATGGATTACTGTAGTTGCATTTCAGTATTACCTAATATTGTATAATTTGATTCTAGTAAAAAAATCGTTACACTTAAAGCGCGGTTAAATATTATTAAAATATAAACCTGTATTATACATTGTGAAGTAAATGGTACCAGAAAACGTTTTAATTCGGTGTTCATATCTACCTTTATAGAAAGTATGTGTATCAACGTAATTTTTACGTTTTTTATGTTACTAAAACGTTGTGTAGAAAACGTGTTATTAACATCTGAATAAGACGTTTAATACAATAAATTCATAATATATATTTAAAACGTTTAATTTGATGTTTTACAAATGTTGTTCTTAACCCGCAGTTTAATATTATTAATTTATAGAAATTACTATATAATAAATTTAAATACATTGTGAAGTAAACGTTACCATAAAACATATTGTTCCGGTGTTTATTTCTACCTTTAGTTGAAAACATGCGTAGCATCAATGTATTTTATGTTATTCAATCGTTCTGTAGAAAATATATTAACATTTGTGTAACACGTTTATATATATTAAACTCATATATGTATTTAAAACGTTTTACAAACGTTGCACTTAATGTGCAGTTAAATATTTAAATATAAACATAACATAAATATTATTAATGTATTTTAAACAATATATTTTATACGTTTAAGTTCTTAAGGTATAAGACGTTATATCTTCGTACAGAATACTATAATAAGTATCCTAGTTTTTTAGTGACTATCTGTCAGTTGACTGTCATACTGTTTAAATACTTGCTGCACATTTTTCAATATAAATCTATTTAGTTGTATTGTGTAATACTGTGTTTGTTACGTGACTTCACAAACTAACTAATTTTAACGCAAAACGTTTAATTAACCAGTACAGCGTTACATAAACTTACGTCTGCCCATTGGGATTGATCATATAGTACTTGAAAAAGTTATTACATTTATTATGCACCCACCCTATGTCTAAAGATATTCTAATATCATATCTTTCGATCACAATATTTGCTCTAGTAAACAAATGTTAAATGATCTGCTTTTAGCAGAAAAGCTATATCTATAGAAGGCAGCTATTTAAAACCTGTTTGCTGAAATATAATACATGGGCAAACCTACCCGTCACTCTCAGTTCTATAAATATACTGGTGGTGGGATGAGATGACACCTGACATTCGTAGAGTCCGGCGTCAGATGGGCGAACGTGTTTTATCACTAATCCCCAGTTCTGAAGGTGTCTGGCGTGTTCCACAAGGAAACGGTCGTCGGCTATGTAGCCACTCAGGCCGACTGTGAGGATCGTTGGCGGAGAGTCCTTCTTGCGGATCCAAGATACCTTAAACAAAGAGAAGGTCGAATTGAAAATAAATGAAAAAAAAGAATAAAGTGATTTTAAAAAACCTATTTTGTATTTACTAATTTTTGATTGATTTTGGTCCTAATTTATTGGAAAATTTTATTGAATAATTGACTTAAGTAATATAAAACAGGTCCACAAATAAAAAAAGTGGTGTGTGCTGAGGGTCCCATTATAATTTTTATATGTATTTTTTCCCGCTGAACACGAATCTGAAGTCAAAATGGGGGGTCGCACAGCAAATTTTAGAGAAAACCCATAAAAACGATAAAAAATCGCATCAGAAGTTTACACGGGTCCACAAAAAAAGTCGTGTGTGCTGGGAGTTAGACTATATTTTTCTTTTGTATTTTTTCCCGCTGAACACGAATATGAAGTTAAAATGGGGGGTTACACAGCAAATATTGGAGAAAATCTAAAAAAATCGATAAAAGTCACTTTCTCGTAATTTATTCCATATGATACCCTCTAAAACTAAAACAATGAGAAATGCTGTGAATTAGTGAATATTTACTATTTTGCAGCTATAAGTATACCAAGATAGGCTAGGCTACTGCAGTCTTTAGTTCTTTCTCCACGTACCCCCAGGCGATTCCGAATACTGACATTTGATTTTGGTATTAAAGTTTTTGCGAGTAGTTGCTTCTCGTCTATACGCAGAACGATTTCCCGGTAGACAAGTGCCATATACAGTTACTTTTACCATGGTATCTCCGAATAAATACAAGACAAATCGCTCAACAAGTACAAGGAGACTCAATTATATCCGAATCATGTAGAGCCTGGCCAAGGCATTATCCCTTACAAATTAGATTTTGTGAATTGTTGCTGCAACAAAATGCTCACAATCCTAGATTTACAACTGACGTGTAAGTTACAGATGAAGCTATTTTTACAGAATGGGATGTATAATATTCATAATACTCATGTTTGGAATTTTGAAAATCCGCACGTGATTCAACGGGATCATTTACAACAACACTTTTCCTTAAATCCAGGGATTGTAGATGAACGCTTGATTAGACCATTTGTATTACCAAATCGAATGGATGGGGTTCGGTATCTCGAGTTTCTTTGAAATGATCTGCCTGGACTTCTGGAAGGTGGTCCCTCAGCAGTCCGATTTCGAATGTGGTTCTTGCACGATGGTGCTCCCCTTCATTCTCGACAAAATTACATCTTAATGAAGTTCAGGGGGTACGATGGATTGGACGAGGAAGACCAGTGGCCGCCACGATCTCCTGACTTAAATCCTTTGGACTTCTTTTTGCGGGGATATTTAAAAAATGTATATCGCACCGAAGTAGACACTATTGATGATTAACTCCAACGTATCATAGCTGCTGCTTCGAAACAGACAAAATCCAGAAACATTTGTGTTCATTCGAAGGAACTGGGTAAAACGGGAACAGTTGTTATGACCTCAGGTATGCCAAATTATTTTATTAATTAAAATCACAAATTAATTTTATTAATTAATAATAACAGTAACGGCAAAGCAGTTCAATATAAAATAGGTGTTACAGAATTTTATTCATTTCTTCTAATTCTTTAAATTTTTTGTCCATTCATTTTTTATTATAGTTTGCCGCCGTACTGGTCGCGAACTGTATGTTTTGCCTTGGGAAAGTCAGGTTTTAAAGTGGCCCAGAAGAGTACAGTGCCGTCCAGAAGTGTATTTTTAAATTATTTTTGAACTGCCCTTTTGATTTTTTTACAAAAAACATTTTTTGGGTAAATTCTGAGTCTTCATAATTATACAAAAAAAATTACAAATAATGCAATTAAATTGCATAAAAATGTACAGGGTGTTCCATTTAAAGACATTGTTTTTTGAGTCATATTGTACAAGACACTTTGTAGGAAAATTACTAATATGCTGAATTCCACGTAAAAACATCTATCAGAATCAATTATCACCATTCCAAATCTCTGCTATTCTCTGAGATCTCTTAAAAATAGTTTTAAAAATTTCGCCCTTTATCTTAAAAACAAAGATGATTGCAACGCTTTAAATTTCATGGATTTCATCTATCTCCTGTAGTTTCCGAGATACCCTGGAATTACAATGAAATTGGGACACCCTGTACGGTATTTCATTTAATAGCATAAGAGTAACATTATTGTATTCTTATTCTTCAAATAAATACTCTTTTCCGTTGAGACATGACATGAGTTCAACAGATATAAAAGAAAATCGAAAACATATCAAAGAACTCTCATGTTCGTGTACCTACACCAATGCATGGCAGATCTCTTCAATCTTGTCGCTTAAAATATTATCTAGTGGGGCGGTGGAAATGTGAGACCGGACAAAAGAGTTACTGGAGCGAGAGAAAGTTGTTGCTTTTATTAGTTTAGTTTTCGAATAAAAAGGGGATTGTCCGGGTATCTACCGAAAAGATTCATCAGCCTAAGCTCCTAAATAGGCTACGGTCGACTCATCCAGACGCTATCTTTCAGAGAACCTCTTCAGATCTTCCTTATTTGTGTTTCGGAAAGTTCGCAGTGCCTAGCCGGTTCTCATCACTCAAAAGGCAATAAATAGTTACGATATTGGCTTCCGCCTTTGGTTTTTAATATCTTCTGGCCAGGTAATCCTCGACAGATCCAGTAATTGAAATTCAGCCAGACAGATACGTAATTCAAAAGTTTTCTACGAAATCAACGACTTATTTTCTGTACAAAATTTGGAAAATGTTAAAGCATCACAAGGTATTTATGTAATAATGGTATATTAAACAACAAGTTTAGAAAAATAAAGTAAAGCCAGTAACTTAAAAGCTATATGAGTTTAGTAAAACTGATTTTCTTACGAAATTTGTAATTATAAGCAAATATTGATAGATATAAAAGCATTGCAGTTAGAAATTTTAAAAATTTCATAGTAGGTACTTGTGTAGGATTTCCGTAGCCTAGTAACCTGACACGGCTTCGTTTACAATGACAGTTAAGTTTCATTTGTGTGTGTGTGTGAGTGTAACAAGGTGTAAACCTATCGAATGTTATATACATCAAAGATATAATCTAGAACTCAAATGGTGTCGATTTAACCAAATTCTTTTCTTTTTGGATCGGTCAGTGGTCGCGCGGTTTAAGGCGTCAGTACTTGAATCGAGGTGACTGGATCGCTGTGGGTACGACCCCCGCAGCCGGTAGACCGTATATAAGCTATATTCGTGGAGAGATTGGCACCCTCTCTGCGTGTATGGTAGGGTGGAAGAATGTTGGCTTGGGTCAATGTGAGAGATTGATACCGGTTGACATTTGACTACTCCCCTAATTAATGAGGTTTTCCAGGTTTCCCTCATTCCTGCACTGAATGGTGGTTAGGGCCTATCAACGTAAGTCGTTCCTGGGCGCAAATGTGGCCTGCTTAATAATAATATGCCGCCCCCTCTCCCGCACAAGTCTTCGGCTTCTGGGCTAATCCTCGTGATTAGAATAGAGGGGTAGAGATATTAATATTATTATTATTTCTTCTTTCTTACCTTAGTTAACCCATTAGAGCGAAATTGGTTGTTGGTTAGTTTCTATTAGATTAAATTATACGGGGCGTTCATTTTACTACAACCCTTTGGAAATATTCTTCTGCAACTTGTTTGTACATTTAAAATCTTACACGCAACTATCAGAAATAGGTAGAGAATTTTATTCTACACAAATCAAAGTTGTGCTCAGTTATGAACATATTATGGAAAATATTTATAAAACATACTCCATATTTTTTGGAAATAACTACGTATTCACAATAAACATAATAAATACCATAATTAATAACATAATTAACTGAAAAGTGGCAGTAATAAAATTTATAATAATTATTCTGTCTCTCCCATTCTCTTCGACACATTTCCTTAAACGTTTTATGAAACTATTGAGAATAGGAAACGAATTATACGTTCGTCTAACTTGTCGTATGGTGTCTTGTATTCTATCCCAAAGTTCTTCTCTCATATTAGATGTTACAAAGTTGTAAACAATTCCTTTCAAATTACCCCAAAAGTAAAAGTCTAACGGATTAAAATCCGAACAGCGAGAAGGCCAAGGAAAATCACTACCTTGACCAATCCAACGGTTTGATAATGCTTGATTTAAATGATCTCTTGCCAAATGTTTGTAATGATCAGAGGCACCATCGTACATGAACCATATTATTAATGGGTACTTCTTCGAGAGCCCAAGAAGTTCTTGCCGAAGGAATTCCAAATAATTTTGGTCTTTCAACCTTGCAGGTACCAAAATAAAATTTCCATGTTGTTATGAATCTTTAGATATTTCCAATAAATATGGGGTATCTGTTAATGAATATTTTCAGTAATATCTTCATAACCGAGCATAGTTTTGCCTTTTGATAGATATACAATTTTTGTGTAGAATAAAATTCTCTACCTATTTCTAATAGTTGCTTGTAAAAATTTAAACGTACAAAAAAGTTACAGAAGAATATTCACAAAGGGTTGTAGTAAAATGAACGCGCTTTATGTTTTAACCTAATAGGAACAAAATCACTGCATATTTCATGAAGTGAAACCAAGCAACAGCAACTTCTTCTCAGATCGATTAATTGAGTTATCTGTTAAGGACACAACAAGAAATAAAAAAAAACTTTAACACTCTGTAACTTTTTTTGCGACATTTTTCGTTTAAGCAAGTTTGGTAAAATTGTTCATTCATGGGGTGACACCCTGTATACTAATTATAAAAATGAGCCTTGATACTGAAAACAATTTAAAATAATTATCTGAAGATATTATAAATGCCGCTCGAGATGCATCTTCGAGCTTACTGCCTTTAAAATTCAAAAATACGAGATGGTGCATGGAATATTTTGTAAGCGGAGAGTAAAAAAAACGCACTAAGAACTGATTTAAGTGTAATGCTAGCAAATTTTTTTCAGAAACATATTTTAGTGTTTCTCATACAATGGTTTCCGTTACTTTAGGCAAAATCTGTTAAGGCATCTAGTTTATGGTCTACATATTTCATGTTGAAAAGTACTAAGTACACAAATAAATGAAAGTATGGATATATCACAATATAAAAAGTGGTACTAATATTTGATTAAATGGGGTATGTTGGCGTGCAGAATTGTGCAGTTTAACTATAAAAGATATAGAAGATACGTGGACAATTTTGGTTATAACTTTACATAATACCAAAGAGAAACGTTTACCGTAGGATCAGTGTCAACGGATATAAAATTGATAATAAGTATTTACGATTGAGACCCAAACAAGTAAATACAATAAATTTTTATTTACTATAATCACGGTAAGTCCACAATACAACCAGTTGGTATCAACAGTTTAGCAAAAAAATCCCCAAAGAGTTGCAAAATACTTAAAACTCCCAGATACATCCAGTTACAATGGCCATTGCTTCAGAAGGACGTCTGCCACCTTCCTAGCTAACAGTGGAGCGAATATTTAAACATTTAAAATACATAGAGGATGGCAGTCAACTAGTGTGGCTGAAGCTTATATCGAGGAAAGCATCGTCAATAAGTTGAAAATTTCAAGAACTAGAACTAGAGGCACCGTAAGATCATTCAGGAATGCAGATAGAGAATCATAATAGTTTTCAGGAAGAACAAATTTAATTTTGTACAAAATTACTTTGCCTGCGTAGCTGTCAAAATATGTTAATAAATAACTAAGAACTTCATTTCAAAGCTACATTTCAAGAAATTTATATCAAAATACAGCAAAAAAAAAACTGATATTGTTTAACAATCGTTTTGTTTTTAAGTTCTAATTAAGTATACAGTTCTTAAAATTTGGGAAAATTAAAAAATATAACATTAATTTTATTTGCAGGCTTCATATCGCACTCTTCTTCAGAAGTCTGTTTTACCTGTGATATCAAATATATCATCCACTTTTGACAATAACCGTTTCAGTTTTTTAGTGGGTATAGAAGGATTTAAAGTATATTCTATTTTTTTAATTTTTGTGTACCGAATGGTATTTTAAGCTGGTTCGAATCAATTTTCCTGCAGTTTCTATCAATTAAGTCATTTGTATGTACTTTGAGAAGAATATATACTGTTAATTTTTTAACTTTATCTAGGCAAGTAATGTAATGAAACGATTCATATCTCCTCATAGTACTTAATGTAACTTAAGTTCCTAAATTAATTTACTGGTTGTTGGTTCGTATCTAGAATTACCGCTATAGCCTCAAACTACTTAGGTACATTAAAGTAATACAGATTAAAGATTTAAACGCTTAACCGCCTCCTTTGATATGCAACTCTACTGCATCAACCCAAAACCATTAGCACATTAACTCAAATAGTAACGCCTGCAAATGTACCGAATACCTGTAAACAGCTCTATGATTTTTACTTCCTGAAACCTATCAAGCTTCACTTCTATTTCAAATTTCCCTTTAGCCATACCAAAAGAACTAACTAAAAATACATAACTTTAATGAAACATTAATTTAAATTTTGAAACAAAAAATAGGGAAAAGTACCAAATATTTTAATTTTAACACTGATGTATCCTGTACGTTGGCATGATCTGTATGAATTCAGATCTATTTTGTAAATTTTGGATTATTTATTGATGATGAGATCTTAAAGGGGTAGGGGGACATAGTGAATGCTTCTACCTTTTCTATACAGGATGATCCACAACATATCAAAAAAAAAAATTGGGAATAGATGCAACATGTAAAATGAATTTTTTTTATAAAATCCTCATAGCGGCTTTTAGACTTTCACTTCCGGTGCTATCATTTGATACATAGTGATTTACCGGGTTGTTATGAACCAGAAATATTTGTGTTACTTCGTAGAAACTGGATAAGATGAGCCCTAATGTATTTACACGTCGGTGAATTTCTTTTTTCAATTTTTTGTTCGTTCGTTTTTTATTACAGTTTGCCGCCAGTGCCGATCGCTGACTGCATGCTTTACCTTGCGCAAGGCTAGGTTTTACAGTGGCTCAGTTTCCAATGCCATGCAGAATTGTATTTTTTAATCATTTTTGAACTGCCTTTTCCAACTTTTTTACAAAATTCTCTCCTGTACATATTTTCTTATAGTCCAATTACTTGCCTACTAATTTATTTTAATGTATGTAAAACGGAATTTCAGGAAACAAGTACTCTGCAGGCTAATGTTCCGATCAGCATTGAATTACATCTGAAAACCAATAGCAAACAACCAAAGATTTATACCGGTTTTGAACTAATTAGCTCTCATCAGTATGCCATAGGTGAAATAACTGACAAATAACAGTCAGTGACGGTGGGACTATGAGTACCTACGCAAAATGTAGTTAGCTACATCTAGTGAACAGTAGCTATACCATGCCTAATATAGATAACTGATATAATTGAAACCCTTCGACCTTTATCACATGTCGGCGATAATAATACCCATTTCAGGAAACAATCTCTTCTTAGCTCAAACCAGTACAGAACCATATGCAGTAGTACTCAATATTACTACTACTACTACTACTGCATTGTTGTGACTGAAAATAGAATGCCTTCATCAAGATTTGGTACAATTATACTCTATTTTTTAACTAAGAGGAGTAAATGAAGAAGTCATATATACACAGGGAAAAGTAACTAGAAAATATAACTAGATCATTTTCGGTAAATTTGAAAAAAAAAAAGAAAATAGACAAAAAGCAATACAATTCGTTGCTGAGTTATGAACAGAACTATTTTATTTGATTTAGGATTAACTAGGAGTGACCAGGATCACTCCTCTTAGTTTAAAAATAAGGTATAGTATCAAAAGAAATGAAGATAAATTCATTTACGAGCAAAACTTCACTCGTCTCAACCTGACAGTCAAGAATTTATTACTCTTAAAAACAGGAAATCAAATTACATTAAATAACAAACCTAAAAATTTGACAAATTGTTATTTTTATTAAGTATTTGGATTAACAATAGCCAATTTGCATATTAGATCACGTCGCATGTTCCTACGGTGCAAACTGGTCTCATGAAAAATTCGATTCATACGATATTGTTTTATGACAAGATGCAACAAGTGTGGCACTTGCGGAAAAGTTGGTGTTTCCCTCGGAAATAGCCGTGCGGATAAAGAATCACATTGGCGGTGTCACATAAATTTCATTACTTCATGATATGTTAACTGAAACACATTTAGCTAAATGTTAAATCAATTATGCACAGCGGTGTACTGCTACACCATTTCCAAGTGTAAAAAAGCATTACTTGAAATTCAGATTAGTTATATGTAATTCAGAACAGAAACTACTTAATATTAATTAATAATGATATTATCTAAACTACATGACTAATCTGAATTACATTTGATCTTATCTGCACCTGGAAATGGTGCAGATATTTTGACTTTTCTTACATTTAAGTAGGTATTTAACAAAATTAATACACTTCTAAAACTTTCCAAGCACGTCCCAATAAACATTTAAAGTTAAAGTTACGTTAATTTGACCTCTGAATTGGTCAAAAAATTTTAATTATCTAGTCCGTATAGTTCCGGAAAGTTTACCTATATTAGTTGGCCTTTTTCCTTATGTGAGGAAAAAACTAAAGTAATATGGAAGTTAATAATTCGTCGGCCTAAAAGAAATACAGACCAATTTTATGTTGAAATATCAAAATTTAAACGACATTATTACCAAAATATACCCTAATTACGCCTTTTACATGACTTACTTGAGCCCGAGAGAGACAATATTATACGTTTGATATTATATACCTTCTAATAGCAACAAGGATAGGAAGAGAGATATATATACTGTAAGTCAGGCTACAAAGCTACAAGTAGAGTAGAAGTTTCTGAATCACACATTATTTCAATCAACACCACTATTTTCATAAGAAAATGTAATAACTCAATTTTGTTTATAACAACTTTGGCAAGAAATTTGACAGGTTACCATAATAATGCCTTTGCTTCTTAATTTTGAATCTGATTTTGGAATTTTCTCAATTTAAGGTAGATGTAGGTAAAATTGTTTGAAGTTCTATATAAAATTTCATATATAGTCGCAGCAAGATACGTGAAAAACGGGTCTAAATAGGGAAAAGTTCCGTACAAGATGGATCGGAATGCGGTTTTCTGCATTTGCTTCTAAAACTTATTAATCCAAAATTCACCTAGGTGGGAATATGCTGAAATTCGTAGTTGCATCGCTGCAGCCAAAAATGCATTCGAAAAATGCATTTTTTGAGACGCATTTTGGACGACTTAATAAATTTATAAAAAGAGTCGGAATTGGCCCAGAATGGGTGACCTGGGGTTTTGAGGTCGCTGATCACGATTATGATGTCCAAATTGCCACCCTGACCATCTGGAGCTCAGGAACGCCGACGAAAGTCATCTCCGTGGAACTCTCACAAAATTCATCCCGGGAACGAAAAACACTTGGTGCCCGGGGTTTTGGGTGGCTGAATTCAAATATGTGATCGGCGAACACACCCAGACACCTGGTGTGCCACAACCTGGACGTGAACGTCATCTCCGTGGAACTCCCGCACAATTTATGCGCGAAAGGAAAAACATTTGGTGCCCGGCGGTTTTTGGGTCGCTGAATTCAAATATTGCATCGGCGAACACCCCCCAGACACCTTGTGCGCCACAACCTTGACGTGAACTTCATCTCCGTGGAACTACCGCACAATTCATGCGCGAAAGGAAAAACACTTGGTGCCCGGGGGTTTTTTGGGTCGCTGAATTCAAATATGGCATCGGCGAACACCCCCAGACACCTGGTGCGCCCCAACCGGGACATGAACGTCATCTCCGTGGAACTCCCGCACAATTCATGCGGGAAAGGAAAAACACTTGGTGCCCGGGGGTTTTTTGGGTCGCTGAATTCAAATATGGCATCGGCGAACACCCCCAGACACCTGGTGCGCCACAACCTGGACATGACGGTCGTCTCCGAGGTTCTCCAGATCTAATCGAAAAAGACGAACGGAAAACTGTTAAGGGGGCTTTTTGGGGCGTCTCATGATTTCATACATTCATTCATGCGTAACTCCCCCTGGGGCCCCCGAAAAAGTTCATCTAGCCCTGTAAGAATGACGAGAATAATCTCCGGCTACATCTCCAAACTTTGCCAAGCGGCCTTTCACGGCACCAAGTGTCTTTCCTTTCCCGCATGAATTGTGTGGGAGTTCCACGGAGACGACCTTCATGTCCAGTTTGGATCGCACCAGGTGTCTGGGGGTGTTCGCCGATGCCATATTTGAATTCAGCGACCCAAAAAAACCCCGGGCACCAAGTGTTTTTCCTTTCGCGCATGAATTGTGCGGGAGTTCCACGGAGATGACGTTTATGTCCAGGTTGTGGCGCACCAGGTGTCTGGGGGTGTTCGCCGATGCCATATTTGAATTCAGCGACCCAAAACCCCCGGGCACCAAGTGTTTTGCTTTCCCGCATGAATTCTGTGAGAGTTCCACGGAGATGACGTTCATGTCCCGGTTGGGACGCACCAGGTGTCTGGGGTGTTCGCCGATGCCATATTTGAATTCAGCGACCCAAAGAACCCCGGGCACCAAGTGTTTTTCCTTCCGGGATGAATTTTGTGAGAGTTCCACGGAGATGACTTTCGTCGGCGTTCCTGAGCCCCAGGTGGTCAGGGTGGCGATTTGGACACCATAATCGTGATCAGCGACCTCAAAACCCCAGGGCACCCATTCTGGGCCAATTACGTCTCTTTTTTACATATTTATTAAGTCGTCCAAAGGGCGTCTCAAAAAATGCATTTTTCGAATGCATTTTTGGCTGCAGCGATGCAACTACGAATTTCAGCATATTCCCACCTAGGTGAATTTTGTATTAATAATTTTTAGAAGCAAATGCAGAAAACCGCATTCCGATCCATCTTGTACGGAACTTTTCCCTATTTAATCCGCAACTTGCTGCGGCTAATAGTAAACATGGGATAACGGCATTTTTTATTACATTCGTGAAATTATAGGAGTCAGACGTGGAAACGTCTCTACTCATGTCATAATAATGCCAATATCCCACTAGTACAATAAATAACTATTTGTGTATATATTAACTTTTCGAAATCACTACGTTGAAAAGTAGGTATCCATAAAATTTCCCATATATTTAAAAAATCCTAGAAAGCCAAACATTAATCGCACTGACAAAACTTAGTTAATAACAAAATCTTATTGTGAAAAATAGATATTTCCTTTAATTCCATCAGCATTTGAATATTTTAAAGGAATAAAATATTGAAATTAAAAATAGAACCCACTAAATACCTCCTCACTGATTTGAAAGGTTAATTATTACATCTAAAATTCCCATGTCAAATTGTAATACAATTTCCTTTGCTGCAGAACATCAAATAAGATCTAGTCTAAGACAAACAATAACCACAATCGTAGCACTGCGGCGCGATGGTACATTAAGTTTCGAGCTACGTCGCCGCCGTCACCACCACCACTAGGCTGGCGGTTCAAAAGTAGTTAATTATAGTGCGGTCTCTTTAATGTCACAAATTTATATACATCTTTATTTTGTAAGTCATGAATTAACGACTATTATTATAAATAAAATTAGTATATGGTTTTTTATAGATAATCCAAATTTCAGGTGTATTATTTATTTATTTATTTATTTACTTATTTATTTATTAATATTTATTTGTTTGTTTCTTTGTTTGATTGCTTGTTTGTTTGTTTGTTTGTTTGATTGCTTGTTTGTTTGTTTGTTTGGTTATTTATTTATTTCTTCATTCATTCATTCATTCGTTCGTTCATTTATTTATTTATTTAAATACCAACCCAACAGGCAAAAGCCCAATTACAGGGTAGGTTACACAAAAAAAGAAATATTTACAGTAACATTGATATGTAGTAACACAGTGACTAAATTAGTTGAAAACAACATTAAATTTGAAAATACAAATAACAGTATTACAATACAATACCAACTGCAATAGACAAAACACGACAAAAATGATTTATGAAGACACACGTAAAAATTAAACAAGAAAAACCCTATTAATTTTGGGAATACCGATTTAATTTGCAAAATAGTGAATAGAGCAAAATAATGTCAACCTTGCTCTCAATTTTGCAATAGTTATGGATCATTTGGTAATGTGGGGAAGCTATCAATAAGTTTGATTGGGAGGTAGGCATATTAAAGATATTAGAGCATCGGGATGAAAGTTTTGGTACCCTATGTTTGATTTGGTTGTGTAGTGCAACGGTATCTAATTTATTGTTTACGAGTTTGTACAGAATTATAACTCCCTCCTAGATTGAAGGGTTGACAGAGAAAAACGCTCTAACAACAGTTCATGTGAAAAGCCAATAGGAGGATAAGTTCCATCAATTATAAATGAAGCGGACTTCAAGAAGCTTCTTTGAACCTTTTCAATTGCAGATATATGTATATTATAAATAGGATTCCAAACTGCAGAGGCATATTCCAACCGAGATCTTACAAAAGTTATAAACAGCAGACGCATTGTAGTAATATTATGAAAACTTTTTGAGTTGCGTATTATAAACCCTAACATTTTATATGACAAAGAAGTAATCGTCTCAATATGTTTATTAAAACTTAGTTTGTGATCATAAATAACACCAAGATCTTTAATCGTGCTCGGACGGTGCAAAATTAAATCTCCAATTTTATAATCATACGAAACCGGCATTACCTTCCTATGAAAGGATACAACATTGAATTTATCTGGATTTAAATGCAGGCTATTATTTATACACCAAGTAATTATTGATTGTAAGGCTATTTGAAGGTACTGACAGTCCGCAATAGACCTATAACCTTGAATATTAACAAATTGATATCTATTATGTAAATAAGATCGAAATAATAATATTAATCTAGGGGATAGTCCAAAATTACCTAACTTCTTCAGTAAAATATTATGGTCTAGTTAGTTATGATGACTACACCAATTTATTAATGCAGTTCATGAAGAAATTCCCAAGCAAATATATATGACGATTAAGTTATTCCAATTTTAGATTTCCTTTTTTTAAATGACTGAACCTTTTATTTGTATTTCCTCTTATTTAACTTTTGTGTTCATTACAGTAGTTATTTTCCACTATACAAATTTATAATACTATTTCAGTAGTATTTCTTTCAGTGCAGGGGTACTGATAGTAAGTTTGTCTCCCCCTACAGAGCCTAGCCCGAGAACAGAAGGAAAAATCAAAAAATCCTTGATAATGTTAGGAATTTGTAGTTTAATTCTGTTACGGTCAGCAAACAGTTGTGTAGGTCACTTCATAACAACTCATAAAAATCATATCAGACAACAGCACCGGTCATGAAAACCTAATAACCACTACAAAAACGTGTTCGTACTGTTAAAATAAAGTCACCAAAAGTTTGGTGCTCATACAAACCATCTACGCACTCTTATACTCTCATACCATTCATATCATTGATTTATTCTGATCTTGCTGATGCATTAAACAAATCTTTATCTGTTATTATATTGGTGCAGTTCTTGATAACGGGTTATTTCGTCATGCATCTTTTACAGTACAACATGTCAACTGACTTTGGAAATACATTATCAAAGTTATGGACGACACTATGTATTATTATTACTATTACAATTACTATAAAAAGTTTTTTTACGTTGAACTTTCTTTATAGTTATCTGATCCACAAACATATATATTTTTTGTACTCTACTCTTTGAAGTTAAATTTTATCGGAAAATGTTTCTGTGGGTGTCAGCAGAGGAGCTTCATTCTATCAAAATTATCATCTCTTTGAAGTTAAATTTTATCGGAAAATGTTTCTGTGGGTGTCAGCATAGGAGCTTCATTCTATCAAAATTGTTATAAAAATGAAATTCTTTTCCTCTGAATTTGACAAAAAAATTATATTCAAGTCCCAGTGGCTTCAACAAGCAATATCCTAATTGAATGTATCGTTTCCTTGTAAGTTAGCAGGAAACGGAATCAATATTATGTCACCTTCACGTTCATGACCTATAAATACGAGTAGCATTGATCGGCTTTCCATCTTTGAATAATACCGCAAAGTCGAATAAAACCGTAATAATTCCATTGTACGACTTACCACTCCGTTACTGAATTTTCGAACAATGCAAGGCAATTTTGCCGTTCCGCCTATTTGAGCAACCACCACTGTTGAATTTTCAGTGAGGAACGCCGTACTGTGTCCCGGAGTTTTTAAGGAGTTGCCGGTTGAATGGTCCTTTCTGCGGACTTCGTAACTTCTCCTGCTCCGGATAATTTCTGGGTACATGGAAATGTCTGGAACAAAACAAAGAAGGAATGAGTAAATTGTAGTGTATATTTAATCAGTAATTAAATGGTGCGCTTCACAGAGAAGTCAGTTTATAAATTACCTCATTATTATAGTCTGTTTAGAAATGAAAGAGAGTAATAAAAGCTTATTATGTATGCAAATCGTAAATAAGTGTAGTAAATGCAGTACTGGTGCTTCTATTAAATACTTTTATATTATGTATAATCGGTATAGATGAGGTGTACATTTAAATCACTTTATGTGATCGGACCGGACTAAATTGTAGCAGGTAGCTAAAATTTAATCCCCGACAATCCGTCTTTGTCTATGCCGCTTCAATTTCTCGGTCCATTTCTCTTATAAGTAAACAATATAAAAACAGCATTTCAAAACATGAGGCAACTTTAAGCATCATAACCGGGTTAAGAGGGTTTTTAGTAATTCAAATAAAATTATTCAATATTATTATCAAAATATTTATTTAAATTTAACGAATAGACTTTTATTCCACACAAAAATATCTGTATTTTGAAAATTCAATCTATCACGAAATGCACAGGTTAAGCTTTACGTAGTGACTCTTTCTTTCAAATAAAAAGAAAGTTGATAGTGTTTAGTTTCCTTTTTCGATGTTTATTTTCACACGCTTTGAGTTCTTGAATGTTTGTGAAAACTTTCCTATTACAATTATGCCATTCTAAGAGCTAATTTATCAACAGCAACATATAGAGTATTCGTCTAATTACAGGAATTTGTTGCTTGAAAAATAAAAGATGTTTTTGTTAAGTCATTTTTTGCGTAGAATCTGAATCCAAAAATGCGGCAGCATTTTAAAATATTTAAGGTTAGATGGCCTCTATTGCTACATATGAGGTAATGTGTACGGTGCAATAAAACTATTTAGTTCATTTTTGTTGGTTGCATTGTATTATGACTTTTTAAGGATGAGATTATTTCAATGTCTTTAAGAGTTCCCACTGAATATCAGAGGAATTGAAATCTTTTATTGCACGAATATTTGAACACCATTATTCCAAAATATGTAACCATACAAGGTTTTCAGAGTCATTGGTTGACTCTGTACCCCATTTTCAAAATTGAAAGTTAAGAATCCAATGTGGCGGACAGAAGGATGTGTCAGATTGTGTTAAAGTGGTGGCTCGCAACGTCATAATCAGTTAACTCATGCTTACGCTTAACTCATGAGCCAAGAAAGGGTTAACTTTATGACCAGAACCCAAATATATAAATTCTAAATCAGAAACCATTAACCTCTTAAATCAAAGATGTATACGTTCACGTTAACCTTGAACATAGTGTATACATTTTAGCCAGCTCAGATTTTATGTAGGTCATGATGACGGGATTTCAGCGTCAAATATGCAACAGCAGTTCAAACAGCTGATATCCAATTTTTGAAGGAGAAGTTCACATTTCGTTTTATTTATAGAACATTGTTGAATTGTCATTAAGGTATCCTGTATTTTATCTACAACTATCACATAATGACAGTGTAACTCACATTATCCCATATGTGCTTTTTTAAATTTATTAGCGTACTCAGTATAATAAAGTAAATTAAATCAAATTAGACATAATTATAATAATAATAATAATAATAATAATAATAATAATAATAATAATAATAATAATAATAATAATAATAATAATAATAATAATAATAATAATAATAATAATAATAATAATGCATTTATTGCCCAACAGAAATAATCCATTTACAGGACAAAAGAAAAAAAAGTGTGAGAGTATTTCTAACAAAATAAAGGTAACTTAATAAGTTACATACAATACGTCTGATAAGTGTAAGTAATACTAACAGTTTGTACAGAAATTTATACCACAACAAACAATACAACTACAGGTCAAGTATTAATTAACCTAAATATCACGAAAAATTGAGATCCCAAAAATAATGAATTTTTAAGAGTACAGGTATTTAAATTACATAAGTTGGATATTGATAAACATTGATAGACATAACATATACTGTAGATTTCATACTTAAATTGGTTCTTACATTATGACAATAGAACATACAGTGATCTCGTAATCCAAGTCTAGGTCAAACATATTCAACATAGATGCTGAATCAATTCGGTTGTAGAATAATTTAAATAAAAGTGACAAACTCACAAGCACTCTTCTGGTATGTAAAGAATCAAAATTAAATCTTTGCAGCAACAAACTGTGGTTATATCCCCTAGGTGGATAGTAACCATCAGTACGATAAGACAAAAACTTTAGAAAACGCCTTTGAACTGATTCCACTAAATCAATATGTGTTCTATAAAACGGGTACCAAATAATACTACAATATTCAAGTTTCGAGCGTACAAGAGAATAATAGAGGCATTTTAAAGCAGCAACATCATTAAAATTTGAAAAATTTCTAATAACAAAGCCCAATGTTTTATATGCAGTGTTAACCATTTGATTAATGTGATTGGAAAAAGATAATTTGTCATCCATGATAACTCCAAGGTCCTTAATACTATTGCAACGTTTAAGAACTGTAGCGTTGAGATTATAGTTAAATAAAATAGGTTGAGTTTTAAGAGTAAATGAGCATATTTTGCACTTGTCAACATTAATTGGCAATTGATTTTTGAACACCATTCCTCAACTAAATCAATACTTACCTGTAAATTTAAACAGTCACTTATAGAATATATGTTTAAGAAGAGTTTTAAATCGTCAGCAAAAACAAATGATTAGATCTTAGTGACAGAGACAAATCGTTAACAAATAAAATAAAAGAAGAGGTCCAAGGTTGGATCCTTGGGGTACATCTGAAGTGGCTAAGAAAGTATTAGATTTAAAACCGTTGTATGAAACATATAATTTACGTTGCGAAAGATATGATCGGAATAGTCCAAGTAAACTATTACTAAAACCCAAATGGTCAAGTTTATATATTAATAATTCATGATTAACTTTGTCGAATGCCTTAGAGAAGTCCGTGTATACCACGTCTACTTGACCTCTATTGTCAATGTTGCTTGAAACAAATTGGGTAAATTCAGCCAAATTTGTTAACGTAGAGCGTGACGTAACAAATCCATGTTGATTCGGAGATTATTAAATATACAAAACATGTAAGATCATATGAAAACTGAATTATTAAATGCAATAACAAAGAAATCTTTACAATAATTGAATAAATTTGTACCACATGCTGACATGGTTGATTAGGCGGAAATATTTTGAGTGTGAACATAATTTTTAGATGTTGATACCTATTTTGGATATTGGTGGAACATTTTTGGCTTCCAAAAGAATATTCTCGCTTTCGCCTAGAATTTTCATAGCCGTTCGTTTCTTGTTTTCAGTAGAAGTTTTAGAATTAGACTTCCAGTCACCATGTATTTTTAACTAAAAAGATCGCCCCACAATCGGCTGAGAAGCAAGCTGAATATGGCGGAAAACAGTGCCCAGCTTCATATCGAAGAATGAAACGAGAAGGATTACTGTTTTCATTTCTTAATTTCATGTATTTTTTTGCCAGTTCTACTAAATTCAAGCCATCAATATTTTCAGATGAGACTGAAAACCCTCTAGATACTTTTGTTTTGGTATTGGGTATCATGACTAAAACATAACCTAAATTCTAAAATAAATATTAATTAATACATAATTGTAGTATATCTTCATGAGCAGAAATCGTCCGCATTCATTAGAAATTTGGATATTCCCTTCGTTAATAATACCCTTACCGTTAATATCCTTCTGATTTTCACTTCAGGAATACAATCAATCAAGTATGTTTTAATATCATATTATTCTTGAGTGAAATTTCTGTTCTTATCATTGAGTAATAGCATTGCAGCAAGCAATTTGCTACTTTCATTTAGTTTTGTATAATTAAATTGTAGTTAATATTCTTCCATGTATGCACATAGACATTTCTGTAAAACTACAGATATTCATTTTGCTGTTATCTGTATTTGTCATTTAATTAGATTCAGATTGAAATAATTTTGTCTATAATTCCATGAATAATCTTTCTTCGCTATTGTTATTTTGTTTTTGTTTCGGTAAGATGAATTAGTCCTTACAATCTCTGCTTACGGTTCTGTATAAGCCAGTATGATTAAATAATCGGCTGCAGAAGCAAATATTAATGTTCCGGGCTAATATAAATTGGCCTTTATTTGTTTCTCTTTCAGCAGTGAAATTGGTAATACCCCAGAAGGGATACTCTGGCGCCCTTAAACGGATATTGACTTGAAAATGAAATGCTTAGACCGGCTTCGTAATCGATGTTCCCATTTACTTATTAATATTGTTCTCCCAACGGAAACTCATTTTAACGGATTATTTGGAATAGGCATTCGGCAGTAAACTGGAACAACCATCGAAACATATTTTGTTAGCTGTAAACTGCAATTTCCTCTGCACTTAACTCGCTGAAATTCCTGTTTTATTTAAGCCCGGCCGACAATTTCCTTATTTCCCTGCAGATCCTTTAATTGACAAATACTTAAATACATTATTTCGGTTCGTTTTGTCGAAGCCTTCGGGCTACTCCCCAGCGGTGAATACTTAAGAAAGTAAAGTATAACGTCGTTAGTGTTTTTCTCAAACTAATTTATGTTAAAGTAATTGGGCGCGATGCGAATTGGTTTCTAAATAAAGCGTGCTTTTAAAATAGCCTGGAATTCCTTGTAATGGGGAAGAATTGGAATATTCTGTCTCGTTACTTTATCTACAGATTAGATTATTTCTTTCTAAGAATATGGTTGCTACAGAACCTGCTTAAAACATTAAATTTTATAGAAATACAGTAAGTTTTACTGAGTGTCAACTATTTGAACTGACCGTAACATAAAGGTTTCCAATCTAACCCGCATCCTGCTTTTAAAGTGGTGATTTTGAGAGGCATCTATGATTTAAAGCTGGGCTTTTGTAGGAAGTGTGACTGACACGTATTCCGCGTAGTGCCAACGCAAAAATGAGACCACATATTCCTTAGGTGAAAATGAACCGATTTAACTTAACATACCTATATTCTCGCATAATAAAAAAGATACAGGGTGTGAAAGTTAAAATTTTATTTTCGATATTTGGAAATAACTTGTTCAAATATTTACATAAAATTTGTAAATCGGGGGTTTTTGCGGGCGAGAAATTCAAATATGTGTCTAATTTTGACGTCACTAGTATGTTTCTTTTAAATGGCAGAGCTCTTTTGCAGCTTAGTGTATATCCATCTGAATATTGAAACAATCGATTCTCCTACCTGTTTTATTGGAAAAAGGTACCTTGTTGAAGATGGTAGGAGTAACTATTTTTTAAATAATCTTATTTGAAATGTTCGGTGTACTAAGAAGATCTTTTGAATAAAAAAATTTCACGTCTCCTTACCAGTATGAACAACTCTTTCAAGTAAAATTTTGCTGTATTTTCAGTAGAATATGCACTTTACCTGAAACGATAACAGTTTTCAATTGGTGCACTAAATATTTCAAATAGGATTATTTCGAAAACTGTTACTTCAACAAGGTATACCTTCTCCAGATATTACAGGTAGGAGAATCGATTGTTTCAATAGTCAGATGAATCCACTAAGCATCAAAAAAGTTCTAGTATTTATAAGAAGCATGATGTGCCATAATTTGTCCAAAAATCAGTGGCGTACAATTTTATTTGCCAAAAATGTGTATTTAACGGCACGAACACCACTGATGCTAGCTAGTATATTTCAAGATAAATTTATACACGTAAATATAGCCCTTCACTATACACTGTTGTGTCCAAAATCTCATCTCAATACCTCTATCAGTTTTCGAGAAATGAAGACTATAGTATTTAAGACAGTTTAAGAAAGTTTTAAACAACTGAACAGAATCTCATCCAATAAGGTTGTTGGCTTCATAATGGGACTAAACCTGTTAGGTCAAGTATAATATGGGTGTCAGCCACAATAGACCATGGAGACGCAGTGGCGGGCTAGTTTCTAGCCCACTCACTTTGAACATAAGCATAACCATAACCTTAAACTGACGCAGAAATTACCGATATGATAATGGTTATTGCCAAGGATATGGTCGAGAGTCTGTGAGAGTCTACAGAGAAAGATTTTCAAATACATGCATAACAAACCACCACACATTTGCTGCTGGAGATAGGCAACTTCAAACAACCGGTAGTTTTGTTCCTACAACGGTAGATCCAATATTAATGCATTAGATGCATATGAGAATTAGTACTAGCCATTTTACCACTAGGAACAAGAAGAAAAATAACTTAATTTTACGATCGATTTATTGTCGAGGTCGCCTTCTTACATGCTACTACTGTGTAAGTTAGAAGTGTTATTGCACTATTAATATGGTGAATATTATTATAATTAATTATATTATTATTATTAATATATAATAATAATATATATTAATTATATTATATTAATATTATGGGTATTATTTAAACAAAGCAATAATAAATAAAATGAATTATATCAATTGGATGCGCACTTATTAGATATAGCTCTCATCCTACAAGCGACAGAATGGATGGAAACTACTATTAATAAAGCAAGTTGAAGTATACAAACAAACTGATACATAAGGGAAAAGGACAAACATGCAAAAAATCTCTTTTCCCGCAATTATTCAAAACTAATAGATATTTTAGACACAACAATTTATTGAACAATAAATTGAACATCATGTTGATCTTCAGTTTATTTTAAGTAGTGTAAAACAGGAATTGGCTATATAGAATTTATTTATTTCGGTAACTTGTAGATTTTAGAACATGCTGGTTTATTGATCAGTTTTAGGAATATCTAGTTACATTTTGTGTTAGTGTTTAAATATCAACTTAATAATTGTTGTATGCTTGAAGCAATTTTGCTTGTATTATCTTTAATTATTTTGGTTAAAGCTAATAAAAAATAAGTAATTAGAAGATGATGGATTCAACTGCAAAATATTTTAAATTTTGTAGAAAAACCGTATGCAGGCATTCTGCACTTTCTGAATGAGACACAAAGATTTTGAGTTGATGTAGTTGTTATATGCCATGTCTCCATAATATAAAATGGATACTACCAAAATTTGGCATAGACGATATTTAGTATCCAGTGACATACAATGTTTACGGGCTTATTTTATTTAATATTGAAACCAATATAACTAAAAAAATAACAGTCAATATACATTTATTTATTTCTTAATATTATGGTTTGTCTTGTATGTTTTCCATGCAATCATTACTCTGACATTTCATTGGTCAATGGAATTTGAATAAAATTCCCTAGTTCTTTACCGCCAAACGGACTTTTTGCTGGCCTCTTTTTCTTGCCTTTTTTTTTGAGTAGGTCGAATCGGCAGCGTGTGCTCGATACACGAGAATATATCGCTTTTGCGGATTTAGCTGCATTTTCTGGGCAAATTTGTTTATAGTTCCTAGTGTCAACCAGTGCTGGTTGGATTTGTACCCTAAATTTGACCCTTTAAGCAACATTTCACCACGAGGCCGTCTTACAACTAAGGTAATGTTTTGCATTAAGTAATAACTTCTTTGTCATGGTACTCCTACCTCGTTGTAAAACCATATTTATTTGACGTATCTATTTATTTATTTTAGGCCTCGTTGATCTCATCGTTATCGTCTTTGACGTATTATCACCATTGCTTTCTTTGGTTTTCGCATCCCCATTTGAACTCGCTGCTAGAATGGGTTAAAAACATAGAGAAGTCTCCTAGTCTCTGAAGGACCTCTCCAGCCCTTGCGATTTTAGGGCTCCTGTCTGCATCTTCAACACCCGGAGGACTCGCTTGCTAATCACCTGCCACTAGAGCTGCATGACCCAACAGATAAGCCTTTTATTATTTAAGCATGTTGCTTTTCTAGTATGTAATGCATAAGTAGTATTTTATTTTGATTGTAGTTATTCGCTTGCTACCCATTATAGTGGTACAAGTAATGCTTATAGTTCTAATAACTTATCTAGCTCATTCCCTTTTATTATTGCCAAGTAGTTTATTGGTTTATTGGTTATAGCTTAAGTAACAAAAATTTAGCCGCTTTCATTACTTAATTTGTGGCTTGCCTAAGTACTGCATTTTACACCTTAGAAATATGCTGTTGGCACTTATTAATACCTAGTTATGAGCCTTTGGTTAAATTGAAATTTTAAGCGTAATTAAAATTACATATTGCCCGCCTAGGTAGATTTCTTTTTGTTCTTATTTTTCTTAAACGTGTACGCCGAACCAAGAGCGCTGTTGGAAAGGTTTTATTGCATACAAAATGATAATTACAGCTGATTGATTAATTAAAGTTAATACCACATTGCACTATACTCTAAGGGTCGTTTTATTTGTACCTTTTTCCCGTTTTTTTTTGACATTTAAGTTCATAAGTAAGATAATAATTCCGAATATCTCTCCAGTACTCATGAGCATAATCCATCGGGTTGCAAAACGGGTGGCGTCTATATAAGTAAAATTTAAAACTATCAACCCCCTCCCATCTCTGCTGAGCTAGGGCCAACTATTAGTTCTGGAGAGTTCTGGAAGCCCTTAAAGGGAAAGAACAGTTTGTTGTCATTGCTACCCACAAGCACGTCACAAATGTTTACGTATACTGTATAAAACTTTGAGACGACCAAAAGCAATTTTATTTATTTGCTATATGAGCCTGTAACGTTACCTCCGAATCAATCGTGACACCCAAATTTTTTACCTCGTTAACTATAGGAATTATTTCATTATTTATAGTAATCGAAACATTCTCTAATTCGGACCTATTTTTTTTTTTTTTTTGACAAGCAGTACGAAAGACTATGAAGCATTAATTTTTAAAGCGTGATGTAGAGAATAATTATATAAATTTTGTTAATCTGAAATAATATTTTCTTTGATAACGTCCGAGTTATTTGGAGCAACCGCAATAGAAAACTGAGTCATCAGCACACTGTTGCAAGTTAGAAAATCCAATAACTGTACTCATATCTGCAACGTAAATAGAGAATAGAGAACAGTAAGGGGTAAGGGGTAATAGTCAGGTTAAGGGAATAATAAGGAGTCTTGGGGGGCATCATTATTTATTGGAATATTCTGTGTTGTCTGAATAACATTACCATTTGATAAACATGCTTGTTGAACTCGGTGGCTTAAATAGAATTAGAAGAAATTAATGGCTTTTGTAGAAAACTTATAGTAATGCAACTTTGATAATAATAATGAATGGTTTAATGTATCAAAGGCCATGCTAAAATCTGGAAATGCTAGGCATAAATAATCATATATTTGATCATATATATGTCATCCAAGGATATTGGAGATTGTAGGTAATATATTGATGGGTCAAAGATTATTTAATTTTTTAGGATTAGACATTTTTACATGTGGTTTCACGATAGCCATTTTTTATAACTCTGGAAAAATATCTTCTATGAAGACAGCTTCCTCAATTTGAATTGTTTTTACAGTTACATGTCTTCCTATGAGAACCGTAGACCTCTTAAAACTGCCTGTTTCATCTGTCATAATATATGCGCCTTGCAGCTTGAGTATTACCATGAGCCATCCCATAACAGAAATGCATGTCTGCCATTTCACTATTCGTAAATTGAAATATTTTGACTGGAAAATAATCGTCAACACTTTATAAAGAACCACAAATCTTTTAAATAAATTGACAATAGTAATTGCTAGCTGTCATGTTTTTTATTTATTTTCATGACTTACATCGCAATAATTTTGCGTTGAGTTCTAACCAATTTTAACTCTAACTTAAATTGCGTGCATAAGAATGCAATTAGGAAACTTTCTCGAAAATAGTTCATCGTATCAAAAATTACCAAGTCATTTTTTGTGTAATTTTATTTGGTTCAATCGATGGAGCTTTCAAATTTTGAATTTTAGCTTATGGCTAAATTAAAAATAATTTAATACCCTCAAAATGTAGTCTCTAAATACCTATTAGGGTGTGTTAAGTTTCAACTAAGTAGCGTTTACTACTGAGAAAGTAGATCCAAAAATTTGATTTTTTTTCAAACTTTAACACCCTGTATCTATAAAACAAAGCCATTGCGGGCCCATGTTTGTATGAACTTTTCGTCTTAAAATCAATCATAGGTTAACTCCTTAAAGTTTGTGCACATATTTAATTAACACCCTGTATAGAGTTTTCCTCACATATTTTATTTTATGACAAAAAAACTTCTGATTCATTGTACCGCACGACGTTAATATAAAATACTATAGTATATCCGCGGCTGGTTCATTCTGTCATACAATATTGGAATTGTATGCATACAATAGACACGAAATGCATAGAATTTAATATGCTTCTATTGATGTTTATCAAACTTAATTTATAATGTAATATTGTGATTTACTGAGTTCCGTGCGTTATATAAATGAAAATACCACTCCACAGTCCCGTCAAACAATACTAAATAAAATTTCTCTAAAGTTGTGTGAGACATCTCCTATATTTGTCGTCTCAGAAATGGTATTTTCTTTGCGGAGCAGGTCAGTAGATTAAATACAACGTATTTATGTGGAATATACCTCATCGGGTTCCCTATTGTACTCTTTATTACATAATTTGTTCAAGATAGACAGAAAATATAATTTTAACATTCATATTGGGGGGAAAATGTAAAAAATATATAATACTGCAAACGATTATACACGTTGATGCATACGTTCGTAACGTTTTCATTGAATTCTTTATTAAATGAAATACATAAACTAGATAAAGGTACATTATCTTCGTTGTTTACGATTGTCTACCAATACCATCAATTTTGGTTTTATAATTAATGAGATTCCCCAAAGGCTATATCAAGATAAAGTGGTATCTTCCAACCGAACTGCAGAATAGTCACTTGCACTGGACCCTTAATATCTACCTCAGGAGAGGTTAGGAAGACGAATACACTTGTTTCCAATAATAATAACTGTTAAATATGGTCAGATCTTTATAGTCCCTTCTTCCAAAATCCCTACACCGAACTTGACGACCTCCTCACAACTAACAAATCCTTACTTAAATAGATTTACAATTACAATATATTTAAGTAGACACAAGGAATTATCGGTTGAAATAAATAAAACACAATTTAATTATGGTGTCTCTTACGTTTAACAATATCTTTTTTTATTATAACCTGCTAGGATATAACAATTAGTACCAACCTGGCTGAGAACCTGGTAAAAGAACTTATGTATGTACGTTCTCTGTCGAGGATTGCTTATATTCTGAAATATTTATATTATTTCTGCCACTATTTCGTTTTGACATAAACCCTTTATACTTAGCTAGACCCTGTCTTAAATTATTATCAGTTGTTCTAGCTAGCTTTTTCTTCCTCCATTTTAGATCTATATATCTGCTACGACCTCACTGAACATTAATGGCTCACTCGCTTCTATTTTTCGGTTATTTTACGCCTCCCTTTTTCTTGGCTACTATCAGCTCCTCTTTTGTTGATAATGCTTCCTAACCTGCTTTATTTCATTCTCTCCAACTCTTGCTCTAGACTATATTTTCCCGCGCACAAAATATATATCACTCTTGAACTAACTATTCATTTATTATCAACTTAAATCATTTCTTATCATTATTATAAATATTGACTGTAACTTTTTTATAATTGGTTAAGGAAAGCCCTGCACATGTATTTAATGAAATAGAGGACTAGTTTGTGTTTATATTGGTCTATACGAATACACTTTTTCCAATAAAAACTGTTACTATTATATGGTCAGATCTTTATAGTTCCTTCTTCCAAAATCCCTACACCGAACTTGACGACCTCCTCACAACTAACAAATCCTTACTTAAATAGATTTACAATTACAATATATTTAAGTAGACACAAGGAATTATCGGTTGAAATAAATAAAACACAATTTAATTATGGTGTCTCTTACGTTTAACAATATCTTTTTTTATTATAACCTGCTAGGATATAACAATTAGTACCAACCTGCCTGAGAACCTGGTAGAAGAACTTATGTATCGTACGTTGTCTGTCAAGGATTGCTAATATTCTGAAATATTTATATTTTTTGCTACTTTTTCGTTTTGACATAAACCTTTTGTACTGAATTAGACCCTGTCTTAAATTATTATCAGTTGTTCTAGCTAGCTTTTTCTTCCTTCATTTCAGATCTTCTATATGTCTGTTACGATCTCACTAAACGTTAATGGCTCACCCGCTTCTATTTTTCGGTTTTTTACGCCTCCCTCTTTCTTGGCTACTATCAGCTCTTCTTTTCTCGATAATGCTTACTAACCTGCTTTCTTTCGTTTTCTGCAACTTTTGCTCTAGACTATATTTTCCCGCGCATAAAAAATACATTACTCTTGAACTAACTATTCATCTGTTGTCAACTTAAATAATTTCTTATCATTATTATAAATTTTAACTGTAACTTTTTTATAATTGGTTAAGGAAAACCCTGCACATGTATTTAATGAAATAGAAGACTAGTTTGTGTTTATATTGGTCTATTTTTGACCCAATATTTTTGAACGGAATCCTCTATATATCCTGCTGTGACTGATGTCATTTCCAGTATTCAGCAATTTCAAAAATTCTGCAATTTTTTAGGTAAACCCCCTATAGAATGTAAACCAACGCATTGTCTTGTACGTTCCATTTCTATATCCTAGTAAGAACTTTGAATGGTGATAGGTGACGGACAAAGAGAGAAATATTTTGATTGCTCCTTCAAAGTTCCCATTAGAAATAGTAAATTCTCTTCTCACTTTCGTCTTTTTTTTTATATGTTCAAGTTGAAGAAATAATAATTCTTCCTGACAGCATGCTATACTGATACTAGTTAAGTAATCAACACTATCTTAAATAAGAAACAATTTCAATATTTGAAGAGTGGTATGAAAATTACACTTTACCTTCATAATCAAGTAGGTTTTATTATCTGCTGCTTTCAAAAATTTCTCAACTTCTGATTTTCTTAAAACACTAGTCTTCTTGGATTTATGTTTCACCGATTTACGTTTATTAATTAAACTTGGAAGTTTCTTTACGTCAATATTCTTTTTCACTGGCAGTGTTGTTCTTATTATTAAGTAAAGTCTCCACAGCGTAGAACTTCGGTATAATCTGGATTTTTGTTCAAAATAGGTTAGTAGAACTGACTCAGTGATAACAGTTACTCCCTTTTAATGACTTCAATCTTCAGATAAGCAATACACTGTTTAATATTTATCTTTGGATTTTGTCGCCAATAATGATTGAATGAATCGTGATTGTTGATTCTTTTATATTAGCTTCCAAATTATCGTTGTAAGTAGAAGATTCTGACATTTTTCATAAATCATCGACACAATAATAGGTCTGATCAAACAAGGAATCCGCACTGGTCTCAGACTATCAGAAATATTCGTCCAGTAAAGTTATGAGTATGTTTTCAGTAAACATCATGCAAGAAGTAGTTGGCAGTTTGGAACCAGTCTGGATTATTTGCTTGAAAAGACCTAACCTTAGCGAAAACCTAATAAACAAACTCGTTTCTATTTCAACATTTCTTCAGGATTCTTGATTCACATTTTCGAAATCCACAATTTTCAATAAAAAATTGTAACAACTATACTTATTTGAGCTATTTTCAAAACACTGCTAAAAAAATCATATGTGCAACTCGAACAAAAAGTGTCTTTTCAGCATATGGCGTAACAACCCCAATCCTAATGCAATGTCATTTCCACAACCGTCACAAATGTTTCCAGCAACTACAAGTTGTATTGGGGGCTTAAAACCATTTGCAACATTTATGTGACACAGAAAAGTATGTTTTATTGAGTTATTGGATACTATTACTTTTATTAATTATTTTGTGATTTGCTCTAGAGGCACTGTCATTAAATAGTCTTTGATGAGCAATTTTGTGGTTTCATAAGAACGCGTAGTACTTTATTAGCGTAGGACGAAATGAGGGAGCATCGAAAACAATTAAGTTATCAAAAATATGTAATATAGGCGCATTTTAAACGCTTCATATTAATTCTGAAGCACCTACCCCGCGAATATTAACTTTTGCTGTTCTGCCTTTCCAAAAGGCAGGTTGTTATTATAAATACGTATCTTGACGTTTAATTAAAATTTCTAAATAATGTTAACGAGTTCTGTCAGCTTTTAAATTAAAATGTGCCACATAACGGTTTTTATTTCCAATTTTACTGCACAATGGCACTGTTTGTGTTTGTAATGACTACGGCTGCCGAATGAACCAGAAATGACTGGATTGCACTTGAACGGTAGCCACTTGTACATCCCGTGACAGGGAACTGTACATTTTCTTCGATGAGAAAAAATGGTTTTTTATTTTACTTCAACTCTTATTTTATAATTCAACAGCAACGAACATCCATTTCTTTACACCTAAAAAGATAGCAAAAATGTGTTGACATGCTAATTAATTTACACTTATACAAGGTGTCCCGTAAAGTATTACAAACTTTGGGTGGTTATACCTATATAAAAACATGACTGAAGCATGAACATAAACTCTTAAATGCACCGTTTTGTAATATTCCTTAAAAGGTGCAACTGCAAAAATAGTTCTTATTACATAAATATTTGCTATAACGTTCAACAAAGAAATAATAGAGATAATAAAGGAAAGAAAACAAAAATTAAAAATAAACAACAACGACAAAAATAGACAAAAATAAGTCTACGTATAAGTCGAGTTTATGCTTGATGGGATTAATCATGTCAAAAACACGATTTGATAAGAAGTGCTGTCTTATGCGGGTGTGAAAATGCTCCTTTAACTTCAAATCATGTCGTCGTAGTCGCACATCGCTATTACTAATGAACATTTCATCTGAACAGTGGATTTTGATGTGAAGAACCCTGTATGTCATTATAAGATTGCCACGCATCCTCTTGTACTTCAGCGACTGCAGGTTTGGACGCATAAGGCAGGTTTCATAGGGTATATGTTTAAATCCAACAGCAAGTTTAGTAGCGCGTCTCTGGACACTCTCCAACTGCAGAATATCTTGCTTTAAAATTTACCATATGGCTAACTCAAATGTGCACGAATATATGCATTGTAAAACTTGAGGCAAGTACCCGTGGTCAGACCATGGAAAGATTTACGAATTATGTAAATTCATTGATTGCACCTTCACACGATTTCGAACACATGAGCACTCAAGACAACTTCGTCATAGTAACAATTAGGTCATTAAACTGGGACACAGTATTTAGGTTATGATCAATTACGTGGTTCAGTTTTGAATTGTTTTTAAACAAATGCATTACAGCATTACTGAGATCAGGGTTCCTTTGTAAAGTCGAAGTCGGTGATGGGGAAAGTGATCCAAATGCACAATTACTGATGAGGTTCTATACATAAATTAAAAACAGGATAGGATCTAGCACCGAACCCTGGAGCACACCACTCAGAACATTCCGTTTTTCTGAGTAATAGTCACGAACCCGCACTGTAAGTTGCCTGCTGCTAAGAAAATATCCAATCCAGGATAATAATTTTTCACGGACAATCACACACACTCACCCAAATATTAAGATTTTTGGAAAGGTTATTCAATTTAGAATTTTTTGTATATCTTGGTATTCAAAAAGTAGGCGTCTGTCATGGGATACCAATAACCTGTCCACCGCGATCACCTGACTTGAATGCTATTGATATTTATAGCAAAATCTCTAGTTTATGCTACCGCTGTCGATATAGAAGATCAACGTAGAATGCAAATAACAGAAACGTTTAATTTGTTCAGAAAAAATTTATGTTCCAAAGGGTCAGATTTATTTTTTTAATGAAATTGATGTATATGTATATATTGTAGCCTCTTGTATGACCTGAAAATGAGGTGCAAAGTTTGACCTCGTAACCGGTCATCACTATTGAATAAAGGATTGTGAGTTGTTAGGACTTTTCTTTCCCTTTGAATTTTACAATGAACTCACATTTATCAATTTTGAATTTAAATGGGTTGAAACGCTAAGTGCGACCGTTACTTTTACTTTTTGCATCAAAACGAAGAAAACCTAGGTGGAAAGTTTCCAGTGACCCGCACTGTATAATATTAACTTCGAAACATTTCGAAAATTTGTAAGACTCATAGATGTGATTGTATCCCACCCGGTTTAATTAGACAGTTTTGTCAATCCCCCGCTTTCCAGCTGCGCATTACTGTATACATGGGCGTCATCTGTCACCCTTAGTTAAAGCTGAAACGAATTGTCACAGATTACGCAACAATAGGCCCTCTGACAGGGGTCCAAATATTACAGTTTGTGTGGAAATCAAACGCCACAAGAATCTGATTATTGTCCTTTTGATTCCCGATACATCCAGAGCCGTATGAAGCCAGCAAAATTCTCATTTTAACAGGATTTCGTCCATTGGCAAAATATTTTATGTGGTAATATTGCCGCTTCAGCCGATATAAAATATCTTTTTCTTTTGCCACATTTTCAGCTGTTATCATAAATTCAGAGTTCAGAACCTAGTAGATATGCAATATTAATAATAATTCCTTAGATTTTACGTAAATAATGTAAGTTTTCATTCACATCTTTCTTTTTTTTATGAAATTATGTTCAAAGGATATTTTCAATAACACGGCATCACATAATTTTTTTTGTTATCCCGAAGATTATATCAGATCTTTTATATAGGCATTTTTGGACGAATTCAGCCCTACTTTTACTCTACTCTATCCTTATTTTTAATAATATTGTTTATTTAACTAATAATGTATATATGTATTACTTTATGAACGCACTGTATATGGAACTAGCAGTACCTAGGTACGCCCCCCGGTCTTCGTAATAGATGATATAATATATGCTATCAAGAAAATTAAAGGCAATTTTACAATGGGACCAGACTTAATACCAGCTTTCTTAGTAAAAGATTGTGCAATAGTTTTTGCTAAACCTTTAAAAATTATATTTAATGTCATACTTAAATCTAGTGTCTTTCCAGAGTCTTGGAAAATTTCTAGGATTTGTCCTGTTTATAAAAAAGGTTCCAAAAATAATGTAACTAATTACAGGCCTATTGCAATTATAAGCAATTTTTCAAAAGTTTTTGAAATAGTTATCCACAATCACCTTTACTCTCATGTCGAGAAATATATCTCCCAACATCAAGACGGATTTGTAAAAGGACGTTCTACAACAACAAACCTAGTCTACAAAGTACAATATATTTCCGAGGTATTAGATAGGGGCAGTCAGGTAGACGTAATATACACTGATTTTTCTAAGGCGTTTGATGTAAATTTTCTCAATTTTCAGGTGTTCCTCGGGGATCTATTTTGGGGCCCTTATTCTTCATTATATTTATCAATGACTTAACTCAATTATTAAATATTAATTTTTTATTGTATGCGGATGACCTTAAATTATTTGTTGAGATAAAGTCACTATCTGATTGTTATAGATTACAAGATAACTTAACAAAAGTACACCGTTGGTGTGAAGATAACTATTTACCTTTAAATGTCAGTAAATGTAATATTATGTCGTATAGCCGACGGAGACTGATTCAACATTTTGATTATCTTTTGGATGATACTATTTTAAATAGAGTGTCGCAGTTCAAAGACCTTGGTGTAACATTTTGCGATAATCTGTCTTTTGACGTGCACATTCATTTAATAACTGAATCTGCATTTAAAAGCCTGGGTTTTATTTTGCGTAATTCTAAGGCTTTTCGCAACACGGTGACATTGAATACACTGTTTAATTGTTTTGTTCGCTGCAAACTTGAATATGCCTCTATTGTTTATCATATCCATACAACCCTATTAGAAAAAGTACAGCGTAGATATTTAAAGACACTACATTTCATCAACTTTGGTGTTTATCCGGTTCGTGGCATTCCAGAAGATATTTTGTTATCAACATTTGATTTAATTAGCTTGCAGCGTAGGCGCATTATGTACTCTCTAATGTTTCTACACAAAATTGTTAATAATTTTCTAAATACCTCTTCTCTGGTATCTAGAATTTTTTACCGAGATTCCTAGATTAAATTCTAGATCTAGTTCTATTTTGCAGTTACCAACTGCTCGTACTAATATACTTACGGCATCCCTTCTTCATCAAATGATTACTAACTACCAATTGTATGAAGATCGACTTGATATATTTTCCACTCAATTAATTTTATTAAATCTCTATTTGTTTAGCTGTTTTTTTTTGTAAGACATGTTTGTGATTTTATTGCTTGTTTTTTTTTATTGTTTATGTTATATTATTGCTAATTACTGTTTGTTTGTTATTTGATATTTTGTTCATATTCGAGTTATTTCTGTCATTGTTTATTTTGTATTTTGAAATGTTTTTTTTCCCTTGTCCTGTAACTGGGATTCGTCCCGTTTGGCATTGTATTTAAATAAATAAATAATAGTAATTAATAGTTTTCGCATAATATCTAGACGTACTCCAGACCTTGCTTTGGGATATCTGCATTCTGCAGCGCCTTAAAATTGTTCTTCCGAAGAAATGGCGTTTTAACTTTGTGTGTGTATATTGGAGGTTGTATATATGGGTGTCATTTAGTATTCCGACCTATACTTTTTGATAAAATGCGATGTGCCATTTTGATTATAAATTTTTGAATGCATATTGAAACATGTAAATACCTCTGCTTTATTTATTTTTTTTAAATGAAAATTGACGTTGGGAAATGTGAAACATGCACTTAACCAAAACATTTTGCATCGCTAAGTTAATACTATTGTCAAAATCAGCATGTTTCTTTATTTTCTTGGATTTTATTGCTTTCGTACATATATTAGCGGATAATAGTCTATGAAAGAACAGAAACATTTAGGTAGCCGTGATGTAGCATGTGTGACGTTGCTCGTTTCACTGCTCGACACTCTGTGATGTCGTGACTAGGATATTGTTGTCAACACGAAGCGCCATCTTACCGAGGGTACCACAACTCCGTACTTTTAAGCTCAATAGTTCAGTAGAACTATATCCACATAACCCTAGAAACTCAAACTTGAATCATGTAGATTTTATGAATCAGATGACCAATGAATCAAATCAGCAGACGCAAATAACCTCACAGCCTCATAATCTACTCACCTCATACCCTATAATCGAATAAACTTAGGCGTGCATATTTCTGTAACCATATAATTGGGACATGTGCACTTCTACAACCATATGACGATGACGTAAGTCCAAGGTTATATGGTTATATAGCCTATATGACTTATTCTGATTTCTAAATTTGGTATGTTCCTTAAATTCCGAGGTTAGACTATAGAAATCATAACATAAATACAATTCCAAAAGGGGCACTGGAAATAGTTAACCTATGGAAAAAACGCGAGTCTGGTAATATTATAGTAACTTAGCTTCTATGAGTTGACTGCACTAACACGGTAGCTTCTCACTAATGGACGGGCATTTCAAAATATGAAAATTTTACGAACAATTGTACAGTGTACATTAAGTTTTTCCTAAATGGCTGTTTTCCAAACTTCTACATAGTCTTACTATTTTTCAGTGCCTAATGCAAAAAGTTTTGGCTTTCTATATTTACAGCTCGATTCATGGCGTTTTAAAATTAAAAGATTTTATGATTTTGAATTTATGGAAGTCTATTAATCCACAGGCATCAAATTATCTAGTTCAGTGGTTATAGGCATGTCTTCACAATTTGCTGCGTTTTTAGGTTAGAAGTAATACTGAAAAATTCGGAACAACAGCAATCCTGAAAATATAGAAGAAACCCGGTCGGGTCTACGGTATATGACACTTATTTTTGCAATAATTGATGACAGCTTCTGTGTATGTAGACCGTCAAACTTCTAAATTTGAAATTATATTCAGTATTTCGTATTGTTGATGGATATTCTCATAGAATATATTATTATAATGAAGTTGTCAGCATCTAATAAACTATATGGTGCTATTATATGGAATAGGTTCCACGAACAGGAAGTTTAAATTATTTAAACAGAATTATTATTTTCACCGAAGAAAAATATATGAATGTATGAATTCACAATTGTTTGGTATTGAAACAATGTTTCAGCTTAGCATAGCATTTCAATTGATTCTATTATAATTGTTCTTCGTATTTTAAGGTTTTGTAAAAAGTGTTAACGACTTTTAAATTACTTCCCTTTCAAAAGATTGGATCTTTGTTAGGGAATATGATAATTATTACTGGGTTTCATGCTCGTTCAGTTCACGTAATTTGATATACATAGTCATGCTATTCTAAAGGATACATTTATCCGTTGTATAAACTAAATCACATGCACCTTTGCTGTTTCCTTATTTTTATTGGGATATAATTGAGGCTGACGTTAATTAAAACATTTTTTATTAAATAAAATTTTGAATATAAATACTAAAACAGAGACTCTTTACGCTAGAACTAAAACTGACATCTTTGCATTCATTATTTTTCACCGATCGACAGCTGCCAGGTACTAAAGTGTAATATTTACTGTCTAGGCATTAGAATCATTTTTATTGCCGCTAAATTAAAATTTGTTGTTTAACGAAAGTAAATTTATTTATTGTAAAAATTTATAGTGAAATTAGAACAGCCTATAAGGGATATCCCATTTACTGCGTCTACGTAACTTGAAGTGTTTTCACTAGTAGATGGTTTTATGAACTATTGGTCGGTGGAGTCGCGCGGTTTAAGGCGTCAGTACTTGAATCGAGGTGACTAGATCGGTGTTGGTTCGCGCCCAGCTGCCGGTAGACCGTATATAAGCTATATTCGTGGAGAGGATTGGCACCCTCTCTGCGGGTATGGTAGGGTGGAAGAATGTTGGCTTGGGTCAATGTGAGAGATTGATACCGGTTGATATTTGACTACCCCCCTAATTAATGAGGTTTTCCAGGTTTCCCTCATTTCTGCACTGAATAGTGGTTAGGGCCTACCAACGTAAGTCGTTCCTGGGCGCAAATGCGGCCTGCTTAATAATAATATGCCGCCCCCTCTCCCGCACAAGTCTCCGACTTCTGGGCTAATCCCTGTGATTAGAATGAGGGGTAGAGTATTATTATTATTATTGAGTCCTCCAAAGTGATTAAATTATTTAAAATATTATTTCCAGCACTTATGAGTTATGAACTCCTCAATGTAGCCTTCAGCTACCGTTGAAGATTTTGGCAAGAAATCATAGCCCCTTAAAATAGTAATAGCCAATATTTGGTTACACAAATATTTTATTTATAATTAACTTTATACCTAAATATTGTCACGGAATTTGCCCCGCTCACACCCGAATCGACGACTGTGGTACAGTCTGAATTGAAGTGTTTAGTTGGAGAGATCAAAGTGATTTAGATAGCGATTAATTAAATAAGTGTTTAGTTGAGTTGTAATTAGTGTTCATTAGTGTACTGAGTAGTTCATAAAGATAAGGAATTAATGAATGGATTGTTTTTCTGGCAATAAGAAAAATTCGGATTGGGAAATCCATGACAATATGTCTCATCAAGGAACTCCACTAGAAATTTTATAATCTGTTCATTTTCTAAAATGCGTGATTTTTTTTAGCACATCCATCCGTTGCCGTTTCAAGAATGCTTTTAATTTGAAATACTTTCCATTATCGATGTTGTAGACATTCAAAGTAGCTATGAGCATCGCATATATTGAAAATAATGAAGAAGATTTCATACATTTGCTTAATTCAGAAAACTATATCAATAGTACATTTTCTGAAAAAAACATAATGTTATTCTCAGCCTGATAATCAACAATTTTTTTGTATGTTTGCTGATATATCTTTTTCGATTTCTCTGGCAATAAATTACACTCTATTTACTTGGATGATTCAATAATTTGCAGTTAATGTGAATTCTTCCGTTTCAAATAATAAATAGGTATTTTATGGATTTCAATAGAACTACTATGGCGATTACAATAGCTTAAGTTATTTACTTGATAACGCTCATATCATAGCAACCACCTGATGACAAAAGTATCATACAATTTTAATAATCTAAAATAAATAGCTTTTTTGCTATTATGAGTTTAAATTGGCAGTAAAGTCGATTTAATCTTGTATTTTACTGCCTAATTAAACAAATAACTATTATTTTAGGAATTTAATTAATACACACAAATTGATGCTCACTAACAAAGATCCACAAAAAAAGTGGTGTATGCTGAGTGTCCCATTATATTTTTTCCATGTAATTTTCCCGCTGAACACGAATCTGAAGTCAAAATGGGGGGTCGCACAGCATATTTTAGAGAAAACCAATTAAAACGATAAAAATCACATCAAAAGTTTACACAGGTCCACAAAAAAAAAGTCATGTGTGCTGGGAGTTAGACTATATTTTTCATTTGTATTTTTTCCCGCTGAGCACAAATCTCATGTGATTGGGGGTTACACAGCAAATATTTGAGAAAATCTAAAAAATCGATACGAATCACTTTCTCGTAATTTATTCTGTATGATACTCTCTAAAACTGAAACAATGAGAAATGCTGTGAATTAGTGAATATTTACTATTTTACAGCTATAAGTATACCAAGGAACTTTTGATGTGATTTTTATTGTTTTTATGGGTTTTTCTTTAAAATTTGCTGTGCGACCCTCCATTTTGAATTCAGATTCGTATTCAGCAGGAAAAAATACATGGAAAAAATATATTGGGACCCTCAGCACACACCACTTTTTTTTGTGGGCCTGTGTAATTAAAATTAATGTAATTGACACACATACAGTGTGGAAGGAAAGTATGGAGTACATTCATTATTTCTAAAACAACGAAGTTTCATGAAATTTCCTCGGACACGTCGATTTTTCTTTTTAAAAAGACTCTTTTTTCTATACCAACGCATTTCCGACGTTCATTTGTTTTCGCTTGATGACGTCATCGGATATGTTTTTAAATGGAACTCCTATATTTTTTCATCGGATTCTTGTAGAGCTTAACTTGCTGAATTCAAAAATGTATAATTTTAATACTTTATTTCTTCAACTTTCCGAGAAAAAAAATAATAATCGATCCATAGCTTTCTTCCACATTGTATAATTCTTGAAATAACTGTTATATATTCCTAATTAACTTAAGTATTTAGAAATGCTACATTTATAAACTGACCACTATGTATTTTGAGTAAAAACAGCAGTGTCAGAACAGTTTATTTAAACGAAATATCTGCATTTAGTTAAATTAAAGAAATTAACGATTTAATGAAACCGTAACCACACACAATTCATTTAATTAAATAGAACAGTTAATTTAAAATATAATTATATGTACAATTAACAGTTTTAAATTTTAATTATACAACATAACAAAGCTAATTCTGATTTTGTTTACAGTGGCATTAACTCTAATCAGTGACTTTTCCATTTACTTGCATTCATTCACGTGTTGATAAATTGCAAAAAACATAGTTACCTAATTTAATTTCATATTCATCCATGAATAGTGTTTAATTATTTAGTTTGCATGGCACACTCAAAATTGTAAACTTGAAGCCATAGCAGGTAATTTTCTTTTTTCTTCAAAAATTAAAACTAACGTTTCTGGATACTATACAGAGTGATTTAGAACATATACAAAAGAATATAAAAATGGATAGATACCAGTGCGATAGCGTAAAAAAGCAAATAATAAAGGCACTTTGACTTGTCCTATACGTAACGCTTTCTAATTACTAGTTTGCCATTTAAAAATTCTATTTCAATTTCGTAAAATTAAGGATTTATGAGTAAAAAAATTATTTAAAATCAATTACATGACATGATTGGTATAGATTAGAAATTTAATCGAACTGTAATTTATCTATACTTAGTAGGCGACTGTCATGTTGACATGGCAACCCAGCTTCAACAGTTCTTATTGAAGGTAGGTTGCCGAATTCGATATAGAGTAGTATCTAATAAGATTCCGTTAAAAACAGTTTCCTAAAAGCATAATAATTGCTAATGTCATTTCAGAAAAAATAGTCCCTTCTGTTTTGATCCTACGTGCGACGCCTATGACTAAATTAACATCTCACAATGTCAAAATGATTACTTTACAATTATGTACGAGTATAAGTTGTCAAAAGTTCAGAACAGTTGAATAGCAATTATGAGAATTACAAGAGTGGCTGCATGAAAAATGAAATACACTGTATATTGTTACTGAAGCATATCTGGTTATTACTTAAATAAGTTGCGTCCTTGATTATGTAAAAGTTTATGAATACCTCTATTTTAACGTTTTCTAAAACATTCCAGACTGCATTCGAATTGGTTCGTGATGCGTTCTCGAGCGCCGAGCGTTCTTCGAGAACCTAAAAAAAATATATAGGAAGGAACCGACTTCGTATCAGTCAGTTTATTTTGAGAAGTCTAATGGGAAAGATATAAACGTCATCAAAATAAAAGTTCATTAGACAGTTGTGAATTTATTTAAGATATATTTGTTGTGTATAATCATCGCAGGCAATACGATTTAGCAGAGATCAAGTACCTACTAACAATAAAGCTTGATTTTCGCGTGACTTATTTGAAGGTTAATTCAACGTAGAGATTACAATATTATAAATTTTGAATATAACGTCCTATCTGATTCATACCAAGTATTTGTTTACCAATATTTTAAACTTTGAATGGAAAACTTGTAATACCAATTAATCATTGTCAGAATACCTACATAGAGGTTATATCAGTCACATCAACTTCTCCAACTAATTTCGTCGTTCGGCAATAGTTTCTAAACGAGGGTAGCAAAGTGAAATCAAACGGACCTAAAATCAAACTGTAATATTTACATCGTATATTATCAATCCCAGGGGAATTTGACAGAGGACAAATGAAAATTTTAACTTACGGTCGTTAATATGGATCACAGCTGTAGTTGCGTGTATTTTCCTGTACCCTTTTGTCGCCTATCTTTAGCCAACAACTTAACAACTTTTTGAATAAATTCAAATATCGCTGTGATATTTGAAGATTATCTATACACATAGGTACAATATAAAAGGTGCTGAAGTTTAGGTCTCTGGTGTTTGTGACACAATTGTTTTATAGTGGATGATAAAAAATCCAAATATAAACAGTTATTATTGTGAATACGAATTAAATGAAGAAATATAAATAATAATTTTGCAATTTAATTTTTAAATAGGTGAATGGTAGATTTAAAACATATTTTTTTCAATACGAAAACACTTATCCCTGTAATTGCTTAAAATTTAGTAATTCCTAAGCGCTTGGAAAAAGAGAAAAATATTTTTAATAAAATATAAATTTGAAAAACATGTAATAAAAAACATCTAAGAAGACACGTCGAGCACATAATAATTATAAGTAGGGTTGCCACCTGTCCTTACTTTGGAAAAACAGCCGTTACTTTAGCCTCTGGTGTTCGTCTGTCTTTACTTTCACAAGAAATATCCTCACTTGGTGGAAGTTGTTAAATTCCTATTAAAAGGTAATAATGAGGACACAAAGATATTAAATATGTAAAAAACGTGTTTTACAATGACGGATGTGTTACTAGATCAATTTTTTAAAAATCAGTATTTACCAATCAAAAAAATCAGTAGCAATCAGTAGATAACTCTTCGATTCTATATAACCAATAATTTCCAGATCTGTGATCTAAAATAACATTTCAAAATTGGTGCTTTATATGGTTGAATTTTATCTAAAGATAACTTGTAAAATACTAATAATAATAATTAAGTACACGCTTTGGATTATTGGTAAAAAATTATAAATACTGGGCACTACAATCATTTATATAGGTATCTAATTGCGACAAAAATTCAGATAACTTACGTCAACACAATTTTCTATAATTTTTTGCTTTAAAAACAGTATTTTTTTGTATTTCAGTATTAATACATAGTGCAAACACTTAATATACTCAGTTGTAATTTCTTACATATTTTGATTAAAATATAATTAATTACCTATTAATTTGTTCGTATGATGTAACTCATCTGATTCTGCCGCAACTATACCTACCTCTAGATAATTTTAGGCATAGACGAAGCGAAGAATGTCCTTACTTCAGAATATCAAAAGGGAAGAATGTAATTACTTGACAATCTAGAAAGGTGGCAACTCTAACCATAAGTTACGTTTTAAAATAATAATTTTGGCACTTACCGAAATTCAAGCAAAGATACAAGTACAATCATTTGTAAGATCATCACTACAAAATAAATTACAGCATTTGTTCAAAATGTTCACCATTATTTTCAATACATGCACGACACTTTCGGTTTTCGCACAGTAACTCCAAAATCTAGATTAGTCCTTATTTGATGGGCAGCGGAAAAATGCGATCCCTCAAGTATTCCTCATTTTCAACTTCGTTGGAATACACTTCATACAGTTCTTTATGTGTCGCTACAAGTAAAAATCTAATGGATTTAAATCTGGTGTATAGGCTCCGTAAATTATTAGCATTAATATATCGTGATACTCACGTATGCTGAATATTTTAATAAAATTAAAAAAAAAACGAAACCGAAATGATGGAAGGAAAATGATGAAGGACAAGCTACAATATGAATTTCAAATACTATAACTGATATTTTGGTGGAGTGCGACTAAGAAAAAGATGATTCTACAAATAAATAAATTTCTAGGAGCAGTAACCATTGCATTTTACGATATTTTACGCAGAATATTACGTAAAAATGCCTAATATAAATGAACTTTTGTACATCAAATCGAATATTTTGATATTTTTTTTATTTTTGTAAACTCCGAGAATTTGGATCCATGTTATACAGGGTGTATCTAAAAGGTCACTACAAAACACTTGCACAAATTCCTGAGGCTACAATATGAGGATCGAGCTCAATTTATTTCCGTCCAAAAAAAGTTGATTTATAATTTCAGAAATAAAGGGCGTGGAAGGAAGCTATAATTGTTTAAAACTTTTTTGTAAATATTTATCTTAATAACGGCATGATTTGCTCAAACTTTTGTACGGAAAGGTTTTTTAGGATGAAAAATTGAGATTTGATCGCAGTTTTGGTATACATCGCTGCATAACTTTTTTGTGCCTCAGTATTTTAAATTTGTAGTAAAATTCTTATTCCTTGACAACTTTAGATATAGACCAAATGCTGCTGGTAACGCCCTATGCAATGTACACCAAAACTGCGATCAGATCTCGATTTCTTATATTCTCTCTCTCTCTCTCTCAGTACCAAATTTTGTGCTAATCATCCTATTGTTAAGACAAATATTTACAAAAAGTTTTAAAAATTAATAATTTTGACTTTGACATTATGTATTTCGGAAATTATTAACTTTTAGACTAAGGTAAATTAAGTTAGAGCTCATATTTTAGCCTCAGGAATGTGTGCCAGTGTTTTGTAAAGACTTTTTAGAGATAGGCTGTAAGTATACGACTTTTTTTATATTTTGATTTATACTATACCGACTGCTAAAATTATGATAATCAAACCTTTGACACTCAGTATAGAAAACTTCTCTCTAAATATGGCCAGGACTTTATTACAAGTTATCTAAGGTTAATAAAACAATTATTATTTTTCAGGTATTTTCCACGTATCTTCAAGTCTACTCCGTCCCGAAAGCTACCGAGAAAAAAATTTTAGGAGAAAATCCGATCCGAGTAATAAAAAAATTATTTCCTAAAATATTTCACGGTTCACGAGTAATTCCGTACCCTTATAAAAAATACATAATGGGAAGAGGAAATACACACATTCTTCGGATATAAGATTTATAATATTGAAATTTATATGAAGTTCCTTTTGTTGCTTGCTGCGAGATTCTTTATGTAAAATATAAAATCGCGTTTCGTATTGAGTGGGAATGGCGGATGTAATGCCAACCGTTCTTTTATGAATGGAATGCGTGAAATCGTTTGTCAAAAGACATCTGATTTCAAATAAAAGCCTTTATAAAACCAGCGGCTATGGTTGGCAGCCCTACAGAAACAGTATCAAATTTACGTTTTCTACGGAATGTATTGATTGCGCAATATAAATCTAGTTGAATGTGATCTTAAAACCAGTTGTATTTGAATCAAATGTCCGTAATATGGCTTCACGAAGAGAAATCGGACACAGATATAGTCTAGATGATTTTGGTGCAAAAAATATATTCACGAATAGCCAAGCTGCTTAATAATAACAAATGTACAATCCATTTAAAATTTTCGGAACAGATGTTTAGCAATGAGCAAGTTAAAATTATTGATTATGAATATTTATGATAATTCTTTCGTGAATAATAATAATTTCATAATCAGGCCATTTGTGGTTGCTATCATACGAGCATTATTAAGTAAATAACTTAGGTACACAGTAATCATAAGAAATCCATAGTGTTTCTATTTAAATCCATAAAAATAACTATTTATTATTTGAGAAGGAAGAATTTAGATTAACTCCACCAGAAATTATTGAATCAGCAAAACAAATAGAGTGTAATTTATTACCAGAAAAATCGAAGAAGATATATCAGCAAACATATAAATTTATTGAGAATTGAATTTCTCAATTAATGGCATTATCAGGAAAACTAACCTACTAGTTGGCAGTCGTCAGCTCATTCGTACAATATATACAGGGTTAACTATGACTTAGTACAAATATTTTAAGAGGGGATAGGGAAAAATAAGAAGTAATGGAATCATCCTTCAAAAAAATTCCAAACTTATTTATAAAGCCAAAAAAATGTTTTTTCAAAACTATATTAAATCCCTATTTATCGCCGTCACTGGTCAAAGGTCAAATATAGTGACAGGTCCATTGACACGCGTATCAGTTTAATCCGCTTTGAAAGAAAAAAACAATTTTTACTAAATGTAGATTATTATTTAATGATTTAATGAGAAATACGGTATGGTAGCACAGAGAGGCAGCACCTACTTAACTAATATTTCTTTCCAGGATTGATACTTGGAGAGATATTAAGAATGTTAGATCATCTTCTGTGTTCTTACTTGTTTAAATTAAAACCTGCAAAGATTTGTGTACTTCCTGTGGACCTCTCCTTTCCTCGATCGTTCTTTTTGTGTAAAGCGAGGTACCTAATTGGTTTGGCGGTCTTGACCAGGTCGATTACTTCGTCGGGAAAAAGCACAAAGGATAACAACAAAATACACGTAAATGTACACAAATACAAATACATAAAAACACTGCCACACGTTTACCGCCACGACATAAAACAGTTGGTCGATGTGGTTCAAAAAGTATTCAGCAAAATATTTTGTATAGGTACTCGGGAAACGTCTTTGAGGCTGCCGCACGATAATAATATGCACTTGTCACACTCTCATAAATCAACACCTTATCCGTCATCTAGACACTTGAATACGACATGTTTGTAAATACACATAAAATACGCGAAAAATTAAATTTGCGAAAAACAACTACTGAAAAATTATTTCAAACTAATCAGAGTACAGCAACCGTATATTTACGTTATTTGACATCTACAGACGACATCTGACGACATTTGTAGGCCACTAATGCAAGGTGCACTCGCCGATAAATTTTTAAACTTTATGAGTTGTGTAATTAAATTCTGTTAATACTAATAATAACAACAATATTAACAGTAATCGACGATGTTTGCATAAAATAATTAGTAATATTTTAAACTATAACATCCCAAGATGTTTACAGTGTTCTGTAAAAATGAACCTTAGATTATAACTAACTTCGCTATTCTGGATGGTTTGGAGCATGGAAGGTATGCAATTATCACTGCATGTTCCCTGGACGAAGGCCATAATTGCCATAACACGAAGAAGAAGAAAGAAGACGATAACCTAGAATTTACTGTTACTTTAAATCAGCTAAGTGACTAATTTTAAATGTGTTATAGTAATTAAATAAAGTATTTTATGTCGGATATGTTAGTGGATAATTACTATGAATCTACAAGGAGTGAAAATGTAGTTTTGGCAGTGTGTAACGATTACAACACAGATTAAATATGAATACAAAATACTGCAGCTAACCGGATTAGCGGTTATCTACCAGGTACTTAGACATTATTATTATTAATACAAATGTTTCGTTTCGTTGTTTCTACACTTGACAATTGTTGAAAAAACGACCAGTAGTTGACATATCTAGCCATGACGGATGATGATTGATTGTCATAGGCGCCGACTTTCCGTAGGAAAAGAGGGTTTTGCCCCATTTTTTAAACATCGAGCTAGAATTCCGAAATAAATTTTTTATTGTCTTTTAGACCTTCCTGAGCACGTGGTTAAAATTTTTGTACTTAGTCATAGTTAACCCTGTATAAAAGGTGTTCTTAAATGAAGTAGCAAAATTGAGACCACAGATTCCTTGGGTGAATATAAATCGATTTAACCTAACATACCTACATATATTCCAAGTCGCATAATAAATAAGATACAAGGTGTCAAAGTTAAAATTTAAATTTCGATATTTGTAACTTCTTAAAAAATATAAATATTTACATAAAATTTGTAAACCAGGGGTTTTTGTGGGCAAGAAATTAAAATTTGTTTCTAATTTTGACGTCACTAGTAGAGGGTGCCACTTATGGCACATTATATTTCTTTTGAACGGCAGAACTTTTTTGCTGCTTAGTGTATCTATGTGACTATTGAAACAATCGATTTTCCTACCTGTTATATTTGAAAAAAGTATACCTTGTTGAACTCGTTAGGAGTAACAGTTTTCGAAATAATCCCATTTGAAATATTCAGTGCACCGATTGAAAACTGTTATCGTTTCAAGTAAAGTACCTTTTCTACAGCAAAATGTTACTTGAAAAAGCTGTTCAGAACGGTAAACTATGGAGACATACAAAATTTCAAAAAGATAAGCTTTGATAAAATATTTGTGCTTTGTTGAAAAATGGTTTCATCAAACCGCGCCGATAGTTTTGAAATATTACACGTCTCTATAATTTACCATTCTAAACAACTTTTTCAAGTAACATTTTGCTGTATTTTCAGCATAAAAGGCACTTTACCTGAAACCAAAACAGTTTTTACTCGGTGCACTGAGCATTTCAACTAGGATTATTTCAAAAATGGTTACGCCTACCTTCTTCAGCAAGGTAAGTATACCTTTCTCAAATAAAACAGGTAGGAGCATCGATTGTTTCAATAGTCAGATGAATACACTAAACTGCAAAAATGTTCTGCCGTTTAAAAGATTATAAACAAATTTGAATTCCTCGTCCGCATAAAACCCATTTTACAAATTTTATGTAAATAGTTGGATTCCTTAAGTAGTTATTTACAAATATCGAAAATAAAATTTCAATTTTGACATTCTGCATCTTTTTAATTATGCGACTTGGGATATAGGTATGTTAGGTTAAATCGATTTATTTTCACCTAAGGATTATGTGGTCCCATTTTCGCTGCTTCATTTAAAAACACACTACGACAAGCTACATCTGGCGACAATTCGCTACTCCATGCCTGACGGAAGTCACAGACACGAAGCAGTCGATATCGCAGAAGATATCATCGGCCTATATCGAATTCACCGAGAACGATATTTTGCAAACACGGAATTTCAGGAAACAACTACTCTGCGGGCTAATGACCCGACCAGCATTGAATTACACCTGAAAAATCTATAGCAAACAGCTAAAGTACTGCGATGTAGAAGGCTTCGTGTCTGTTGCTTTACTGTTCTGTATGGAGTAGCAAATGGCCGCTAGATGTAGCTTGTCTACACCGCGCATTCGAGAACAACTTCTTTGTAACCTTATTAAAATATTCTTAATATTTGTTCATATTATGATATTTTAAATAGAAATATAAGTAAAGTATTTTTTATAAATTCCTTAATTGTTTCAATTTATTAAGTCTGAATATGAAGGACATATAATTTTTTATTCTTTTTTCTATTCTCATTGAAAGAGAATCTATTTTAATGCTTGTTTTATTATGTGAACTAGTTTATAAATTTCCCCAATGTTTTACATGGTTAACTATAACTAAGTACAAATATTTTATGAGGGCATAGAGAAAAGTAAGAATTATAGTCTAAGAGCCAGTGGCCGGCAACCTATAAGTAAATGATTATACCTGAAATTTTGCACAGTGAGTCTCTTATACCTATCACTCATGATGTGGGGACTCGCTAAGCCCGGCGAGGCCGACTCAAGAGTTACTCAGGTGCGAGAAGTATGAACATGTAACCAACTTCGTTATTAAATTAACAAAGCTGCAGTTTGGAAATTTTAAAATATACAATTATTATTATATAAAAATAACAAAGGCAGACGATTACTGTGCTTCTAAGGTCATGGCAGACACTTGTAAAATTGGCAAAAATTATAAATTTAAAAAGTATTTGATTAAATCTGATTTTTGACGTAACTGTCAGAAATGTCAAGCATTGTAATCGACATCAGCAAATCTCAGAACCTGTGCCAGAAATAGAGGTTACTTGTTACTTATATTATTTTAATATAAAAAGGTGCTAAATATAATAAATAATAAAAATAAATTTTCAAACGGCAGCTTTGTTAATTTAATAACGAAGTTGGTTAAATTTTCATACCTCTCGCACCTGAGTAACAGTTGGGTCGGCCTCGCCGGGCTTAGCGAGTCATCACCTCATGAGTGATAGATATAAGAAACACACTGTGCAAAATTTCAGGTATAATCATTTACTTATAGGTTGCCGGCCACTGGCTCTTAGACTATTAACAGTTCAACAAAAAATTTTCAAACTTATTTATAAAGCGAAAAAATTATTTTTTGAAACTATATTAAACCCTTATTATTCGCCGACTCTGACTTTCTGTCAGTCTCGAGGAGTCAAAACTGTCAATAATAGTGACAGGGTACCGTGTTGTCATGTGTATCGATTAACGCAGCTTTAAATGAAAAAAGTTTATTTGCAAAATGTATATAATTATTTAACGATAATGAAGAACACGATATGGTAGGACAGGGAGATAGCAAGTACCTTACTAATATTTATTTCCAGGAATGATATTTTGAGAGATATCAAAAATGCTATCTTACTTGTTTACATTAAAACTTCTCGTCGAAAAAATTTTTTTACGTGCTACCTTCGGAAAATTAAATATGCGCAAGTATTGAAAAATTAATTCATAGACTTCTAAGGTCTTATGATAACTTTTAATCTCACTGCTGATGCAGTCTGCAGTCGCCATCTGTAGGCCACTAGTGCATAATATACTTCACGCCGATAATTTTATATTTATATAACAATATTAATAATAATCGACGATGTTTGTATAAAATAATTTGTACTATTTTAAACTATAACATCCTGAGATGTTTACAGTTTTTTAAAAAAATCCCTTAGAATATTCCTTCTAAAATTTGATCAATGTTCTTTGATGTTTGGAGAGTATGTAAGTATTGCAGTATGTATGTACTAGAAATGCAAAATGCCAAATTGCTACAATCGAAACCTGGTTCAATACTAGTGACTAATTTATACAGTTTTAAACGTTTTATACGGATCGGTCAGTGGTCGCGCGGTTTAAGGTGTCAGTACTTGAATCGAGGTGACTGGATCGCTGTGGGTTCGACCCCCGCAGCCGGTAGACCGTATATAAGCTATATTCGTGGAGAGATTGGCACTCTCTCTGCGGGTATGGTAGGGTGGAAGAATGTTGGCTTGGGTCAATGTGAGAGATTGATACCGGTTGACATTTGACTACCCCCCTAATTAATGAGGTTTTCCAGGTTTCCCTCATTCCTGCACTGAATGGTCGTTAGGGTCTACCAACGTAAGTCGTTCCTGGGCGCAAATGCGGCCTGCTTAATAATAATATGCCGCCCCCTCTCCCGCACAAGTTTTCGACTTCTGGGCTAATTCTCGTGATTAGAATGAGGGGTAGCGATATTATTATTATTATATTAATTAAATAAATGCATTTATGTCGGGTACAAATACTTCGCTATAACATGACTCGTCCTATGACAGGTGCTGTTTCTTTTCTAGAGTCTAGGACAAATCCAGATGATTGTGTTAGTGGATATTTCTAACGGACCTGTAATGAGTGAAAAGACTGAAAATGTAGTTTTGGCAATGTGCAACGGAAGAACGAATGTAAAATACTGCATCTAACCGGATTAACTGTTAGATATCTATCAGGTACTCACTATTGTTAATAAAAATTGACTGTATAGCTGTATAAAAATTATTTAGGTACTTCCAATTATATGTAAAAAAATCTCAATATCCAAACAAGTTATCAAATTGAACCGATCCTTGTTCACTAATATTTTCATAGTGAAATACGAAACGCAGGTACATTTCTCAGTTAATTCCCTCTTTTTAATATTTAAAATAGCCAATCGATGAAATCAAATCATGGAAGATTTGGACCGAAGAAAGGAGCCATCAATAATATAGAACCAATTCTGGCAATAGCAAATCTGTAAATACATAAAAGACGTCTCTTGACTATCTCATATGCTTATTCAATATCGAGCTCCTACAGTCTCTTTATGTGTTCGTATCCCCGCGTAAACAACTCATCTGGATATGATCATCCGTCAGCTCCACAAGCTTTATTAAATAGTAAAGCAAAAAACATGATGGAATATTGTCTCATGAAATATATAGAATATGCATGGCTCAGTTGGTATTTATTTCTACAAAGGAAAAATGTATATCAGCAACTGTTAACTATGTCTCGCTGTCACTTTCAGTTTTTCAATAAATATGACGCAAAATTTTCGCTTATAATAGGGATATTACTTTCGAAATTTTTTTCGAGATCATTCATATTTTAAAATTCGTATCAATCTGTGAGGGATAATATTTCTTAAAATATTCATGGACAAGAAAAAAAGTTACGGTTATTAATTTAAACTCGTGGGATATTCAGAAGATAATTAATCACTAAACTATTTATTGGTACAAATGTGGATCACGAGCGACAGTTAGACTTGTTGAAAATAATCACGTGCAGAATATGGTAAATAATACTAACTTATTGTTATTGTTTGTTTTATACAGGGTGTCTTGCAAATCGTTACAATAATTTTAGGTGATAGAATACCTGATTTTATGTCGATTGAAACAAACATACCTATATACCAAGTGTTACAATATTTGTGATATTTAATTTTTTAATATGTTTTTAATTTAACTGTGCTTTTCTACAATTATTATTAAAGTGTAGAAGAAAAACAAACCTTTTTATAATAAATATTTCTATACTTTTTTATTAGGAATGAATGGATTATTTAAATGATTTAACCAATTAAATCCAAAGTGCCTTCGTTACTTACCTAGAGCTTCATATGTAATAAAAATGGCTTAAGAAATGAAGATATTTGCCTTTACTTTATACTTTGGCAGTTGATCTACATTTACGGTTGCTATGGAAACTAAGGATAATTATTTTCTCATGACATACCAGCTATTTAATTGAAACATTACTTTTCCTTTTTACGCCGTAAGTTTAAATTAGCTTTTAAGATTTGCACAATTGATATAAATATTTAACTTTTTGAATCCTCCGTTATTTTAGTACATTCAATATTTTCTAAAGGTTGCGTTCTTGTTAGCAAATTCTTAAACCATTTTATTACATACTAAACGGCTGTCATCTGTTTTGGCGAATGCGCTCCCTGCATACTTAAACGTGTTAAGATTAATTTCTCTAATTTCTCACTCTAGAATAAATAATAAATAATATATCAATTTATGTCAATCTACACATAAACGATAGAAATTCCAATGTATTCACATTCAGCTTACTTCAAGGAAGGTACAAGATTATAGAAAAATTTTTGAAATCACCATGGTAAGAAATATATGTACAGAATATATGCCTATTCATACTAAATATATCACCACTGAGTATTTCTTTATTAAATATCAAAATGAAAGTCACCATTGAGTAGTAATGTGCATTCATAAAATTTGAACCGTACCAAAAGGACTCGGTTCATTTCTGAAACTATCTAGTAAATAATATCGTCGATAATGGAAGTGACATCTCCTTTCGATTTAGACAATAAAACTGCCAGAAGGGGTTTAAATATTCATAATTGTACTTTTCACAATTGAACCCTAAAGCTGGGATCTCACTGGGACATTTTAGTAAAGTCAGCTAGCGAATGATATTTAAGTTGTCCAGGTCAACTGTTCACACTAGACTATTTATTGATTCAAGTTTGAGAAGCAGCTTGACATCTAAAATGGCGTTATTTCTATTTTGCACGTTGTTTGAACAGAATATATTAAATATAAACGTAGACAAAACGATCTGGACGGGATGAAAGCGGATACGCAGAACAGATTTGTCCACTTGTCTATTGAAACATTATTGCCTTCTTCAAATTACAACTGTAATGTTGTATTTCACTAACACGTGTTAAAACTATAAGAATAAAGAACATTAGAACAATATTTTTGATATCTGAATATGGTATTTACTGAAAACGGAAACATAACCTAACGAACAGTTGCAGCTGCAGTAAAATTGTAATACGCAGTGGGATATTTTACTTCCATTCATTAAGTGGCTTTCAATTAGACAAAAGTTGAAGACAAATGGCAACTTTACTGGCTTCTATACTAGTTGACTCCACTAAAATGTCCATTTGGACATTAGGGTGTAGTATCAGTTAACTCCATTGGGACATATGAGTAGAATAGTACTAGTGGATACCACTGAAATGTCCCAATGAGACCCAGTCTTTGACATTATGGTTGCAAATAAATAATAATAAACTTGTAGTTGATGGTGCTGATAATCTTTTTGAAGGAATTTGAAAAAACAGTATACTCTGCGTGTTTTTATATTTTTACCTATAAATCGATTCGAATAAAGCCCATAGCTATACAGGGTCATTAAGAATTTATCCGACTTAAATAAGAAGTCGATATCACCAAAAAAAAATATAGTAAAAGTCTTATAGATTTCACGTTAAAAATGTTTAAAGTTCTAATATTATAAACGAGTACGTAGCTGGACAACTGTACTTCAACGGCATATGATACACAAAAAAGTGAAGTTTTTGCGCCTGGAGTGCATGGCAACATGCCTCCCTAGATGGTGAACGAACGAGGTCAGTAGTATTGCTTTGTTTACTGTGGATTATGCTGAGTTAATGGACACGATTCTTATTTATGGTGAAATTAGACAAAATGCATTAGCAGCTTCACGCTTGTATGCAGATCGATTTCCCGATCGACATACGCCAAATCATGAAATTTTTACGGTAGTGATGCAACGCGGACGTAATACAGGCATTTTACGTGCAAATCGCTGACGAGATGATGGCCCGGGCGACCACATCGGATTCTATCAGCTGAAGAGCAAATGGTCCATGAAAATCCGGGAATAAGTACAAGGCAGATTGCTAGACAGGTGTCACAATCAACGGTGTGGCGCTTACTGCACGAAGCTCAGTTATGTTCATATCATATCCAGCGTATTCAAGCACTGTTGCCAGCGGTTATCCATTACGAGTTAGGTTTCGTCAGTGGTTGTTCCCCAATTTACTGATGTTAGTTACAGATAAAGCTTTATTTACTCGTAATAGAATACAATGTTTACAATACACATATTTGGAAACTCGAAAATCCCCACGCAATTGAACGGAACCACTTCTAACACCGTTTTTCACTTAACATTTGGGTAGGTATTATTGATGAGTGCCTAATTGAATCGTTGATATTGCCCAATCATGACCTGCCCGCCCTTCTTGAAAATGTACACTTAGCTGTTCGCCAACGCAAGTGGTTTTTACATGATGGGGCACCTTCTCATTATCAGCTAGATGTTCGAGATTATCTCAAGTGCACGGAGTACTGTGGATTGGACGGGGTGGACCGGTAACATGACCTCCGCAGTTTCTCGATTTAAACCCTCATTTTTTCTTTCTGTAGGGCCATTTAAAAAAATAGGTTTGCCGCACCGAAGTAGAAAGTGTCGAGGATTTTCGCGAGCGTATCATAGCTGCCGCGAATAATTTGCATTTACAAAGTAACTATACTCAAGTCAAGAATTCAGACGTCTTACGTCACGGCTGACGTTACACATTTGTTTTTATTGTCAACGTAATTTTCGATAATTATTCGCGTTAAAAACAACCGTTTTTTTGCAATTTAGTGCAATACATAATGCAAACTTTTAGTGTAGTATATAGTTTTAGTACTATCAGTTGTAGTTTCATAAATATTTTGATGAAAATATACTGAATTATTCATTTGTTCGTATGACGTAAGACGTCTGAATTCTTGACTTGAGTATAGAACAAATATTCTCTTTAGTTAAAAAATTGGAAAAGGCGTGTCCAAGTGTGTGTACAAGTTGAGGGACAAAATTTTAACAGTTTTTGTAAAGGTATGTTCTAATTTTTTATAAATATCATGTTTCTTATAGTGATCAAGTGCAGTAATTCTTCTTCAAAATTAGTGTAACAAAATTTTATTAACTTTAAAGACACGTCACGTTGGTCAGATCTATCTATCTATAAATTTATTGTGAAGTAAAAACCCTGCAAATATTTGTTGGACCGGTTTTAGTTTAATCACAGAATTCGGGGATTTTTTCGAGAGATATGTGACATTGTCAGTGTGCATTGTCACTCCATTACAGTAGACCAGATTCCAGCAGCGTGCAATTAAATATGTTTAAATAGTTTTCAGAATGAGTATCTTATTTTTTGCATTGCCATATTTGTATATGTATGCTGAACATCCCCAATTTTTTTTTCAGATAAGTTCTGAATCATACTTTTTAAATAGAACTATATCTGTTAATATTAATAAATTGACGCATCATTACTTTCTACACCTACACAAAGGCATTTTTAAAAAATGAAAAGGCAATAAAAAATCCTTTTTATTAAAAAATTGTCGGAGAGAAAAAAGATATAGAAAAAAATATTTTCTATATCGTCAGGAAATACGTGATATTCGAAATTTGTGTAATTCCTCTAAATATCTATGAAGAAAAGAATTGAGTATATATTCTTTAAGCTTACTGTTTCAGAAAAATACTGCTACGCTTCAGAAATGCAACAAAGACTACTGATTTAAATAGACGACACTAATGCTAAAAGGAAGCTAAAAAGAAAGCTCGTTGTGTGCGTATTCCACTTATTAAGAATTCTTTAACTGGGTTGTGTTCCAACCTGCTTACTCGACAACTATAGGAGTTTAGCAACAACGTGAACAATTTTATTATCTGTAAATCTACCTACGCATTACATTTTGAGTGCTCTGAGAACAAGAATAGAGTCCTACCAACGAGCATGATACTTAAAATTTTGCTTAAAAATTTTCCTGAAACACAGTTCCTAATAAAAATAAACTGTCTCGAAAATGGTCCTAATAATTTGTTACTGAAACCTTCACATCACATATTTATTTTGTTATACCACTTGCCGAAACAAACAAAATTCTACATTCGGCTGAAAATCATTTGCGGTGTAAGCCTGCATACGTTCTACATGTAAGGGTGCAATATTTGTTTTCACAAACACACGTAATACGGTACTACTTGAAATACGCATTGCACGTGCAATATCGCGAATACTGTAGTCAAGTTTCCCTTGAGAAGGTGTAAACTATGTTGTTTTGTATTCAAGACCCGTTGTAGTCTTTCTTGTCCACGACATTCACAAGTTGCGCTGTCCCGCAGTATGTGAACTCTTTACATCATGAAACCAAGACAATTTACTCAGTGCATTACATATCTCAAATAGAATTATTTTAAAAACTGTTACTCCTAACCACAGTATACTAAGCAATCAGTAGGAAACTTAGCTTTCCTGCGTCTTCCAAAATCTGCCATGTTGTTGGCGACTGACAGTTATTACTATAATTTCTCAATCAATACCTCAATTTACATGAACCTACACTGGATTACAACAGTTAATTAAGAATTAATGCAAACGTATTAAAATTACGAAACAACTTTGGTTATGTTTACGCCAAATTATTAGCTATTTTTTGGTATGTTCTGTGGAATCCGCCATATTCTTGGAGACTTTTTCTAGAGTGGGGGTATTTAAAAACTGCCAGACGTATTTCATTCATAAATTGTCCAAGATTAACTGATTGCTTAGTATACTGTGCTCCTAACGACTTCAATAAGGTATACCTTTTTCAGATAAAGAAGGTAGGAGAATCGACTATTTCAATATTCAGGTGAATACACAATGCCGCAAAAAAGTTCTGTCATTTAAAAGAAGCATAATGTGCCATAAGTGACGCGCTCTACTAATGTCGTGAAAATTAGAAAAAAAATTGAGTTTCTCGCCCCCAAAAACACCCGATCTCCAAAATGTATGCAAATATTTGAATTTTTTAAAATTTTTACTTTGACACCCTGTATCTTTTTGGCTATAGTAAGTTTGGCAACATCGCATTATTTTGTCATTAGGGATCTACTCTTGCTATATGTTGCATTAATTTCGGGACACCCTGTGTTAACAGCTTATCTGCTAATTCTTGATTGGGATAAAAGGTTTCAAAATAAAACAATGTAAATTAATCTACAGTTGACGATAGCTCAGGTGTGTGGTCTGGGCGTGTCCTGTAAATAATCCACTGAACTTGCCCACGGCATAAATTTATTTATGCTGTGACTTGACCTCCTTGCTTGTTACTGCAGTTCATCAGATGATAAATAGAACAGTGCAGGATAGGAATAAGTTTCGCGTAATAATTTTTGATAAATTTCCTGAAATGCATGGCATTTTAGACCTCAAGTTGCTTCAAGTTCCCAATACTCTCGTTTCTTATTTGAAATATTGTACACATCTTAAAGAAATTTATTTACTATTTTATTGAAGATACCAACAAAATATATTGATTTGCCAATAAAGCTTAAGGCACTGCTCTCGAGCTGAATAAATGGATCTAATAAATCTTATCGATATTGACCTACGATCTGTTTTGTTTTATACATTTAGAATAGGTCGACAATAAGTGCCCTAGGGATTATTTTAGTGTACAATGAAATGATTTGTCGTTGTTAGTAGGTTGAATAGTAATTTTCATGTATTATTGTATTAACAATGAAATGTACAGATGTTATATGCGGATCAGTCCCATAAAATGATTTCCTCTTCATTCAATGTATTATTTACTGTAGAGGAAGTTGCATGAATTTTATATTGCTTTGAAATGTATTACAGGGTAATATTTCAAACATATTTAAAGGTCAGACCATGTGTCTGCCGGCAATAATCACATGATAATTAAAATATTAACATTAATAAATTGCTATAGAATGTATACAAAACCATGTGGCCAAACACGCGATATCATTGGTGTGACGTTACACGCCGTTTAACGCGGTTTGTTTCCGTGGATACAGGTGCAGGTTATAGTGTTGGTGATGTAAACAGGAGTTTGGTAATGACAGAATTATTAGTGGTGATGTGGTGGACTTACGGTATTGTTAAAGTCGCCGTATTCTCGCCGTAAAATTTGTGTTTGTGTTTTCAGGTACAGAAATCTCGTAAAATAAAACATGAACAAAAGTAATATTAAAAATAATGTTATTTATAGAATAGAATAATTTATTTACCAAAAATTTAACAATTATAAAATATCACAAAAATACCTAAACTTGTAAATAAACAAAATATTCATATGTGTGCATGAAAGAGGTAAATGCAAAAAAAAAATAGTTAAAGGCATGTCTATTTATATAAATAATGCAACAGTAACAAACAAACATTACCTAACATGTTTTGTACTTATTACCTATTGTTTAAAGTTGAATGTACAGTGCGTTTCAATAACTTTGATAACATTTTGATCAGCTGTAACTTTTGTTTTTAAATATATCGGAATGAAGCAAAGCATAATGCATAGTAGACTAGCAAGTTTTCTTATTTGAAAAACAAAACAAAGACCAAAGATTTTGAGAGATCTTAACCTAACTTATATTTTTAAATGGAACGCCCTGTATATTATCGGATATTTGGATTCTACTCAAAATTCCAAGCATATTTTAATAAGCATATCTATACCTATCTTCAACTGTTTCTGAGAAATAGTTTTACAAACATGTCAAATGTCATAAAAATTGCTCTACCCGTTCATGGCACACTTTGCACTGAGCTAAAGCTGAAGTTCAGCATTGCTTGAGCCGTGCTGGTAGCAATCGAGCCTTAGTGTTTTGTCGTGTTGAGGAAAATGGCAGACAAGTAGAGCGATTTTTGATAATTTGACATGTTTGTAAAACTATTTCTCAGAAACAGTTGAAGATAGCTATAGGATATGCTTATTAAAATATGCTTGGAATTTTGAGTAGAATCCAAATATCCAATAATATACAGGGCGTTCCATTTAAAAATATAAGTTAAGTTAAGATCTCTCAAAATCGTTGGTCTTTGTTTTGTTTTTCAAATAAGAAAAACTTGCTAGCCCACTATGCAATATGGTTTTTGCTTCATTCCTATATCTTTAAAATCAGAAAAGTTACAGCTTATCAAAATGTTATCAAAGTTATTGAAACGCACTGTACATACAAATACAGTTGCACATAGCAGACAAACAAAAACGGTCTTGAGACTCGAGAGTCAAAACAAATAATTAAAATATTGTTTGGGATTAATGTGTTGAGAATTTCCGTTCTACATCGTTCCAACAAATATATCGTAAGTTTTGATCTAAGTTTATTTATTAGTTTGATGTTTTACTATTTAAATTCTTCTTAAATAGAATAATAACTTTTAAAAAGCGTTTGTAAGATATACATTTTTTTGCTGTTCTAACCTCTTATTTTAACAATTATTTTCATATACTTATAAATAAAGTGAACAATCTTATATGCAGAACTATGTAAGTTTATGTTATAACAATATTTACATCTACAGTGAAATTACCTGTATTTCTGGTTGGTTAGACCGCTTTCTGTCGTTATATATTCGTTTTACTTCGGTATCTTGAATATTCACAGGTGGCAAGAAATAACATTCCTTTTATTTGCTAAGGTTTATATTATTCACATCTTAAATGTCTAAAATTGTTCGTATTTGTTTGAAATAAAGATCAGCTCGTGAAAATTGCGACGGCAATGCTGTGGGATACGTCCAGATAGAGGTATCTATAAAATTATGTCATCTGGTTTCACATTTTGATTTTCACATTAACTATCAATTTTTGGCATAGCTGGTTTTACTAGGCGCTGTATACTGCATTCATGATAGCATAATGCAATACTTTTTTCATTTGCCCGATGAGATGCACTTTCTGTGCTCATATTACGAGTCTATTTTGAATAAATTTGATACCAATGTCCATTTAACACAATAACAAATAATATCACAAATGACAAATTAACTCTTTTAAACGTATTTATATATCGCATTGTCCGAAAATGGAAATCGTATAAGATTTAAATTAAAGCACACTGCTGTATTTATTCAGGTATACAGGGTGAACCTTATATAACTACAAATATTTTAACCAGCAGTACAGTTCACTGTATAGAACACATAATTAATAGTATTTTTACAAATCAGGAATAAAAAAAGTCAAATTTTATATAAATTTCGTGATTTTTCAATAGAAAACTTGTTAAGAACCGCTGTTGAGGGAGTCATGGTGGATGTGAATTCCACAGCGTTGTCAGTGTTACACTAGAATTTTTAGACATGTCAAAGAATGATTGAAATATTTTTATTTATGAAAATATTAAGATGATCTACTCACAATCATAGTTATCCAGAATCTGTTCATTATCCATTTTTTCTATACTCCGACTGATTTATCACAATTCATTATTTTTATCACTATCATTGATTAACACTAATTAACAAATATGCTCTTAGCATGATAATCTTTTCACTGTTTGAATAATGAGCCATATTTTATTTAATCACACTGTATTTCACGAAAAAATATTAATTAAATACAGAAGACACTTAAGAGAAAAACACTGTTCATGAAAATAATAACACGATTTAAATACGTTTTATACGTTAGTGCCGCAACGCTTAAAACAGATCGGTTTGAGAAGATGCAAAAGTATCTCATATTAACTTTCAATTTACGTGTATTGAAATTATCAAATCCCTTTCCACAAATATTACATGTTTTGATTGCACTTGCCACAGCTTTTTCTTTTGGCCTGAATCATACTAGTGCACCGGTATCAACATCAACAACTTCTATGAATCCTAGAGCCTAGAGGATGGGGCTTGTGCGGGGCAATTCGCCTACTGCTCCTGACACCTACCTGTTATATGTGCCTAAATCATCAGTTTCTTTTTGCATGCAACTGAGGCTGCTAAATATTTTACTTTGCCTTCTCTTGATATTGAACGCGTACATCAAGCTAGTTATTTTATTATTTCATGTTTTGTGTTTATTTTTAAAATCTGTTTCACCCACTACGAGACTACGAGGTACGAAATGGTTTGACACGTTGTTTGAGGTTATGTGGTGGAAATTAGCTCATGTGTGTCAGAAAATAATTTACGAGGATAATTTGTGATAATCTGTCTAACAGTGTACAATGGTATTAACTGAAATGTGGATAACTGTTTAAATAGTTGGTTTTTTAGTAAGTAGGTGAGCTTTTATGCACGTTTATGGATATTGTTTTGAAAGAATTTAAGTAACTTCTTAAATTTTTAAGTGACAGTATCGAACTTGAGAAAATTCATATTTTAATCGTTTTATGACAATTTTACTTTACTTATTGCTAAAAACGAGTATTTTTAAACTAGAAACAATGGTAAAAATTGAATTTACTTTAAAAAATTATTTATCTTACAGAAGATATTGCAACCTCGCCTTTAGTAAATTATATGGTTTATTTTATTAGGTTACCTCAGTGGTCTACTTGGTTAGCGGTCCTTAAAATGTGGGTATTTAAAAAAAAATAATATATCCGTAAATATTTGAAATTTTTAAAAATGACTTTACTAGACTTATCTATATGACAAACTACACCTGCATTTAAAATATCTGTACTTATTTAAGGTTCACCCTGTATACGTGGAAGGGGTCAGACGCCCTTCCACACAGGTCTTTGCTGTAGCGACCGCTTTGTGGAGGCGTGGCTAGACTAAATTATTAAAAACCGTTTTTGGACTTATTTTTTCGCGAAATTGTCACGTACAAACGCCGATTAAAATAATACATTCTTTTTTCTGCACGTATTTGGAAAAATTATGCTATTTCTTTTCCCATAAGAAAAACGTAAATATGTAATTAAATTATAATGAAAGCTTATGAATATAACTAAAATTCATCCCTTAGTTGTTGGAGACCAGATTTTCCTTTCCGCCAGATCTTGGAAACTGAATTAGAGATTCATAATCCAAGATTATGGACGTTCTTATAAGGCGGCTTCTGAAGGATATCAGCGATATAAAAGAACCTGCTTTATCGAATCACCGGAAGCTATCTGACTAAAATGAAAAAATAAAAATGCATGCATGGCCTTTATGTGTTCCAAAGTGTGCCGTTCGCGAGACATAAAATTTATAAGAAGTATAATATTGAATCAAAATCACAACTGTTGTCTTCAATGCCGCTTCCAAGTCTGCTTTCATTTCTCATCTTTCAAAGATAAAGTAAATAACATGTGCAGATAATTCTTTTGTTTTCTCCAAAGCAATATGATTCAAGTTCCTCATATACTCGCGTCAAGAATTCAGACGTCTTACGTCACGGCTGACGTTGCACATTTGTTTTTATTGTCAACGTAATTTTCTATATTTTGTCGGGTTAAAAACAATAATTTTTGCAATTTAGTGCTATATATAATGCAAACTTTTAGTGTAGTATATAGTTTTATTATTATCAGTTGCAATTTCTTAAATATTTAGATGAAAATATAATGAATTATTCATTTGTATGTATGACGTAAGTCATCTGAATTCTTATCGCGAGTTTAATATCAAAATTATTGCTGTTGCATAGAACTTAGAATGTTAATTCTATTTTAACAAGAAAACTTTGTAACATTTGTCCGTTGGTGATTGATCGATTTAAGGCGTCAGTACTTGAATCGTTGTCGAGAGTTCAACCCCAGCAGCCAAGAATTAGAGAATCTCTCGGGGAATATGGTTGATTCTTGTAGTGTGTACATAAAGTAAGGAACAATTTTATTATCTAGAGAATGAAAAACTTTTCGGAAAAATCCTCGGACACATCAGTCTTTGTTTTAAGATACGCATCTTTTGACGTTCGCATTGGTGATGTCATTACTGTTCCAGATATGACGTGACCGATTTTTTTTTCAAATTGTAACCTCGATTTTTGACAGTGCCATTTGAAATAACATATTTTTCTGCATACAGCACATCAAAAGTTTTAACGTGTTACATAGGAACATTTTTAAGAAAATTAATGTTATAATTTAAAATTAATATGTTATTCAATTAATTGAACAAACTAATTAATTAAGTGTTCAAACTGAAGTCCTTCCTGAGCCTGACAGTATCCAAGACGGTCAATAAGTTCTCGTTGTACCTTACTGACAGCTTCTTGAAAAATATTGTTCAATTCATTTGTAATTCCTCGATATTGTCTGGTCTAGTTTTGTATACGACATTCTTTAGATAGCCTTACAAATAAATCGAATGCATTAAGTTCAGGAGATCTTGGGGGCCATTCAATAGAACCACGCCTACCTATCCATCTGTTGGGTAAGACTTGGTTGGTATCAGATGGTCCTGCTAGTACCATAAATTTGTATTTGGTATATTAGGATTATTGCATTGCATAATATAATCCTGTGGGAGTTGGAGGTAGCTCAAAACAGTAGGGTCCAATAATTCTATTCTCTATTCTATGTTATTTTCTACAGTCGCAGCCCAGACATTTATTTTCTGAGGATACCGTGTGTGACGGTCTTTTATCCATTTTAGATTCGCCCAGTACCTGCAATTCTGCCGATTTACTGTCAGTGTAAAGGTAGCTTTATCAGAGAAAGCAATATCTTTACTAGCAAAGGGTGAGCATTGTATTGCATATTTAACGTTTAGAAGAACTGCATCCGTCTTTCTGGATCGTCCTCGAAAGTTCTGGGACTAGAGCTATCTTATAGAAATGACACTTTTGCCAATTTTAAAATTTTATGAGCAGTTGTAACTAAAATATATTGATTTTGGTTAACTCTTCTAAGTATATTCAGTAACATTAGAAGAGTTGCAATTCATTTTTTTCAACAGAATGACTATAATCAAAGCATGCCTTTATAACAATATTCACATTTTATAGTTTTTGCAATAATGGAATTTTATCAATTTTAGTTATTGCGCGTACGTCTGTTTGCGTTGAGGGTAACAAAATGCCTCGAGTTCGAAGACAACAAAATTATCACCATGTTAGCGATTGACAGGGGTAGAATTGTTGTCTATGGAGATGATGGTTTGTCCTATCGCGAAATTGACCGCCGTGTGAATTATACTGCCATGATGGTATTGCGTGTGTGTCGTGTGTGGACAGAAGAAAGTAGAGGAATACGAAGACCAACTGGTCAACCGAGGCGTACCACAGAGCGTCAAGATAGGTGGTTAAGCAACTAGCCATACGAGACCGTTTTGCTACTACGCGCCAAATTGCTGATCAATGGTTTGGAGAAGAAGGAAGGCCACTATATCGCCGCATTAGAGCCTGTGGACTTTTTTCGTACCGTCCGCGATTAGTGCTTCCTTTGATTGCGGACCACCGTCATCAACGTTGGAACTGGAAATTCCATGTACACAGGACTGTTAGAGTCATGGTTTGGGGGGCTATTGCCTACGGTAGTCAATCATATTTCAGCAAGACAACGTACGTCCCCATATTGCTCGTCGAACCATAGACTTTCTCCAAGAAGCTGGTGTTAATGTTTTACCGTGGCCACCCCGTTCGCCTAATTTAGACTCCATCAAACATGTGTGAGATATGATGGGGAGACTGACCACTTTGTGCCATCCTCCACAGTTGATCCATAAAGTTCAACTTGCATGGAATGAGGTGCCACAAATCAGACATCGACCATCTAATTTGGTCGATGCCAAAATGGGTACAGGATTGTACTCAGCTACGGGATTGCCAGACACATTATTATTTTTTTAGGTTACATGGCAATACAATTTCTAGCTAATGTTATCGTTTCATTGTTGACGTTAGTATACCATATTGCCAAAAAAATGCAGTTCAAGAAATTCTCCCTTTTGGGAGTAACACTTCTAATGTCATTGAGTATAATATGTTGTATGGATCTTCTTCCATAGCTAACAAAACGTTCAATTTGGCCTACTCTTTGATTTTAGGACGCTCAGCTTTAGAGCGATCATCCAGCTTCTCTAAACTTCCTCCCACCTTTGCTTACTGCTGATTGGGTTATGGACGTATCCGAGTATTTGGTATTAAACAGTCCAACTACTTCTTGTTGCGTTGGTACTCTGTCACCGTTCTAATCATCGTCAGAATTCCGATTCTCTGAGTAACAAGAAGATACATTTTATTCTTTATTTTTTCGAAGTGAATCAATGAAATGTGAACTTGTAAACTATGGCATACGTCTATAAAACAGCTCTTAGCAAGGTATCAAAAAAAGTAAAATGTCTTTTGTGCGATAATAATAAGAGTGGCTTTTTACAACTTAGGAAACACGTTCTTACCAGTAGCGTGCTAAAATACATATGTATAACCAAGCCTATATTTCGTAAAACCTGAATTTGCTCTTAAGATGGAATATGACATGAATTATCAAAAAAGTCTCGTAGAAAATATAGGACAACGTGGTAAATTGTGCACATTTTGTAATAGAAGGACATCATTCATATTGTTGCTATGTATGTTACTATAGGAAAAACTAGTGGTTCTAAGAGCGAGTCTTCTCTAATTTACATTAGAGGCACAGACATTTTGAAACTTGTCATACCATATTCCATATTTTTATTCGCCTTCAAATCATGTCTTTTATCAAGATAATCTCCAACCACATGTAGCAAAAGTAACAGTGGACTACCTAAGCATGATGGAATCAGTATCTTACGTCATGATAAAATTGGTCTAAAGCTATAAGTAATCAATTACTTTACGTACCATAATGTGCTAAAGCTGTAGATATATTTAAGATAATTGTTGAAATAATACCACAGGTGTTTAGTTTTCAAATAGCATTTTGATTGATACCTGAAATTGCACCGGACACTGTTCATCTCCTTATTGCTCTAAAAAAGAGACTGCATTTGTAAGTAACTTTAAATACTGACTATTAGAAATATGTAGTTATCAGTTCAATATTTGAATTTATTCGTTCATATTTAACACGTATTGGCATTTAAGTACATTATTACCATGTTTTCTGGAATTCATATTTTCACGTACTCGATTACCCTTTTAAACTTATTTTATATACACCCTAGTTTAAAAATGCTAATTCTCTTAAATGTAAAATTACTTTAACATTACCTATTTTCAAAATAAGAAGTTATAATTAAATGAAAGCTATAAAATAATAAAGATACGCTCTTTTCAATCTTCCCTTTTGGGGTTTATTAATGTGAGTCCATTTTCATTGTATTACAGGTACTGGTATCTCGCTATTGTATTCTAGATTTTAGAATTTTATACATTTTTAACGTACACAATAAGTGATTCTCTTTGCACGTTCCAACAAGATAATTGCATTTCCCTGCTCTATGATTAAGTATTCTATACCCCTACAATATATCAAACTGTCTGAAATATGTCTGCCTTTGGCCCGTGGAAGCAAATTACGGACAAACAATCATAAAACCACAGACGTTGGTGTTCGTGTTACCTTTTCAAAGGATTGAACCTTCATAGTTTTGAGACTAGTGACTTTTTTAGTAACTGACTGGCAGAGCATATTTATATTAGCCAGTTCTACAATCAATAATAAATTAGTGATTGAGAAAATTGGAAAGCTAATTATAAAATATCTATTTCACAATATAGTATTGGCTATATCACGAGGACTAGCACGGAAGTTGGAGACTTGTGCGGTAGAGGGAACGGAATATTATTATTAAGCAGGCAACATTTACGCCCAGGAACGACTTACGTTGATAGGCCCTAACCCCCATTCAGTGCAGGAATGAAGGAAACCTGGAAAACCCCATTAATTAGAGGGATGGACAAACGCCGACTGATATCAATTTCTCAGATTGACCCATGCCATCATTCTTCCACCCTACTATACCCACAGAAAGGGTGACAATCCTCTCCACAAATGTAGCTGATCTATGGCCTACTGACCGCGGGATTATTAAAAAATATAAAAGAGATTCTTTATTATATATCTTAGAGGTAAATATTTTTTGTCTAAAAATCAAATGCATTTATATCTCATTTGTGTGGGAGCAATAGTCAATAAAACAATTAGTTACATATGTTTATACAAATGATTTATTGTAAATGACATAAACAAATTAATTTTATTCATAAATGTGAGTGTATTCCACAGTGTTATCTTGTGATATCAAGAAATTGCGAGTGAATATGGTCAAGTGTTAGATCTGTAGACTTTTGCATATATCTAAGCATGTTATATTTGAAAATAACTTGCAGAAAACAATTTATAAATGTTGATCACTGAGATTATTGATAAATTAAATAAACAATACAGGGCCAAGCATTTATCACTGAGGTACTCCAGAAGTCGCAACATAACTGATAGAATCAATACCGTTGAGTGTTTTGTCATATAAATAAAATTGAAAAACTAATCATTATATAACCCAAAGTTTGTCATTTCATAAAGTAAAATCAGATAGATAATCTTGTTAAATGCTTGGAAAAATGTGTATATTTCAATTACCTGTCTCTGTACATGAAAACTTGTAACAATTGATCTGCTACTAACAAAAATATGCTCATATAGAAAATTAGATTATGAGTGAACAGATTATATAAAGTTGTTTGGAAAAATTAGAATACTGCTATTTGATCTGCAATATCAACTTTTCTGTATTTCATATGTTTTGAGAACAATTTGGATAATTAAATTAAATATTTTATATATCTCCAAACCAGATGCCATTTTAATTTATCAATTATTTAGTGACACTTAAAATGTCCTGAAAATTTATTCAGTACAATGTCGTCATGGCAACAGTTGACAGTGCACCTTGAAGTATTTTAATTTGAGTATAACAAGATTCTACTAACAAATCTGCAATATCAAGACTATCAGAAACCATAAGACGCATGCGGTCTTAGGAAAAAGTGTTCAAAAAACAGTAAATCACCAACACTAACAATACATTTTGTTTTATAGTGGACTAACTTGCAGTCAGCTGCAAGTGATCAAACGATTCAAGAAATTGTTGGTTTTTTACAAACGCATAAGTGCAAAACGCATTAGTTTTGTTATGTTCCATTGTCTCAATTATAAATATGTTTTAGTGTTATGTTGGACAGGTCAGTGGTCGCGCAGTTTAAGGCGTCAGTACTTGAATTGAGGTGACTAGATTACTGTGGGTTTGACCCCCGCAACCAGTAGACCGTATATAAGCTATATTTGTGGAGAAAATTGGCATCCTCTCTGCGGGTATGGTAGTGTGGAAGAATGTTGGTCAGTGTGAGAGATTGATATCTGTTGACGTTTTACTACCCCCCTAATTAATAAGATTTTTCAGGTTTCCCTCATTCCTGCACTGAATGGTGGTTAGGACCTACAAACGTAAGTCGTTCCTGGGCGTAAGCAAGAAGTACAGTATGTTTTTTGACATCTCTGACCGAGTTCAGTGATTGAGATAACTTATAAGATGCATTGTCCAGCTCTAGCAGTTATGAAATGCATTTACTCTAAGGAACACGAGTTAAAAATAAGGACTATTTTAAAGTCACTGCACCTAAATATATTAATGACTTTTTTAGTCATTTTCGTACTAATACAAAAGTAGCCGAGGAAATAAATATCTGCAAACACGGAATTTCAGGAAATAACTACTCTGCGTTCTGATGTCCCGACCAGCATTGAATTACACCTAAATAACCTCTAGCAACAGCTAAAGTCATTCGTCGACGGTCCACCAGATATATGTCTATTTCGAATTTATTAGCTCTCATCAGTATCCCATAAGTGAAGTGAACGACGAACAAATTTAGCTGTTTTAAATCTGTTTAACCCGACAGTAGAAACCATGAGTAACGTGCACTAGCAAAGCTATCTCTAAGCGGCCTGTTGCTAAAAGTTTTTCAGGTGTAATTTAATTCTGGTCGGGGCATTTGCCCGCAGAGTAGTTGTTTCCTGGAATGTCGTATTTGCAACATAAGGTTATCTATATTTTACGAGAGAAGTCGCTAGCTTTCAATGGTTTCTACAGCATGAGTAGCGATTGGCCACTAGAGGCAGCTCTACTACTGCGCATTAAGTAAATATCTATTTACCTTCCATTTGAATAGCTTAAATTGCATATCGAAAAGTACCTAGCACGAAGAGCAGTTCTGAAGATTTTTCAATACCCAAACAAGTTGATGACATCAGTCAAGGCATGCGTATTGGGTACCAAACTCAAACCGTTGCAAATTTATTTTTTGAACAAAGTTATTATGTTTATTCCAATACCACAAAAAACCGTCGATCGTACTTTTAAATTTCTGCGCATTAGATAAAAAATGTTGCAAACGAGAGACGACGATACGACGATTTATGGAACGATCCTAGTTACGTTCCAATCACGATGGTTTGGAAATTAGTTTTTGTACGATCATTTCGGTACCTGCAAGAAGAAGGAATCGTTTGGTTTGACTTGCGCAGTGCGTACTTAATCCATTTTATACGTTGCTATTTGTTGATTAACCATATGATACTAAATAATCACAATATCTACCGATTTTTATACCAACAATACAGTCAACTCTGCGCATAAAACTAATCCAAACAGCTTCTAAATAGTTTCAAGACGGTACAAAAATTGGAATTTGGAACAAATCATCTACATGCACATAATATAGTTGCACACTCACCTGTTTTTGTTCCTTCAGCAGTCACCAAACTGATAGAGTCTATTAAAAACAGCACCATCACACAGACTGTCATACAATTTAATGGAAGCACCATCACTGCCATAATTAATATATTCCGTATAAATGAACACTAACGGATATGTTTATATACTATTCACTATTGATTGAAACAGCTTCGTTTACAGTGTTCACTGTTAACACATTAGTATTTTAGTACATAACTCTGGATTAAGAGACGTAGTATCATTTATTTAATTACGCGTTTAGCGAGCATTAGTGTATCAAAGGCAGGCAGAGTAAGAAGCAAATGAAATTAAGCTGTACACATCGATTCGGGTCACATTAAGGGTATACTCGCGGTTCTGTAGAGTTTGAGTAACTCTTGGAGCTACGCGATAAATTAATGTCAAAGAAATTCATTTGACTTTTTCTCTGAATATCATCAGAGGCGGAGACTATGAAGCGGAGTTTCAATATCCAGCGGCAGACGTATAATTTTTAAATGGATACATTGAAATAAAAGTGCAGTTTTTGCAGAGGCAATACTGAAAAATGCTGTTCAAATAACCACCAACCTGAATATGTCCTAGATTTTAGTAAAAGAAACTTAGTATATAGGGTGTAACGCTGGAATCTTCAAAATTGAGAAAAACTTGTCCTCATTGAATATACAATGTATACAGTGTTTATGAACTGAACACAGAACAAGGGCGTATAGTATGGTTAAAAGTTAACATAACATTCACAGAACATTTCCAACGCATTTGCTTAATTCTTTTAGTCGGCTTTTATCTCTTCTATGTACATCATCTGAACTTTATCTGATACATTCCACCAATATCATTAAGCAGGCTACTTTACCGATTGTCTCTGAAAATAATGTTCTATCTCCATTAAAAAATAATCAAGAATAAATTAACTACAAGTCTCAATAGAATTCCGGCATTTTTATTGAAATATTGCGCTTTTCGTTTTGAGTTACCCCTTTCCATCATTTTTAATTTGTCTTTGTAGTCAGCTACATTTCCAAGGATTTGGTGTAGGTCAAAAGTTTGCCCTATTTTTAAAAAAGGATATAAGCGCTTTATAGGAAACTACATACATTATTTGCAACTTCAATAAGTTGTTTTAATAGATTGTACTACATCATATACTTTCTTTTCAAGTAAAACGAAGGTTACCAACTTTTTACCATGGATTACGATAGATTTACAATAATCAAATTGTTGAATGTTGCTCATTTTATTGCTAACATATTACCAAGATAATCAGGATGTAGTCTATACGGACCTGTGAAAGGCTTTCGACAAATTGTCATCTTTTGGTTTAACTTTCCTTAAGTCATATTTAATAGAGTCTTAAATGTTAATTACTTTAGTTATAGATCCCTGAATATATATGCGGCATCTGGTGTTCCATACAGATCAGTTCTGGGACCTTTGTCATTTATTGTTTTTACAAATGTTGTTTGTACATCTCTTTGTGTGAATGCTCTGTTATGTGCTAATAACTTAAATATGCTTGCTGAAATAACTCACTTGCTGATTGTTACCTTTTACAAGAAGATCTCACAAAGGTAAATTTATGGCGCCAAGACAATAAATCACCACTGAACATAACAAAATGCAGCCTGTACATAAAGAAAATTAATTCAATAGGCGTTGCCTATACTTTAAATAATAATGGCCTAAACAGATGCAGTGAATTTAAGGGCATTGGAATTGTCTTTGAAACTAAATTGAATTATTTATGAATTATTTTTCAAAATGAATAAGAGCCACAAATCAGCACCCGGCCTTCGTCTAGGCAGTATGGAAATCACAATAGTGTAGTCTATTCGTCGAATGTTGAGACGTAATTTGTTTCATTTGTTTGCTTCAGTTTCTAAGAGTCCAAGGACTGTTGCCACAAGACTATTTCAATCGACCAACTTTTTGCCAATGTATCAGCAAGTTAATAATTTTTCCAAAAAAAAAAAATTACGGGAGACGCTTATTTTACGCGCAGAGGCACTACGAATCTTTGTAGTTATCATGAATATTGTGATATAAATCCGCATAAAATAAATCGTCAGTTTCAACATGAATTTTAAATTAATTGTTTGGCTGGCATTATTAGCCGTTTTTATTGGATGTAATTTTTTCGAGTAACTTATTAAACCACCACCACCAGCAGAACTCTCACCTGAGTCACCAGGATCAGACTTACCTACATCTCAGAAAATGATAGCAGCAAAGAAACGAAAAAAATTAAACCCACAACAATAAGACCACAAACACTCATTTGAAATTTTACACGGCAAAACACCTCTTGAAAAGGCAGAACTGTTATTTGCAATATTAGAAAATATTCTAGATACGTATCTAATTGAATGTTAATGTAGTTGTCTGTCGTTGCTTTGTTTTATTATTACCTAACATTTATAAATAATAAATTTGAAATACATGACATTATTTAAACAAATCGTTTTGTTTTCTTCTTTGGTCCACTGTGTAAACTAGTTTTAATATTTTAACTCATACTTAAACATTAGGTGATCTCAAAGGTCAACTAATCTTGTTTATTCCATAATTAATGTGATAAAGATATAATGCGATTTCAGGAGTCAACTAATCTCTCCTATTTTTGATACTTGCAAATATCCAAGTTAAAATATACATCGCTTGAGGCTAAGCTAGGCCAGGCTCGGCTCTCTCTCACACACATTCAGTCTAAGCTTTTTTTCACACCCTCTGCACCCTCCGGTCATTATCGACCACTTCTTCTACACCCTACGGTCATTGACCACCGCCACCCCTCTGGTCATTGCCGACCACTTCACAAGAACTCGACGACCACCACTACGGTGGAGACTCGGATGGACAGGTTACCAAACTGATCCAGAACGCACACAGCTATACCACTGGCATAATTATCTGAATTTTTTACAAAACATTTTCCCAGAACTACTAGAAGACTTACCATTAAAGCTAAAAGCAGAAATAATTTTAACTATTCCTCAAGTGTAGTAATATTTTATTGAAAGATTAACTTATTCTTGTTTAATAAGATTATATATTCTTCATTTAAGAAAAAAAATACTTGAAATCAAGAGAGTTACTATACTTAATATGATATAAAATTATGTTTGTTTCTTGAGTCACAATTGTTATTCTCAAAATAAAGTTAGGTTTTCGCTATTTGAAGATTTAAGTGAATTACTGCAAATATTTGAAATTATATTAAATAATTTTGAATAAAGTAAATAATAACATTGCATTAAGAAAAAATAAAACTGAAGTACGTACAAAAATAGTATTTCAGTATTTAGAGTAGTTACTTTTTATAAATAATCAAATATTACTCACATTATTTAAGTACTTATATGTAATATACAAAAGAAAGAAATATTTATAGGAGAATGTCAGTCATTCATTATAGGCACACCAGACATATACCGCTTTTGAGCTTGTTAGCTGTCTTCAGTATGCCGCTGGAGGTGAGGCAACCGACGACTTATTCAACAGAAGGGGATCAGAGTAGACGTTATGCAACATGTAATTACAATTATGGCCACCTGCTGAACCTGACGGTTTACCTGCCCATACAACTTTAATATAATTGGTAGTAAGTAAATGAATTAATTGTGCCTATAGTTTTGATAATGATCAACGCAATTGTTATATTAATATCATCTAAAAATATTATTATTTTGCACTATAGCCGCATTTTAAATTTTACAATATAACATTTATTACAAAATAATAATTTTAATTCGCGTAAATCTATGAATCTATAATTTAAGGAAGAATCTATTCCATAATTAATAATACTTTATTCAGTAGTAACTCTTAAATTGAGTGTTATTTTTAGAAAGAAAAGTGTTGAATTAAGTATAAGAATGCTTGGAAGTCAAGAATATGAAAACATTTATATCAAATATACTTTATTACTGAATTAATACACTTGAATGAAATTTAAAACTTTTGGTATATTATTATACTTCCCTATAGGTGCTAAAATAAAAAAAAACAATAGACAATGGAAATGAAATATTCTGTGCATAATAAATGAATAGAATCATTTTTGTAATTTAAATGAAAATAATTTCCTAATTTTTTGCACAGCTTTTTCCGTTTTGGTATAAATTAACAATTTGAAAAGGTACGTTTATAATTCAAAAATCAATTGCTACAAGCGCTGGTTTAACTGCTGTTTACAGCTATTATAAGAAATAATGTTCTATTTATTGCATACTTACAATGGTTATGTCATATCGATTATTTATTTATTTGCCAAAATAAAAATGGGTATTTGTATTTATTAGCGAACAGTTTGTAAAAATTTATCTATGAAACCATAAGCGCAATCTTTGATCGATCGGTCGTTCAGCTGTTGTTGCTGAAAATGTTCATGCTTCGTGCAACTACCAGCGGTATTTCCTAATCAGGAGATCGTAAAGCAAACCTCCCGATTTAAACGATTCATCACTTGCACACAACGCATTCATCGCTGCCACATTGACGTGCTTTACACTGTTCAACTGTTATACAAAAAATAAAGCTGGCTATACTCGAACATCGAATTTCACACAAGCTAAAGTGTGCTCCATTGCAGTAGAACCTCAATCAAGTGTCATTTTAAAGCTCGTGTCTAAGTTAAAACTCGATAATTATTTATTAAGAGACAAACTACGTAAGATGTATTGTACAGTATATGTCAGAAAATTACATGAAAATTTGCCTCAAAAGTAATCGATTAAGCATAAAAGCAATCTATGTCAATGATAATTTCATGTTCAAATTGTTATAATGTTCTTGTTGAGATAGGTTTCCTGTGATTTCTCCTAGTTTTTAGTCTTTTTTAGAATAATAAATTGAAATTGTGCTCTTTATTTTTCTTTCACGACGACACACTTTATAAAAAAAATATATAATAAATTTTTAAACCAAAGTTGATGTAGATATTTGAAAAAAGTACAATACATATTTATAATATTATCTGAAGCTATTTATTTGTGGTATAATCTTAGTTTTATTCGGTTTTTGCCACACTTCTGAAAAAAATAAAGATTAATTAAATAAGCCCTTGCGCCAAACGTATCAGTCAAGGGTTATTTTTTAAACTAATTTTGCATAACCAAAACATCTCACACTGAAAAAACTAGGTAAGTAAAAAATACAAAGTAAAAAACAAAATCACATCACTATCGCGCACTTCGAAAAACTCTTTGTTTTTGTTCTTAAAATAGCAAATGTATTAAAAGTATGTCAAGTTTGACAGTTTAAAATTTATTTATCTGCTTCCATAGAGACGTAAATTAATTTATATTTTATTATTACTTACTTGTTCTTGATACAACTGTAGCAACAATGATCAATGTTTACTGAACAGTTTGACACACATTTATCTATGGAAGCAGGCAAACAAATTTTAAACTTGACATACTTTTAATACAATTGGTATTTTGAGAACGAAAACAGAGAGTTTTTGGAAACGTCAAAAATACGGAAGTGCACGATAGTGATGTGATTTTTGTTATTTTTTGCTTATCTGCTTTTCTCAGTGTGAGATTTTTTGGTTAGTTTCAAAAATAACACTTGACTGATGCTTTTGGCGCAAAGGCTTATTTAATTAATCGTTATTATTTTCAGAATTGTGGCAAAAACATAATCAAACTAAAGAAACACATATTTATACTTCAAAGGTTTTTAACGAAGAAAACAGTTTTGTATACCTATTTTATTATCGACTGTTAGTGATACCATGAGTTAATCATATATGAGCAATGAAGTAATTGCTACAATTATAAGGCCATGAAAACTAATGTTTTTTAAAGACTTTAACAGTCCAATCAACCAGTGTGTTAATATTTGAGCATTCAACACGACCTTTGGCATATACAGTGGTGTAAGTAACGGACAAATTGATTACCTACGTAATTTACAAGCTATGAGTAAAATCTTAAATCATATCAATGTTTAATTGTAAAATGTAATTTTTTTAACATAATTTAATACCTCTCCCTTCAACGCCCTTGGAGTGACAGGTACTCCTTTAAAATTTTTAAATGGAAGGAGGGTGCGTGTGACAGCTTATTTGAAAAGGTTTTTAATTCTTCATCCAACAATATAGGATTTTTTTAATTTCTCTAATTGTTTTATTGAAAACTGTTACGAAGTAAAAAAATAACATGAAACAGTTAAATAAAATATTGAAAATGGGCGCTCGTTGCTTCTTGACAATAAGACATTACTGAAATTCTTCTAAAACATTTTGAATCGGGGTGAGGGTGATTTGATTAATTTCTTGCCTTATTCGGTCTTTTAAATAATCGACGTTATTGGGTATGTTGAAGTAGACTTTCGATTTTAAGTAACCCCATAAAAAGTAGTCAAGCAGTGTCAAATCGGGAGAACGGACAGACGACTCAATTTCACCGCGTCTACCGATCCACCTATTGGGAAAAACTTAGTTTAGATAGGCTCTCGCTTCCAATGCAAAATGTCGTGTAGCTCAGTCTTGCTGATACCAAATACTACTATTTCTATTAATTTCATTACAACAAATCCAAATAATGCGTTATTGGCCCGATAATTTGAGAGTATTGGCCTCCATCATTCAATGTGAATTATCTGTACTCCAGTATCTACAGTTCTGTTTATTGACTGTTCCATTTAAAAAAATATGTTGCTTCATCAGAAAAAATTGTTTTTTTATAAATAACGGATCCTCTTGGCATCTATTTGCCATGATTTTGCAAAGCTCCAATCAGCGATCAGGGTCATCATCGTTAAGTCTTGAATCAAATGAATTATATATTTGGTAATTATATATTATAATAGTCGTATTTTTAATTTTTTAGAAGACGCAGTGTGGACGTTTTACTAAAATCATTATCAGCGGCAACTTGTCTTGTAGGTTTAAGTGGATTATCTTGAATATCTAACAATATATTCAATTTCCTTTCATCGTCAAAAATGCGTTTTCTACTAGATTCAGGAATATTTGGGACATTTCAGAATTCAAAAATTTGTTTTCTGCTCTATTAACCGTAGACTGAGAAATGCGTCAAAGTCGAACATTTTTTGTGACGGATGTCTGGGAAAGATAAGTTAACCACGTCAGCAAAATAAGAAATATGCCAAAAGAAATACCAAGTTATCTCAATTTGCCTCATCCAGAAACTTACAGGCCACTACTTTAGATGTTCTTCCGTCGACGCAGGGGCCGATATTACTATGGGGGCGTTCTAGTACAGTAGCGGAGACAGATATAGAAGATTCTATACAAAATGAAATTTCAATTGCAAATAAATTGTTACCATTTTCAGCAGAGCCTACGCAACTTACCAATAAAACGACATTCGCAGTAAACTTAAACAATTAAAGCAGTAGCCTCATTGAACACCCATAACTAAAAGCTACGGGAACTGATAGCACTGGATCTGGCCTAAATTTAATTCACTGCAATATCAGCACCTGCAATTTACATGTAGGGCAAAATGAATTGTAATAGTCTTGTATATAATAGTTACTGTTTTGTATTGAAATGGATATTGTTTAATTCATAAAATTATAAATTTCGAAAAAATGACAAATTATTGTGACATTTGTTTTGTGTTCTACAACGAAAAAATTTTCGTTCTAGAACCTAAAACTATTTTGCAGCTAGGTGACAAAAACTATTCAGTTAGTCAATTGAAAATTTAACGAAAATGTCGGCGTAAACAACAGTTTTCGAAAAAAATAATTCTGCTATGTTCTTCAAGAATCGATTCCTAATTGAAACTTCGAATAAGCTTTCATTGAGCCTGACCACTTCCGGTAATTTTGTTCTATTTTTAAAAGGAACAGCTTTCACTTTGAAATTTTACAGAGGGAAATCAGAGCAATAATAGCGACAGCAAGCGACATAGTATTGCAAAGTTAATATCAGCCAGCCAACCCCAAGTCGTAAAGCAAATTAATTAAAGAAAGTGTCGCGTATGCAAGCCACACACGAAACAGGAAATCCAATTTTTTATCACCGACTCGCTTAGCCTGGACAATGGAACTAAATCGCAGGGAAACAAACTGCATACATTTTAAAACCACGGGTGACTTCTGATTGATCGTTATGTACAATTAATATAATGGATTTTATTGTTGAACGAATCACTGCGGAAAATCTGATATTGACAGTGTATTTATCTTTCAGCGAAAGTAAATAATTACTTTTCTGAACTAGAGTATTAAAAATGAAGTTTCTCCAACGAGCAAAGCACACGAAAAGGCAGGGAATCGAATTACGGCACAAGAGACCAACGAGCCCGCTCAATTTTCTATATTGTTTGCTCACTTTCGGTACTCGTTGGTACACAATACAATACCCAGTGTCTCTGTTTGTCGCGCGCCGCACATTATCTTGAGTTCATAGAGTGTCTCAAACAATTCGTAGTGAACTTGGTTTATTTAATAATGTCCAGACATCGTTGTTCTGTGGAAGGGTGTTTTTTATACGATGATGTACCTACTACCATTTTTCCGGTGTCCTCACAATATAGTAATAAATTACAAAAAATAGTTTACGACTTAGATGTTTCTTCTCTAAAACGGAAAATTTCCTGCAAATATTTTTAAGTATAAGAAATAATGCTTGGAAACACACTTTAGGCTTTACAGGAACACATAGATATGACGATATTTCAGCAGATCAATGTTACAAACTAATAAGAATATATAGCTTGCATATTGATTAAACAAGCTTTGCAAATTCTAAACGAAATCGATTACACAAATCCGCCGTTCCTTCAGGAAGTCAGGAAGTTTTATTTTGCAAATTAAAAGCATTTGAGACAGAAAAATCATTTGATGGTCTAACTGTACTATCTAGAGATATTCTGGATTACATAATAGCAATGGAGAATGTTTTTGTCGACATGTTTACCAAATTTTTAAAAATAAAATATCACCCGTGTAATGACTTTCTTTTTGATTATTTTATAAGTATTTCGTTATATACAAGAGTAGGCATTTATTTTATTTATTTTTTAAAATTCATCAATCAAAACTGAAAATGTAATAAAATATGTAGCGTTATTGCAAAACTTAATATCTTTAAGAATTTATAAAAAAATATAAAGTTACTAGTAGTTAGTTTACTAAGTATGACTTACATGTATTATATTAAGAACTTATATTGTTTTTTATTTTTCAAAAAGTCACTCCAGCAATAGTTTTCGATACTTGATACACATATATAATTATTGCAATTTTTATTAATGGGTAGCTGTCCAGTTTTTTTATGAAATGAGATTGCAAGGCAATTAGGTATTATTACTCACGTCTTGTTACGGAAAACAGTTACAAAAATGTATTTATTTTTAATGTCATTAATATTAATATCGATGCTTGTCAATTTACCCTCATAACTCCAGGAACAATATTCAATATTGGAGCACCCTCGTATGCGCCAGTCCTCGGACCATTTGGGAGTATCGCCTTGGTCTCGCTTTTTCAAAGGTGCCGCCCTGAGTGCGGTAACTTATACATACAATGTCAAAAGTCTTGGATCCCCTGTATATAAAATGATTTGGTTAACCTTAGTGGTTTTTCTTAATGTGGTAAAAAAGTAAATGTACTTTGGAAACAAAAAAGAATAAAAACTTGCAGACCATGAACCTTTACTTTATTACCAATGTTTTTATAAATCTGGTCAGTTAGGCAGTGTATTCAGCCAAGTGTTCCTTTGAATTTTGGAAATTATAATGCCAGGATGTGAAATTTCTGCGTTTACCTGAGCAAAAATGACTGATTTGCATGATGCAGGATCATCAGATATGGAACGTGTTGGGCGTTCCTGGATCATCTGTTGTACGAATAGTACACAGATATGAAGAATTTGATACAGTGGAAAACAGACCACGTAGTGGACGTCCTCGAGTATCTAATGAAAGAAGGATCCGTATTTGGTGCAATATGCCCTTAGACACTCCACATCTTCAGCTTCAGCTCTCAGGGCCCACTTTCAAGGTTTCACCGTGTTATATATTGACACCTAATATTTGAAGACGACTCCACAACGCAAATTTACGTGCTAGCTGATCTACTTCCAAGGCATTGCGCTGCCCGTCTCCAATGGGCGCGAGAACATAGGGGTTGGCTTTTACGTCAGTGGCGGCAGGTCTTATTTACAGACGAAACCAGAATTGGGCTGGTTACTGATGACAATCGACAAAGAGTCTGGAGAAAACCAGGTCGTCAACAGCAACTTCACTTTCTCTGTGAAGTTGCTCCGTGTGAAGGGGGCACCGTAATGTTTTGAGTTGGAATAATGTTCAACCGTCGTACTCCATTAACTCGAATACCACAGAATATGACAAGTCAAATTTACATGGAACAAGTTATTACGCTCATTATCTCCCCCTTCGTAATGAATTAGGTAACAATTTTATGATTATGGACGGCAACGCTCGACCACATCGAGCAAGAAGGGTTCAACAGACACTCGAAGCGGGATATTTCGATAGATTAGATTGGCCAGCCAAGTCTAGAAAACATGTGAGATTTTGTTGTTACTCCTAATCATATTCCTCCACATCAGACTGCAGATGAGTTAATCATGGCGGCAGAAGAGAAATGGAACAATATTCCGCAAGAGATCGTTAACCGCTTGATTATCTCAATGCACATGTGTGCCAATATGCTATTGGAACGTGGTGGAGGTCATACCGACTATTAGTCAAGTCAAAAACTTGCTTTGTTACTTCTTTCTGATTTAATAAATTTTGTCAAAAATGTCACAAATTTGCTTGTTTTTAATTTTCTGAGTACTCAGTTTATCAAACATAATCTGTTCACAAAAAAAAATTTAGGAAACAATATACTTTTATAAATGTATTTGGTTTTTCTGACAAAAAGGTTTCTTTAACAAGAATGAGGGGGAGTCCCAGACTTTTGACGTTGCGTGTATTTTAATTCTGTAAATTTTGCTATCGGTAACAATATGTTCGTTGTGATTATACCATACCGCTGTACTGTACCGTATGCAATGCCACTGTGATTTATTATGTGAATAGTCACTAGTCACTAATAGTGCTTTGGGATATTTAGATTAAAATACAACTTAAAACACAAAATATTATTATTAGATACCATAAAATTGTTTTCCATTAGAATAATCCCAAATCATAATAAATGCATTCAGTATTTTAATGCACGTTTTAAAACCTACACAAAATATATTCTGACAAATATATTTCCATCAAAGGAAACATTAGATTATGAAGATGGTTCTCTATTTGTCATGTAAGAAATGAGAAAATGATTAACGTGATATTTGTATCAAATGTGTTGCTAGATACCTACCATATTTTTGCAGATACACGGAAAGAAATTTAAAGGCAATATGGCTGTAAGATTGTAGCTGGAAAATTGTGGTAAATACTTTTATTACTGACGCTTTGAGCATAATTTTTGTCATTAATTTTACATTATCAAAGGCGAGTTCTAAAATTTTGTAGATGAATGATATTAGCTAACAACAATAATCGAACATAAATCTTGACTACATTATTATGTTATTGGAACAGTAGTAAACCATAATAATAATTTTCATTCATTGTTTTTGTATCAATTTTACGAAGTAATTGTAGAAATAATTGACAGAGTTTATTGGTAATATTTTATAGCAGCAGTAACAATCTGTTTAATAGACAATGCTTTATGACCTATCAGGTTCAGCATGAAGTATAAATGGCCACTAGATGTAGCGTTGCTACATTTACGTACCTACTCAGTTTAAAATACGTTCATGTTTGTTACACATATCAACTACAGTTCTTTCGATAACTCAAACAACGGCGTGTCTCTCAAATCATTAAACATTTATTTATCTATTTATTTATTCGAATTACTACACTATTCTATAGTTTTTCACTCAACTACATAACAAGAAGACGCAGAGTGTAAAAATAACAAAATCTATGTTAAAGAAACACAATAATAAAATAAACTATAATCATCTAATAAAAACTACCTATTTAAATTGTTTAAAATATGATTGAAGATCAGTTAAGGTTACAATTAAAAATATCTATGTTCTTGTAGTTTTTGTTATATGTTCTACACATAAAATTAATAGGAGAATTTTGCAACAAGTTTGTTTCTGCTACTTCTAGATGGAATATTTGTCTCGAATTTTTCCGCAGAAAAGATAGGTTCAGGCAACGCATAGTTTACAATATCCGGACAGCATTACCTATATCCTATAATTATGCTTTATGTCAATCTATGCGTTCACATGAAATTGTGCTACAAAATTATATAATACTGCTGTATATCATTCGATACAAAAACGAAGGAAATTTTATTATTACATGTATCTGGAGCCTATAATGCTAATATTTCGTCATTTACAATTGCATGAAAATTTGCGACAATTCTTTTTTCGTATGTTAGTCATGGTATCATCATTCTTAATTTGAATAATTTTTAAAAGTTTGTGTTAATTTTATGTTTAAATTTAAAGTTGTATATCATTTTATTTTACATGTTGTGTTCAGTCAATATGTTTTATGTTCACATTAAAGTTCTTATTTGTTACACACGAATTTTATATTAATCAATTGGCAACTCTTGCCCTATTAATTGTTTTATGTTACTCTGCTCAATTTTCTTATATTAGCATACAAATAAATACAATTGACATTTTTCAATTAGAAAATCCAATTTACTTATAAATTGTAGCACAAACGCTGAACAACTCGCATAAAAATGGAAGCACTAATGAATCATTGTTATAAATTTTGAAACAGTTTACTTTCAATAAGTGTATTTCGGTCTGTGGTGTATTACTATTACACAACACCACAAAGAATATTAGGCGGTTTAGACCTATATAATCTTAATTAACTGTTTTACTCAATAAGTTCTCCCCTCAAGTCAAGGTCTTTCCAAGGTCAAAGCGAAAGACAGATATACAAATGGATAAAACTATCGTACATTTATGTTTTTGGGATCGTTGGATTCAAATCCAAAGTTCATCTAATTTTATCAGGTTATCTGCAAGGTTATTTTGAAGTCAAATCGAAAGATAGATATACAAATGCACTGAACCATCATATACACATGTTTTTGTTGTCGATGCAGCTACTTTTACCATGATAGTGCAACGCGGATGCGACACGGGAAATTTGCAACCGAATCATGGAAGAGATGGGGGTATAGGGCGTCCACGCGCCCAACACATTTAGAAATTGTTGAAGAGACTCTCCAAATAGGTAACAGGCAAATCGCTAAACAAGTACAAAGAATATCCCAATCACGAGGCTAAATTATATATGTACCATGTACAACATGGCCAAGCATTAATACCAAGGGATTATCCTTTATCAATTTTGTAAATGACTGCTACAACAAAATACTCAAAATCTCAGATTTCTAGTTGACGTGTTAGATTCACATAAAGCTATTTTTACAATTTTGAAAATCCGCACGCGATTGAACGGGATCATTTCCAACAACGCTTGTCTTTCAATGTTAGAGCAGGGACTGTCGATGATCGCTTGATTGAATCATTCATATTACCGAATCGAATGGATAGAGTTCAGTATCCCGAGTTCCTTCGAAATGATCTGGCTGAGCTTCTGGAAGATGTGCGCTTAGCTGTCCGACTCCGCATGTGGTTCTTGCACGATGGTACTCCTCCCCATTTTCGACAAAATGTTCGAGAGTACCTTAGTGATGTTCAAGGGCTACGATGGATTGGACGAGAAGAACCGGTACCATGGCCGCCACGAACTCTCGACTTATAGTTATTTGGACTTATTTTGTGGGGATACTTAAAAAATGAAGTGTAACGCACCGAAGTTTACACTATCGATGATTTACTCAAACGTATCATAGCTGCTGCCAATAACTTACGAGTTTAAAACGGACAAGATCCAGAAACATTTGTGATAGTTCGTACAAACTGGGTAAGACGGGCCCAAATGGGTTTACACGTCAATGGACAAAATTTTGAGCAGTTGTTGTAACATCAGGCATGTCAAATTAGTTTATTAATTAAAACCCTAAATGAATTTTATTAATTAATAATAACAATAACTGCAAATGCTGTCAAATTTGCTTATATAAAATAGGTGCTATACAATTTTATTTATTTGTTTCCTTGCGAAATTGTTTAAATTTTTTGTCCCCTCAATTTTTATTGCAATTTGCCAGCATACCGGTAGCCGACTGCATGCTTTGTCTTGTGTATGGTCAGGTTTTACAGTGTACTAGTTTCCAGTGCCATGCAGAAGTGAATTTTTAAATCTTTTTCGCCTTACCCTTTTCGATTTTGTTTACAAAATGTAAGAGTTCTCTGTACAGTAAAAAAAAATATTTTGGATATCACCCTGTATAAAAATAATACTTCATAAAAATTATGCACCAACAGACAAGTCCACACTCATACAGTAAATATTCTTTGACATGATCCGGAAATACGCGCAAGTAATGAAAAGTAATGGTAAGACTATTCTAGCTATGTCCCATTGGTTATTTTAAATGTTTTGAAATGTTCATTTAATTTATCTGACACAAAATTCTAGCGCTTCAAGAAAAATTATATAAATTTTTCATTCACATGTTCTCTCTAAATATAAACAGCTGCTGATATACAAAACACCTGACCATTTTTCACATTCATATAAACTCAATAGAGATACATTTTGCGAGTGAGATCATCTATCTTCACTGATTATTCTTCTCTATTTATTTCTGTATAACTCCTGTAAATCACGGTAAATCATCGTTTCCAATCTTTGGAATATCTTTTGAAGCGAACAGCACGAACATTATTCTAAAGAAAAGCAAATCTAAGCTGTGCAATGCCTGCGCGCTGTCCATTGAACTTAGCTCCAAGACTACTCAAACTATCGACCTATTAATTACATCAGAGCAAACCAACTCCGTTTGTGTATCGGATATGCAGGGGGCGGCGCCCGCATTGTTCCATAATTCGATGAGGCAGGTCCATGGCGAGAGTTGATTGTACGGGGTTACTTTCTCGGATGGAAACTGGCAGATGTGGGTCTATCGCAGCAACACCTCGGCGAGGTATTAATTCGGCTGGAAACCTGGAACAAGGAAAGTACATTAATAAAAGTCAAAATAATTGTTATGGATGCATGCCGAGGGTTTGGGTATTTATGAGCAAACCGGGATGGTACAAATTGAGTTCCTTTACCAGGCGTCCGCAAATTTCGCCCCTTTCTTTGACAGAATATCGAGGGACAAGTCAATTTGTATCGATAACATAGCATATCTCTTTGTTTTTAGATAGAGTGTCAGTGAATAACTTGATGAAAAGCATTACCAAATGATCTTGAAGTTAAAATGAAATGATGTGGCCAAATATATTTTATTCAAAAGTTGCCTTATTTTAAAGGTGCTGAAGTGGCTATAAATCTGGCACATGACTAAAAAATTCAATTTTTTTCTTGGTGATTTTTATAGATTGTCGTTTGCAGTAACATTGTTTTCGTTTGTAATAATTTCAAAAACTTATGATCTCGAAAAAATCATCCTCTGACTTTTACAGCACTAAAATCTGAGGGTTGTTTCGTATAGAGAATCGTTTATAGTTGTTTATTGTGAAAAAAAATTGTTTGTAGCAAGGTAACAAAAGCTAATTTTAACATTTTCAATATATTCTCGTGTGTAAAATATACAGGATGTCCGATAATTATTGCGACAAATTGATAGGGGCCGTAGAGGGCATGAAAATAAGCAATTATACCTTATAAACCCCTCTCCGAAAATATGTCATTTAGCCACTACAGCGCAGGTGTCCCCTGACTCATTAGCTTGTGTTTAGTTTTTTGTCGGCCTAAAGTTGCCACACCGATTCAGATCAATGGCTGGCTGTCATAACAAAAAAAAACAAAAAACACGCACACACACTGACTCAATTAGTTTCAGTGATTGGTACGCATAACGTAAATAGCATTAATTTGGTGGTACAATGGAGCATTATTCGTATACGGAACTTGCTGGTATGCATATGATTTACGCAGAAGCTGGTGGTAATGGGAGAAGAGCCGCGCGATTGTACACCGAACGATTTCCAGAACGTCATCATCTTCATCATAGCATTTTTGCTAGAATTCACGGACGTTTTCGTGTCAGTGGCAGCGTCAAACGTTCCGGAGGGCAGTTCCCTTTGCCATGCGGACACTAGAGTTTGAGGAAGAGGTTCTGCATTATGTAGAGACCAATCCGTCCACAAGCATGCGTGCTGTTGCACATGATATGGGAGCGGGGCACAAAGTACTGTTTGGCGGGTTTTCCGGGATCAACAACTACACCCGTACCGCTTGTTATAAGCCATGGGTCTGGAAGACCATCTGCCGTGTCGCCGTTTTTGTCGTTGGTGGTTGCAGCAGGAGTTGAGACAACCACACTTTGGTCGCTACGTTTTGTTTACTGGCGAGTCCTGTTTTACAAGGGATGGTTTTTTTAATAGTCATAATAGTCAAATTTGGAATTAAAATAGCCCCCCTGTCATAGCCCTCCGTAGAGACCAACATCAGTTTGTAATTAACATCTGGGCCGCCACTGTGGGCGAGCAGATCATATTAATTTGCAATCAATTTGCTTTGCCAGTGCGGCACTATTTTCATGAAATATTTCCAACAGGTGGATAGGCCGAAGTGGCCCTGTGCATTGGATTGCGCGGTCACCCGACGTAACCCCCTTGGATTATTTTCTATGGAGCCATCTAAAAGCTTTAGTGTATGCAACTCCTGTGTTTTTTGAATCATGAATAAAATAAATATTAAAAATGTATATTATAAAATATTTTGCCAAATTTCCCTTCTTCTGCTTCTGCCACTTTATTATAATAAGGTGTTTCCTTCGCCAACAATGTCCAGTTTGAATACCAGTCACCAAGCGAAACTTTGTCCTAAACATGGCTGTTTGGCTGTATTCTTCTTCTAGGAATTCCTGCCTCTAAGAAAATTAACAGATGTTGTTTCATCCCACTGTCTGATAAATTTTCTAAGGTATTGTTTCAATAAATTCTGACAACAAAAGCATACTGAAGGGGCCGAGTCCAAAGTTATTGAGGCCCTATGCACTGCTGCCTAGCTTTTCAGTTTCTTTATTGCCATTGCACCGTTCATATTCCTTAACACATGGTATTTCTATACTGATCTGGTCATTATATTTTATGATTACACAAGATCAGTTGTGATTATCTGCTATCTGTATAAATTGTAATTCCTGTTGTATTCATACAGGCAATGTCTGGAAAAAAATACTGGCAGTCGTGTCTGCAGAAGAGACAACTTCTTGACGATCTCATTTCACGGATGATTCCCAACTCCTCTACATCCTAGGTTGAGTCAACGTTCTTAAGGCAAAACATAGTTGTCAAGGCCACTTCTTTTACAAAGATATCTATAGGTGGAAGACCATATTCATTGCCATGGTAGCTACAGTTATGCTCAGAGATTTTTTGTGTCTGACTGAACTTTGGTTTAACTGTTATATGTCAAACTTTCGGCCACCAGACAACATATGACCACTTTTAGTTTCATTCCCCAGGTATTGTCAACGGTCCTGCAACACTGCTCATAGGATATGTACATTTCTTTTAGCCTTCTTTCTAAACTAAGGTTCCATATTAGTTTTGCGGCGAGTGTGACTCCAAGGTATTTCATATAGTGTTGTTTAAGATAATTGGTGTCTTTATTGACCCCAGGTCCCTCTTCGTCGTTAAAAGATCCATCTCCGTTTTCTTGGGGTTGACGGAAAGAGCATGGGGGTTTTACATAACTTTTTAATAGTTCTGACCGTTTGCTTCTTTAGCAAAGGATCCCTACGATTTTTCCACTAAACAGCATAGTTAGGTTATGTGCTTAAGAAATTGTATAAATGACAATTTTATAGTTGAGATTGTGGGAAAAACTATCTGGAATCAAGTTCCATAGCAGTGATGATAAAGACACCTAATGCAGCGATTAAATGAATACGTCGTAATTATTGCTGATATTGTCATGTATTAGTTTTAAATATAATATTGTTCCCTACTGTACTATAAGACATAAAACATGTACTAGTTTTTGTAGATAAAAGTACCACCTGTAGGTTAGCCTGATCGACACGATCCACTAAATAAACAGTATCTCTCTGAACCTTGTTTTCATTCATAACATGGCGCAGTCGGTTGAGAAGTTTCTCCAAAATAATTAATTATAAAAGTGATACCAGTTTGTGGACATTATAAAGTATATTAAAAAGACAATTATGAGTGCTGTTTCTGATTATCGTGGTCTAGCTCCTATGGATTTCTCAGGAAACCTGTCTGAGAATTGGAAGCTATGGAAACAAAAATTTGAAAATTATATGGTGGCATCAGAAATAGGAAAAAAGGATGAAAAAATCCAGATTGCTCAACTTCTACACTATATTGGAGAAGAAGGTTTTAATATATATAATACGTTCACATATGAAAGTGACGAAGACAGAAATAAAGTTAACGTTGTTATAAAAAAGTTCGACAACCATTTTTTGCCAAAAAGGAATTTATCGTATGAAAGGTTCAAATTTTTTACTCGCAAGCAGCTAATAAACGAGTCAATCGAACAATTTGTGACTGATTTAAAAAATAAAGCACGTTCATGTGAATTTGGTGAACTAAAAGATAATTTAATTAAAGACATTTTTACATGTGGTTTACAAAATCATGTGTTACGTGAACATTTGTTACAAGATGATTCTCTGAATCTAGAAAAAGCTGTCAAATACTGTGTTTCTGTTGAAAATTCCAAGGAACAGTCAACTATTATTACGCAACGAACGTGTTCATCGGCATCTTTAGATGTACAAGCTGTAGGAAAACCAAAGTGTTCTAATTCGTCGTCAACGAAGCGTGGCAGTTCTTCAGGCAGCCATTTTGTTCAGCAACGACAAGTGCGACAACCAGGTGGAAAATTCCAGAACTCCAAATATCCACCCAGTAGCAGTAGTACCACATCCCGACTTCGAGGAAATAATGGTATTTGTTCGAGATGCGGAAGTGTCCATGGTAAAAATCAGTGTCCAGCTTTTGGTAAAAAGTGTAATTTATGTGGCTTTTCTAATCATTTTGCAAAAATGTGTTTGCGAAAAATGTTAATTTAGTAGAAAATTGTCAAAATGAAAATGTTGATAATAATGATTATGTATTTATAGGCTCTGTTGATTTCAATAATACTGTAGATAATTCGTGGTATGTTTCTTTAATTGTTAATAATAATTTTATTAAATTTAAATTAGATAGTGGAGCTCAAGCTAATTTAATAACTGATAAAATGTTGCATAAAATTAATTTCAACTCAGAATTATTAGAGAAAACTGAAGTAAAATTAAAATCTTATACAAATAATAACTTACCTGTTTTGGGGAAATGTTCATTAATTTGTAAATATAAAAACTGGACAGGGAAATTAGACTTTTTTGTGGTAGAGGATAATAATTATCAGTGCATTTTGGGTTTAGAGTCTTGTATTAAATTAAATTTAATCAAAAGAATTGATGTTTTAAATGATTCAGAAAATCTTACACACAAAAATAGCTATGATAAATTAATAAGAGAAAATATTGACTTATTTACAGGTCTTGGTTGCTTAAATCAGAAATATCACATAGAATTAAATGAAAATGCGAAGCCTGTTGTGCATCCTCCTAGAAAAATTCCTTTTCCGTTATTAGATCAATTTAAAAGCACTTTAAATCAAATGGAGAAACAAAAAATAATTAAAAAATTAAATGAGCCCACAGATTGGGTAAATTCATTTGTAATAGTGAGAAAAAATGGTACGCTAAGAATTTGTTTAGATCCATCTGATTTAAACAACGCTATTAAAAGAGAACATTTTCAGTTACCTACCTTAGATCAAATTATATCTAAATTATCAGGAGCTTGTGTTTTTAGTACTTTAGATGCAAATTCAGGGTTTTGGCAAATAGCATTAGACAAAGAAAGCACAAAATTATGCACATTTGCTACTCCTTTTGGTAGATATTGTTTTTTGCGCCTACCCTATGGCATAAAATCTGCACCTGAGGTATTTCACAAACATTTTAAAAATATATTTACAATACAGGGTGTTGAATTATATATAGATGACATAATTATTTGGGGACGCACACAAGCTGAGCATGATAAGCGTTTAAATGAAGTTTTCAAAATTGCAAGGCAACATAATGTAACTTTTAATAAAGATAAATGTAAATTTGGTTTATCTGAAATAAATTATATGGGTCATAAAATTACTAAAAATGGATATAGTCCAGATGAAAATAAATTAAAAGCAATAAAAGAAATGCCCCTACCTCAAAATAAAAAAGAAGTACAAAGATTTTTGGGAATGATTACCTATGTTGGAAGATTTATACCAAATTTATCAAATTTAACCTCATCCTTAAGAAATTTAATAAAAAATGATATTATTTTTGAATGGACTAATCATCATACAAAATCATTTAATGAATTAAAACATCTATTAACAAAACCACCAGTATTACAATATTATAATATAAATAAAGAAGTAGTTATCTCAGTTGATGCTTCAAAAGATGGCGTGGGTGCATGTCTTTTACAAAATAAATTACCTTGTGCTTATGCTTCAAAGGCACTTACAGAAACGCAAACAAGATGGGCACAAATTGAAAAAGAATTATATGCTATTTTTTTTGGATGTGATAGATTTTTTGAATATGTTTATGGAAAAAAGTTTATTGTGAAAACTGATCATAAACCATTACTAGGTATTTTTAAGAAACCTCTTGCATCATGTCCAGCTAGACTTCAAAGAATGTTAATTCAATTAAAAAAATATGATTTCGAAATTGTGTACAAACCAGGAAAAGAATTATTTGTTGCAGATACTTTGTCTAGAGCTTATATACAGGATGATAAAATGTTACTGATTTTGAAAATGATTTGGAAATTTGTGTTATTGATATGAATTTTAATTTAACAAACAAAAAAAGTGAGGAAATATTGAATGCAACACTTGAAGATTCTGAGCTGAAATTATTGAAACAATTTGTAGAAAATGGATGGCCAAATAAAGTTAGTAAAGTTCCTTTAGAAATTCGAAATTATTATAAATGTAAAAATGAAATAACAGAACGTAATGGTTTGTTATTTAAAAGTCAGCAATTAATTATTCCAAAAAAATTAAGACGAGATATTATAAATAAAATACATTATTGTCATCTTGGCATCCAAAAATGCAAAAAACGAGCAAATAGTTGTTTTTATTGGCCTGGAATGAGTAAACAATTAGAAGATACTATTTTATCTTGTAAAATATGTCTTACACATAGAGTTACTCAACAAAAGAAACTTTGATACCACATGATATACCATCTATACCGTGGTATAAAATAGGATGCGATATTTTATATTTAGGAAATATAATGTACTTGTTAGTTATAGATTATTATACTAAATGGGTCGAATTAATATTGTTGGATGATAACAGTCATTCTAGAACTATTATTAAACATCTTAAATCAATTTTTAGTCGTTTTGGTATACCAGCAATATTAATATCGGACAATGGACCGCAATTTAAATCTGTAGATTTTAAGATATTTTCTGATGAATATGAGTTCACGCATATTACTTCTAGTCCTAACTACCCCAATCCAATGGGATGGTAGAACGTCAAAAACAGACTTTAAAGAAAATATTATGTAAAGCTATTCAGGACAAAAAAGATTTAGATTTAGTTTTATTAATGTATCGTAATAGTCCTTTAGAATCAGGATTTTCTCCTGCAGAACTTCTCATGTCACGTCACTTAAGAGATATTTTACCTACTACACAAAATTATCTTAAACCTAAACATATACCTTTTCATGAGTATAATCGTAAAATAAAATTGAATCAAAGTAAACAGAAAAAGTATTATGATAAAAATTCCAAAAGTAGAAAACCTATTTCAAATAAGCAAAATGTAAGATTTCAAAATAAACCTAAATCTAAATGGGAATTTGGTAAAGTTATTAACAGATCTAGAAATCGATCTTATGTTATAAAGAGAAATAATGATACTAATGTAACAAGAAATCGTAGATTCATTGAACCAATACCAAGTACTCTAGTAAAGATGTAGATTTAGATGATAGTGACATAATTGAAATTAGTGATAGTGAAAATGAAAATTCCTTGCAGTCGAGTCCTGAAAATATTTTAAATAATAATTCACCACAAAACACAAGATGTGGCAGATTAGTTAAGAAACCAGATAGACTGATTTATTCTTAGTTAGCTAATAGATATTTATTGTTAATTTAGTTAGATTCTAGTTATATATAATTATGTATATTATTTTATAAAAAGGGAGATGTCATGTATTAGTTTTAAATATAATATTGTTCCCTACTGTACTATAAGACATAAAACATGTACTAGTTTTGTAGATAAAAAGTACCACCTGTAGGTTAGCCTGATCGACACGATCCACTAAATAAACAGTATCTCTCTGAACCTTGTTTTCATTCATAACAGATATTATTTGCCTCTTGAGAGATCCTCTGACGTAAATCATGCACAGTAACGATAGACGTAAGATACACCGTAATTTTTAAGTATTCTCATAAAAAGGAAGACGAGGAGTGTTAGATCTGGCACACATACAGGCCACTTCACTGGCGCCGTATTTCCATGATCTATTGCTAGCTATATTTGAAAGCATTCAAAGGCCATATACAAAAAGCTATTCTCTTGACAAAATTGACAGCATTAGTAATACTTTGGATTGGTTGAAAAGTAAAAGGCAGCAGTAAATTATTATATTCCACCCGTCCAAGCAGAAGAATAATAAACAATGTCATGTACCGACAATCGTCTACTGCTTGTTTGAAAATTTTCCTCTTAATTCTGTAGAATTAGCTCTTCCAGTTGTTCAGCAAGTACCGTGTGTCTTCCACAAGTAGGTACCTCCTCGTCGAGCTGCTGTGTTTGACGCAACCGTTCAAATGCAGGAAATGTTATTTCGTCTTTCTTTAGTCTCAAGTATTTTAGGATATCCATATGAATAATAACATTCTTTCGTTAATTATTGTTTACTTCCTTTATTCTGAAGATAGTCTCCCTTCGTTGTTTCTGATTCTTTAAAGGGAAAATATATTAAGCGCGTATACGCCCTTTACACATTACTCTTATACTTTATGAGAACCGGTAATGAATTCTGAAGAAAATAACCGAAGGTGTGTCGAAAAAAGCGTGATAACACTCGTTTTCCCCATACCTCTTACGCAACTTCAATCAAGCCAGCGCGTTAATTTACAAGTTAATTTTACAAGGCCTCCTTTGAGTCTCGCAAAATTTAATTTTCATATATTTTTCCAGGTTACTGTTTCAGACAGAAAAAATAACGTTTCAACGCACAGTTCATATTATATGATTATTTAAAGCGGAGCTGTACGGCGTCGTACGTAGCTGGTAACTGATGATTAATTTTTCACGAACGTATTTCCAAGACTTTTATCGCTTCTCGTTATTAAAGCTCCTATCCGAGAGTAAGTTTGCGTACTACCTTTGCCTTTATGAATACATTACAGAAATTACTAAACCGTAAAATTATCATCCCGTGAATATTTCTAAAAATAAATATAGTTTACATATTTATTATTAAGCATTTATTTGACGAAAATTAAAATAATGGTCCCATAAGTAAATTGTTACATTCATTATTGACATAGCGAAACAATATTTTGTTGTTAATAATTTTTAAATATGTGTACACTGGAAAGATACTTTATGTAAAATGGCTTCACAATATCAAATTTAGTATGAGGGCGTGCCAACGCGGTGACCTGTGGCTGCCTTTGACACCTCTGACTTTTCCCGAATATACCCTACCTCGCGGCTGACTAAGGCCAGCGATAGCGATAAATAAGGGTTTAATATAGTTTTGAAATCAATTTTTTTGGCTTTATAAATAAATTTGGAAATTTTGTGTGTGAAACGAAATAATGAAAAACGAATGCGATAACGAAAATAGTGGAGCTAACTGGATTAACTGTTACCTACCTGTCTATCAGGTATTATTACTCATAAGGATGTTAATTATTGTCGTTTCTGCATTTAGAAATGCTGCAAAGAAACGATCGCATGGTAGTAGTGTAGTAGATACTGTTGACAGATGTAAGTTTTATCCATGGATCTAAGCCATCTCAGTCGATATACTTATCATAGGCGCCGACTTTCCGTAGGAAAAGATGGTTTTGCCCCATTTTTTAAATATCATGCTAAAATTCTTCCTGAGCCCATGGTTAAAATTTTTGTACTTAGTCATAGTTAACCCTCGTGGTTTCCCTCAATTCGATCTATTAGCTAGGTTTCAATTATGTGACTTAGCTCAACGAAGGCTCTATTTTTCTGTTCTGTTTAAACTGATTTTATAGAATTATTAACAGTATTTAAATTTAAATATTTTGGGAGGTAGAACTTGGTGCAATCCTTGATTATATTTCAAAACACCAAGAACAAATATTCTTCATTTTGCACCAATACATGTTATGTATTCGAATTGCCACTATTATCAGAGCCATCTTGAGTATAAAAAGATGTATTCTCAATAAAAGCTAAGTAATTATTTTATGTATTTTTATATTTTTAAATGTTTTTTCTGTTTTTTGTCATTTTTTTTGTTCACAAGTGTATTATGTTTTTATTTATGTTATTGCATATTGTATTTTCCTTTTTTTTATTACATTATGAATTATTTATAACTGGTTAATAGCAAATATGCTTAAAAAATATTTAATCAATTTTAAAAAATATACTGTTAAAATACTTATTATTCTAATATCAGATAAACCATATCTAAATAGAGATAATTTGTATAAGGTCATAATACACATTGCATTACCAAATTCATAATGTAGTGATTCATATTGTACAGTGCCTTCATAAATGATTACAAGCCACGTGATCAGGGTCGAGATTCTCAAATCAATCGCAGAGCAATTCATATGCGAATATCCTTTTCCTCACTACGGCAATTGAGAGAGACAAAAAATCTATTTTCATACGAGTTGTTCTTCAAGAATCACAGTTCTGGTCATGTGGCTTGTAATCATTTATGACGGCACTATAATTGAAGTAAAGTATTATTCTGTAAAATTAATGTTTAAAGTATTTTCCTTGAGAATAAGCTGTATGTACAATATATGGCAATAATAATGCCACTCCCTCAAAAGATTTTTGTTCTATTTGTTGAATGTTTACTTTGGCCTACAGTTTTCAAATCATCCAATAAAGGATTTAAAATTGGCTTTCAGTTATGGTCTATAAAAATATTTATGGGTAAATGCATCTCCTCGACATGGTATCACGTATTCATATTCTCTGTACAAGATTCAAAAGTAATAAATAGTATATTTTCTAAAAAACATCGGAAACATAGTATGATTCTGATATACAGGGACATTTGGAATATAAAAGTAGTATATCAAAAAGTCCTATATTTACGTTTGGCTAAAATTGAACTTCAATTTGTAGTACAAAAATAAATCCTAGTACGAACCTAACCAAAATTTTAGAGTTGTGAACCTAGTGGTTGCCTATCTAAAGGATGAGTCAGTGTTACGAGCTGGTAGATATACCCACATCATACAATTGTTTTTATTGTTTCTTCAGGACTAGACTAGAGTTAATAAAATTATTTGCGAAACGTGGGCAAGGTTTAAAACTCGCTTTAAAATAAGTGTTTTTCTTTTTTCAACAAACCTAAATTCCTATTGGAAATGCAGAGCAAAATCAGTACCTATAAATGTGGACATGAATTAATATCTAATTTTAAGCAGAGTAAAAGAATCCTCGTTTTAATAAATAGAAATAAACTGTAAAAGTGTATTGGTTACTTATCTGTAAACGACAATGTGTGAGATAATATGTTCGTAGAAGAATACAGGGAATTGCACAACAAACCTACTATTATTTTAGCAGGTAATATGTTGGATTTCTACAAAATATATTAGGTGCAAACTTATCGCATTTATAGAAAATTTTGAAAATGATATTCATTAGTGCAGAGGGAGACCTGGCAGTAACGCATGTCAGATGTTATTTTTTTACTTCAGTTTTCAATAAAACTATTGTACACTCTTCTGTTTCTTAAATCAAAACAGAAAAACAAACACAAGACAATGCAAATCCATAAATACAATAGCGTAATACACAGATTTTTTTCACAAAACTTGACTTGACAATTTTGACAATTCTTCACATAACAAAACCTTCAATCGAAAAGCAAAAACAATTGGAATTCTTATTACAAAGCAGCTTTGATATAAACGCTCATGAGTTGAGGATATTATAGTTTACAAAGTTTCCAAGATAATATCAAATGTTATTTTACAATCACTAAATAATTCTAATAACATTGTACACGACACTTTGAAACAAAGAAGGTGATAACCGACTATTTATAAATCGAAAAAAAATATATATAGAGAACAAAAACTTAAAACTTAGTAAATCAGAAAATTCTGCACATTGTCTTTGTTCATAAATTCTTCTTCAAGTGATTTGAAAAAATCAAATTTAAGGTCTAAATTCTTCAATGTGAAGAAAATATTCATATTTGGTAACACCGATCTCGTTGTCATTTTTTGTATTTTTCTTTTAAATATTTTTAATATTCACATCCACAATCGATCTATGAAGCTATATTATTTTACCTACTTCATTTGATGTCAAGAATCTAGGTTTATAATATTCTGAATAAAAAAAAAACTACAGTAATAACTGAAACATACCTGATAAAATGAAATATTATTTAAGAGGCTATTTAATTGAGGCATATTAATTTATTCTCCACAGAAGAAAAAAAGTGGCAAAACTAACCTTGTCCCATGGCGAAGTTCGTGAAATGTTTCGCGAATTTTGCAAAACAGGAATATTATCACTATTTTCATCATTATGAGGGGTTAGTTTAACTTGAGTTTCTGTCAATCTACCATGACAGTCAATTTCGGTTTTATGATAAAAATTTTAGAAAATGCTGCAGTTATCAAAATTCGTAAAAAGTTGAGACAATTCCCTCCATTAAATAATTCGCGCTCAAATTCACGTCCATGAGAAGAAGGCTGTTGGATTCTTAATAATTACCAATGTAATAATAATAATAAAAATAATATAATAATAATATCTCTACCCCTCATTCTAATCACGAGGATTAGCCCAGAAGTCGAAGACTTGTGCGGGAGAAGGGGCGGCATATTATTATTACGCAGGCCGCATTTGCGCCCAGGAACGTTGGTAGGCCCTAACCACCATTCAGTGCAGGAATGAGGGAAACCTGGAAAGCCTCATTAATTAGGGGGGTAGTTAAATGCCAACCGGTATCAATCTCTCACATTGACCCAAGTCAACATTCTTCCACCCTACCATACCCGCAGAGAGGGTGCCAATCTCTCCACGAATATAGCTTATATACGGTCTACCGGCTGCAGGGGTCGAACCCACAGCGATCCAGTCACCTCGATGCAAGTACTAACGCCTTAAACCGCGCTACCACTGACCGACCAAATAATATTGCCAACATTTAGAAGTCCACTACGTTGGTGGCCCGAATCCATTAGAATTTTATTTGTGGAGTCACATGGTAACAGATATATTTTTATGAAATTGAATGAAGACCACATCGGAACTTTTCCCAAAGTAGAAGATGAAAGAATTGCTAATGTATACACTTGTTTTGAATGTGGTGGTAGACATTTTCAGCAGTGATGGTCATTATAGTTGTAATGTTTCATAATTTTATTTAATGTAATTTGGCGATGGTTTAAAAGAAAACTATATTGCCAAATCAAACACAAAAACTTTATTCATTCAATGCAGAATATATTACATAAAAAATATAAAAATCAGATAATTTTCGAAACCTTTCTTTTGTATGTGAATTATTGCTTAATGATGCACCATATTTTGGCACTTATTACGCTATAAAACATTTACAGGAACTAATAAATATACACATCAACTTTTTGTGGCGCAATAGTTTAAGTCCAGTGGCAAATTTTGTAATATCGCGCTTCGAAATGTGTAAAGTTAAGAGTAATAAATCAGATTATCCCACATTGTATACACAATTGTGAAAAGGTGTACTGTGTCGTAACAAAAAACCAGATTAAAAAGCGAACATGAAAGCATAAATCAATACGGTAACTTCCATTATAGTACCAAACGCAGTCCTGCGGGCTGCGATTTTAATTTTAAAAAATGTTGCAAGGCTAAACACAATAAAAGATGCAATGAAAGGAGTTTAGATAGTGAAGTATGTTAAACCAGATTTATATAGTAATAATGGAAAAAAACCTCTCATTTTTTCTACAACAATAGTGAAAAGTAGTAGTATTAGGATTAAAAGTATTTTTTTATAGTGTTGGGAAAGTAAAAATGTAAAAATTTTACGAAGTAAACAAATTTTTTGAGTTCTTGAATCCTCCACGCCTACACCACCAAACTACAAGATTTTGCAGAGCAGTGTCATCTGACGAAAGACGAAAGCGATGGTACCCGACAGTTCAGCGACATATTCATAACTTAACTATCGAATATTTTTAACCATTTGAAACCAATCCCTGACTTTCGTGGGAACAGAACTTACGTCGGACTAGCGCAGCCTGACAGAAATTGCAGGCCACCAACACGACCTGCAGTGACGGTCGTTACAGGTGACGATACATGTTGGTGCTGGTCTAGGGTACGATGATAAATAACATGGGAATCTTCATAAGTGGACTTTGAATTCTGTGCTGTGCAAGACAATACCGGTCTGTGTAGGCATAGTTAATATGTGCGATATTTTATTAAGTTGTATGCTAGTTTATTACCACTTATTTATTTTCTGCATTAGAATATGCCTCGACACAATCATAAAAGTTCAAGAGTCCACAGAAAATACAAAAATAATGAAGCTTTGCTATACAGGGTGCTTCATAAGTAATGGGTCGCGGACCGCTTGGTAATAGTTTAATCCAAAATGTTAAGAATGCATTTATATGTGTAAGAGCGAATGTTAATAATAAAGATACAGGATGTTAAAGTAAGGAAAAACTTTTTTACAAAAACATCTAATAACGTTTATAGTTCTTGGATTTTTGGGAGTGTCAAATTTAAATTTATCACATTTGAGTTACGCGCCACATATATCTCATGTAAAAAATGCCACATTTTGTTTATCAAACACGAGCAAATATTTTTAAAAATATAATAATTTAGAGTTTTTGAGTGGAAACCTGCAATATTAACGGTTTTCGAGATATTTGCATTTAAAAAATTCAATACACAAAAAAAGTTTGTATGTAACATAACTAATAAACTTCATAAGTACTCGTCATTTGCAAATTACAATAGACGATTTTAAAAAATATATGAAATTCTCAACTTCTATTTGAATAAGTTCAACAATATACTAAATTTCGACATTGATATTTCGTTTACGTTCATGATTTTGGTTCATTAATATTGCCTTAATTCTTAGCCTACCTTTTCAACTAAGATAACCTGTATTTAGTTCATCTGATATCTGATTAAACTAGAAGTATATTATATTATTAATATTTTTTGTAAGTGGAAAAACGAAACACCATTTAACTTCTGATTTAAATTGTTTCGTTTGATTTTTTCTTTATCTTTTATTTTAATTTTCATAATAAAGTTAAACTTTAAAAATTAAAGAGGCTAAATTGACCCTTATTTTAAAGCTTCTTTAAATTTTGAAAAAAAATTTCTGCATTGTGAAAGTGACCCTTAGATATTTATAAAATTAAAATATGTTCTTTTTCATCTCCCTTTAAACAAATGCAAATAAAATATTTACTTTAATAATAATTTTAAATTGTTGAAATACATTAGGCTAAAATATGTACATATTATCATAGTAGTTGTTATCGGTCGCTGTTCTGCAAAATTCTTGCGTTGAGTATTTTGCGTTGGCCACTATACAACTGAAACTTCCTCCTCTTTTTTCATTGTCAAAAGCCAAACTCAATTAACCGAACTCCTGACCGGTTCTTTTGGCTTTGGGGTTAGTTTATTTAATTGTGACGAAATACCCTGCAAATTAAAGCTTTCAGTTAATTAAAAGCAAAATTATGTTAAAAAGTTTCAATGGCATATACTTTTTAACAAAGAACCTAACGACTAGAACTCAAAACATGATTACAAACATTATTTTTATTTAATGTTCCAATAGTATGATTGTCCTCTAACAGCAAAAAATATAACCTAACTATTATTTCATATTCTTAGCAAACGTTTTTCCTTGAAAAAATACACACGGTCTCTGAAATGCATGCGGAAATATGATATTTTATTCTAATGACCCAGGATTGTTCAAAATATGAACAGAATTAACATTGTTTGGAAACTTTTTTTAATCATTATTTATAGGTAAATCAGAAAATACAAATATATTATTAATTGAAATTGTTCCACTTTGTTAGGCAAATAAATTAATTTAGGTAAGATTTTTTTAACTATTTGATGATTTTCCCGAACTTAATTAATTCTTAATCGTCTATTTGACGCGTTGTACAATGTTGTAATATTTTATTTACTTGCACTTATCAATGTTGACAACTTTTTAAATCGGAACATCCATTTCTGCCACTGTTGAAAAAGTGTGCTTATTTATTGAATAATAATATCGTTACCATATTTCTCACGTTATTCTCTTCTTCGGTAATATTTGTGGCCCTGGGTATAAAATTTTAATTACCGAGCACTGAATTTTAAATATAATACACACACCATTAAAAGTCTTGGACTATATATAAAATGATTCGAATAAACCTAGTGATTTTTCTTATGTGGTAAAAAGTGCATGTACTTAGGGAACAAAAGAGACAATAAAATATTGCAGACCATGAACCTTTACGTTATTACCAATGTTTTTACAAATCTGGTCAGTTTAGCAGTGTATTCAGCCAAATGTTCTTTTGGATTTTTGTATATTAATTACTACAAGAATGACTGCTTTACATGATGCAAGACATTCTAATCATCAGATATCGAACATATTGGGCATTTCTAGATCATCTGTTGTAAGAATGGTACACAGATATGAAGAATTTGATACGGTGGAAAACAGACGTCCTCGAGTACCTATCTAATGAAAGAGAGGATCGGTATTTGTTGCAATATGCCCGTAGACATTGCACATCTTTAGCTTCAGCTCTCAGAGCCCACTTACCCCATTATTTGCATACCATAGCATTAAATTGGCCAGCCAACTCTTCTGACATGAATTCTATTGAAAACATGTGGGATTTTGTTGCTACAGCCATCCATCATATTCCTCCACCTAAGACTGCAGACGAATTAGTCGTGACGGTAGAAGAGGAATGGAACAATATTCCGCAAGAGATTGTTAACCGCTTGATTATCTCAATGCACAGACGTGTCAATATGCTTTTGGAACGTGATGGAGGTCATACCGACTATTAGTCAAGTAGAGAACTTGATCTGTTACTTCTTTTTGATTTAATAAATTTTGTCAAAAATGTCAAACATTTGCTGGTTTTTAATTTTCTAAGCACTAAAAATCAGAAAATATACATACGAGTACATACTTTTATAAATGTATTTGTTTCTTCTGACAAAAAGATTTCTTTAACAAGAATGAGAGGGAGTCCAAGACTTTTAACGTTGTGTGTATATTAACAACGGAAAAAGAAGTAGGAAACGACCGTAAAATGTGACAAACTGTATTAGACTGTTTCTGTTGCATTTTCACAGATACAGGGCATGTCTCTGAAGAGCCTCTCTTCCGCAATTGACTACCAATAAATTCCATGCTCTCTCTCTGCTCTTTCTTACCTATACCTATGTTATTATGCTTATGATCGCACTGAAAATTGTCAGATTACCTATACATATTATTGCATATTAGTACCTTTATTGCAGTTCAGAGCAAATTTAAAAGTGCTTCAACGTCTCTGTTTACAAATCGCGCCGCTGTTGATGCTGTTGTCGGAGTAACATTTGTGTGTTTACAGTAATTTATAAATACACACAGAAATTACATAGCCAATGTTACTGGATGTAATAAATCGATTAGATGATTAAAGTAAGCAGTTAGTAATTATTTGTTTGTAAGTAAATTCTGTCTTTTTTTACTGTTTAAGAAAGGTATTTTAAGCTAATATGTATCAAATCTCCTACAATTCCTATCAATGAAGTCATATGCATGCTCTCTGAGTAGTTAGTTTCACACAATATTGTTAATACCTGAAAATATATTAAATTCTGTCTCTTTCAAGATGTTTATAACTTGTTTAGTCACAAAACATTTCCACGCAGATGGGTTACGAGAAGGAGCACCATCGCGCATGAACTACATTCTTATAAGTAGGGGTTAATTTTATAGTTCATCTGGTAAAATTGTTTGTATGAAATTTAATAATATGGTAATAATATATCAAATTAAATTTATTTCAAGTATATATTTTTAAAGATCACAAGCATACATTGTGTAAACAGAGTAAATTATGAAATTATGAGTGTTTAGCTGAAATTAGTTACAGCGTTTTACTAAAAGAATCGAATGAATTTGTGTTTGACATGACTATAAATAAAAATGTAAACAAGTTAAAGATTTCTAATTCTAGATATGCCTTCAGTCAACAGATTATATATTTTAAGTTTCTTATGTCTCTATATATAGCGCTTCCGTTGATAAATGTTAATAAAACATATGCTGCAAAATAATCTAGTCAAACTTTTACTAAAAATAGATATAAACTGGAAACATGTTCACTTGTACACCTACTCAAAACGTAAAATGTCTGCTTCACAGTAAAAATATAAAAGAGAATAATACAGGGTGTTTCTGAAATCAATGCAGTTCTTCAAAGGTGATATTGAGGACGCGAAAATAAATAATTTTCATTAAGCAACTTGTACTCCAGAAGATAAATCAATAATTATTATTAATATAATCCTGTTCAGTATACTAACCTAGATCACCGGTTCATTCAGTTAATTATGTTTAGCTATTGTGGATATTACTTTGACGACTGTAGAACGATTTACATTGTTTCGTTACACTGAAAAAATTGTATGTGAATTTTCGGAATTTTGACAAAAAAAGTATGTTGTCGCAATTACAATTACTGGCCTGCAAATAGCAAAATGGCAATATATTATTTTTGTAAATATCAATTGTATTTTAACAATGTCAGTGCAAAAATATTAAATATTTGTAAATTATCAATAAAATCGTGAACCACTTATTATAAACACTGATACTTTTGCAATAATAATGACACTCTCTAATTATATTTCCATCGAAATAATGCAACATTGCAAGAAACTGCAACTGAGAATAATAAAACTATATACTACACTACATGTTTACACTATATATTACACTAAATTACAGAAAACTCTGTATATTATATTTATTTGAGATGGAAATATGCAAATGTTAGAATAATGTAAAATATATATTGTTAATTTAACTAAGTAGGTATTACAAAAATACAGAAAAGTTACATTGTATTTTTTAAAAAGTATTAAAAAGAAATTATAATGTAAAATGTAAAGATATAATGTAGTAAATACATTAAAATAATCTTCACAGTAAAATAATTATTGTAAAACTACATGATTTGTACCAAAAGTGTCGATGACGTAGTACCTATTGCTGCAGAAGATGAAATTAGACCCATATCTGCAGTAAATGTTGTAAAGTTTCCTAATAGGGACTTATTTATAACAAGTATTTATTATTTTATTTTGTTAGTTTCAATTGCAGCGATGTTTTAACATTTTCTAACCTAAAAAAGTATTGTAGCATTTTAACTGTCAAAAACCAATACAACAAGGCGAGATTGTTTTCTGTTTGTTGGATTTGACAATTTTCTATCTTAAAAGAAAAAAATACATCTTTAGACCACAGATTGCTAATGAATATTCTCTATTTCCATATTAACAATCAATCTTTTAAGGAACGCACCTATTTCAGAAACACCCTATATATCCGTATGTCCATCTGTCGTTACGTACTAAAATCTGCAATATTCGATTAAAGCCATCTCAGATCTATATATAAAAAACCATGTCTAGACATGCACTTAAATATTAATACATCAAATGTGCCTAGACGAAGACACCTGCTGTGGAACAACATTTGGTAAAATTTCTAAAATTATATACTGGTTTCAGATTAAAAAAGTAAGTAAATATAACCTAAGTACGATCCTGACATCACTTACATACAAATTAAAAATTAATTCTACTTCCAATATTCTTAAGAAAATGTATCCGTTTTCAGGAACTGCTTCAAGATTGTAGAAAAACGCTCAGACACGTCGATTTTATATTACAAGGGGACTTTCTTTGCTGGTACTTTGACTCCGCCACTTTCACTCTCAAGCAAGGGTAAGCATCATCCCAAAATATTTAAATGGCATTGGGGGTTGAGTAATATTTATTTTGAAAGCTCTTACAAGTCTCTTTACAACAGACTAAATTTTATAATTCCGCCCAATACTTGGAAAAAAATTTACATTTTAACATTGAACTTATCTTTAGTTGATTACTTACCTACTACTTAGTTGATTAAATGTTCAAACTAATGACTGCCCGCTTTAATACAAGAACAAAGATTTTATTCGAAACGTTCGCGCACATTCTGAAGCATCGTTGACGATTCTTTGGCGCAAATCTTGCAGCGACGTTGGCTGTGTTTTATAGATTTTACTTTTTTACACAAAATATATCAAGGGGCGATAAATCCGGTGATCTTGGAGGCCACTTAATGCTACCTCTTCTCCCAATCCAATTCTGTGGAAAACTTTGGTCCAAATACTGGCATACAATTAACACATAATGCGCAGGAGCACCGTCCTGTTGAAAAATCAAATGATCTTCATCATACTTTGGAACATTTTCAATAATATCAGTCAAGGTAGGGTCAATAGCGTCTTCCAGTAATTGCAAATACATTTAGCCAGTCAAATTACCAGTTAGAAAGAAGGACCCACCAGTCAGACACCGAAAATTCCAGCCCATACATTTATTTTTTCCGGTTGCTGTGTATGCACCTCGTGAAAAACTCTTGGGTTTGAATCTGACCAATAGCGGCAATTGTGATGATTTACCGTTCCGTTCAAGAAAAAACTGCATTCATCAGAAAAACAGATGTTAAAAAAGAACTGTGGATCCTTCCCTGCTCGCTCACTCATTGCAAACGGCGGTCATATCTGGAAGTTGTTATATTAGCATTACCGAATTCAGTATTTGAGCTTAGCTATAATTTCCCAAGTTTATGTGCATAGGTTGAGAATTACCCTGTATATGCATAATTAAATTCAGTACCTATACGAATACATCGTGTTGTGAATATTTCGACTTATAGATATAATAATAATAATAATAAGCTTTGTTACAGCATTTATAGAAACCTACTGCCCTGAATCATAAAAAAGAAAATTGTTTATAATTATAAAAACAACTGCAGTAGTAGGAACATCTGCACAAATTTGGATAATTCTTATTATATTACATAACTATGTTTTTTTATATAAATTCTAAACGCATTGAAATAATATTTGATGCTTAATTAAGTACCTATTCATTTTAATAAAATACAGAAAATATCACTGTTTCAATATCTTTTGAAGCATACTTATAAAATTCATATTTAAGGTATTTTCGTTTCTATTCATGTCTATATAATTAAAAGTGAAATTATTCATAATAAAATTTGAAACGAAGTTCAAAGTCAATTAATGAACTCTTACAAAAACATATTATTTACTTCTAAGGCAGGAAAATTTACGAAAATAAAACAGTTTTTATGAATATGGTATGTAAATCAAACGCTAGCATTGCTGTACCTTAATTAAGAACCTAATCAAAAAATGTTTTTATGTAGAATATTTCATGAAAGCACTAAACATAAAACAGTAATTTCAGAAACATTTTTCTTACACCCTAAGTTTAGTTAGTAGGTACATTTTTTCTTCTGTAATAAGATTTTTCATACTCTAACATTCCTCTTATATTTCTTTTTAATTTCGAAGATTCATTATTAAGAAAGTAATTGGCGACAGACAGAAAAAGAAAATGAAGAAGTAAAAGCTTTGATAGTAACATGTCGGATTGTTGGGTTCAGAATTAAATTACGTCATTCATTAGGTAAACAGATAGAATTATTACGTAGTTCATAGATACACTCTCACATACAAATACATATTTTTGAAAAGATCTAATATATTTACATTAGTATAAGAGTACGTATAAACAAGCTGCAAGCAGAAAATAAAAATGAATTAGTATTTTTAAAATATGAGATATCTAGCAAGTATATAAAAATAATAATAATAATAATAATGTTAAACATTTCTATAGGATAAAAACTAATACAAATATATAAAAGAGAAGGACAGACGCAACTTTGAAAAAACAGGTGACTCTAATGCAACCAGATCATTTAAATATTTCCTGAATAAATTATAGATATCGTAAAAATTATTTAAATGCAACAAAATTTTTAATTCAAATTTTAAAGTTTTTAAACTTTGAGTTGAATTAAATTTGTTTGGTAAGTGGTTTACAATTTGTATGCCCATGTACAGAGGATCTTTGTACATCACAGGAATATTTTAAATTCACCTTTATTTATAAATCTAGAAATAGCTAAACGACATACATATAAAAAATTAGTAGCGGTAAACATTTGTGTTTCTTTGAAATATGCTCTATATGATTATCCTGATTTCAGCGAACATAAACACCTTATAGGTTTCTTTTGGATCATGAATGCACTCTCAATATTTGTAGAAAATCCCCAGAACTCAGTGCCGTATTGTAATATACTATAAAAATATGCGTAATATAGAGACTTGGTTGCCTGAAAAATCTTTTCTGATCGATAAAATAGCAAACACTGCCTTACTCAGTTCTTTGTTTTAGTATATGTTTTTCCAGTCAAGGGATGGATCTACATAAAGCAGTAAGAATTTAGTATGTCTGACAGAAATAATTCTACCGTTGATTGAAAATATATTTTTAACATCAATCTTTTTATGTGGCTGGAAAATGATACAAGTAGTCTTCTCCAAATTTAAAACTAATCTACTTGCTGCAAATCAATCCAAAATAGTTTCAACAGTATCTTCAGTTTTTTAAAGTAAACTTATACTTGTCATAATGTTGAAACAAAATAGATAATAAGGGGCCAAGTACTGAGTCTTGAAGTACTCCGCAAGTTGTTAATTCAGGTGATGAATAAATATTTTGAAAGTTTTGATTTTCAGGATGCTGTAGTTCAACTGATAATTACCTATATTTTCAATATAATATAAACCAATCATTTGCTATTCCCCTTATATCATAAAATTCTAACTCTTCTTCTAAGATAATATTATGTTCAACGCAATCAGAAGCTTTAGATAAGTCACAAAAAATACAAAGAGGAATATTTTTTTGCCCAATAATAAAATTTGTTTTCGTGAAAACCGTAGAGTGAGTCTGTTAGAATTTTGTGTTTATTAATATATTTCCAAATCTGTTCCTTAACTACTATTTGTATAATTTTTGTCAAAAAGGTAGGCAGTGAAATTGATGATTGAAACTTTCTACCTATCTCCTTTTTTATGTAATGGTTTCACTATAGCTGAATTTAAAGACTGAGGAAATACTCCATCCTTTAAAGAGAGCTTTACTAAATAGTTAAGTGGGTCTCTAAGAAATTCAATATTTTCTTTAATTAGGGTTATTGGAATGTCATCGTAACTTGATGAATTTTTAGATTTTAAGCTTTCAACGATTTTATATGTCAGAATTCATAACAGGTGCAAAATAAAAAGAATGTCCATTATTAAAATATTTGAACACTTAATAAATTAAAGCTTGTTCAGATTGCGGATTTTCGAGGTACCAGACGGCGCTGGCCACATGTATTAATAATTACAGCAAATTATGAAAAACAGTACCTACAGTTTTATTTCACTATTTATATTACCAATATTCAGTTGCTTTCCAGTCCTTATCACATTATTTCTATAAAATATACAGTTCTGAAATTAAACGGTTCACAGTTTGCTTTAAACACTACACCTTAAAAAGTTAACGGAGTTGCTGAAAATGTGTTAAAACGTAATTTATATGTAAATGTACGGCACTGTTTGTGTTAGAACAAATGTCATCCGGGCAACTATTACTCTGGAATAATTTAAACTGGGTTGACCCAATTATTAGCATATAAATACTATATCCGCAACAAGTCGAAAAGTTACGCAAGTTACGTTTTGGGTATTTTCAATGTAGGGTTCATAAAGGGATAAAAACCCAGCACTATCATTAAGTTAGATCTGCCATTGGATCTGAGAGGGATAATCATATCTGAAATGCAATAAAATACTACACCCCTGTCTCTTATAATACTTTAACAGTGAGTCAGTAACTTTCATGATCAATTTTGCTTCAACCTTTACTTTAGTCTCTTTTAGTGATTTTTTGACTTGCAAGGTGTTAAGTTAGTTGCACTTTCGAATTTTTGTGGCGCTTTGCATGTTGTACTTTTGTGTGAAAAGTAAAGAACATTTATTGGGTTGAATAAATACAATGAAGATTAATCTAGATAATACTATCTGCAGTTAGGGTTAACTATGACCAAATACAAAAATTTTAACCACGTGCTCAGGGAGACCTAAAAGACAATAAAAAATTATTTCGGAATTCTAGCTTAAAAAATGGGGTAAAACCCTCTTTTCCCTCGGAATATCGGCGCCTATGAGAATCAATTACCATCCGAGAGAGCTAGATGTGTTAACTACCATGAGATCGTCTTTTCCAGCGTTGTCAAATGTAGAAACGAGGAAAATAAACATTTTTATGAATAATAATACCTAAGTACTTGACAGATAACAGTAACAGTTAATCCAGTTGTATCTAGTATTTTGCATTCGTTCTTCGTTCCTTCGTTGCACACTGCCAGATTAAATTTTCACACATTGCAGATCCTTCATAATTATTATCCACTAACATACCCAACATAAACTCTTTTATTTAATTACTATCAAACGGTTGAAATTAAAAATTCGTCACTAACTGTTCTAAACTAACCAAGAATATTGCGTTGCTAGTTGCATACTCTTCAAACAACATGGTTAAAGTTCAGAACATAAGAAATTATTCTAAGGGTTCAAGAAACATGTTTACAGAACACTGCACACATCTTGGGATGTTATAGTTTAAAATATTACTAATAATCGTATGCAAACATCGTCGATTATTGTTAATATTGTTGCTATTATTGGTATTAACCGAACTTAATTTCTCAACAACAAAAAGTTTAAAAATCTATCGAAGTAAAGTACACCTTGCTGTAGTATCCTACAGATGCCGACATCAGATGCTGTCAAAAAATATCGCATACGGTAATAATTTTTCATTACTTGCTTTTCTCAAATTTAATTTTTTATTTTTTTTTGTGTATTTACAAACATGTTGTATTCAAATGCCTAGATGACAGATAACAGATAAGGTGCTGATTTATGAGAAGTGCATATTATCGTGTGTAGCAGCGTCATATCGAAAACGTTTTCCGATTAGACAAAATATTATGCTGAATTCTCTTTGAACCACATTGATCAAGTGTTGTAATATTTTGGCGGTAAAAGTGTGGCAGTGTCTTTATGTATTTGTGTACATTTGCGTGTATTTTTGTGTTATCCTTTATTGTTTTTCTCGACGAAGGTAATCCAAATGGTCGTGATTGTCGGATCTAAGTACCTCGCTTTAAACAAAAACGGTCGAGAGAATGAGAGATTCTCAGCAACAAACATTTTTTCAATGAGAAGTTTTAATTTAAAAAAGTAAGAAAACAAAATGATTCAACATTGCTAAAATTTCAAATATCAATCCTGGAAATAGATATCAGTAAGGCAGTAAGGCAGATGATACCATATCATGTTTCTCATTAAATCATTAAATAATAGAGGTAATCTACATTTTGTAAATTGTTCTTTGACCTGTCACTACCTTTGACACCTTTGACTTTGGTTAAATATACTTAACCTCGCGGCTGACAGAAGACCAGTGACAGTGAATATAGTTTTGAACCAAAAAAACAATCGTTTTATAAATAAATTTGGAAATTTCTTGAAGACGATTCCGTTAATTCTTATTTTTCTCTATTCCCTCTTATAATATTTGTACTTAGTCATAGTTAACCCTACAATATTTGTGAAACTGAAATATAAAAAATACCAACAAACCCCTTGCGCCGAATGGGGATAAATAAAGAAGTTGATTTTACAAATTTTACACATTATAGTAACTTGCGTTATAAATCCGGTAGGTGACTTATTACAGTACTAGTTCGGAATGTAAACGAATTCTGTTATAAGGCCTAACGGAAGTCTATGGTATATAATTTTTTATTTCATATTGTCTTTATAATATTTTTTGAAATGAATAAAAAGTTATTAAACTTAAAACATATTAGTCACTGTCAAATAAAATAATATTATCATTTTTTAAACATTTGTATTATGGAAATTTTGTACGAGTTTGAAATAAATCCGCAGAAGCAATTAATCCAGAAAAATTAATTTTTCCAATAGAGGTACATACAATCCTATAAAGTATTAATATAATTCCATCTTAAATAATGTAAAACATTAAATAGGTTGCTAGCAACACACATTATGACATCAGCTACTATAATGGTCCATTTCTCGGTCGCAAATGACTCCGGGAAACAGTCGCTTAACAGAAAGTATGAAATAAAGTTCACTTTACAAATCTGTCTTTATTTTCGTTTTTATCAAATATAAATGCAGTAAACCTCTATTTAAAAATTGTCATTTCAAACTAAAAAGTGACACTATGAGCATATTCGAATGACCTTTGAGTTTAAAAACGCACATGCGACATGTCAGCAAGTTATGGACAACGTAGTGAAAGAGTTATATACAATCTATTTCATCTACATAAAAGGCATCATTATAAGGAACATATTTAAAATTAGGAATTTGCATTAAAACTATACTGCAAGCCAATCTGAAATATGACTAGACAATTTTTTTCTTTATTTTAGTGTTACTGTGTTTTAGTATTTATTGTCGAATGAAAATTGGTATGAAATAAAGTAAATGTTTGCTCTTTTTAATTTTTACAGTTCACGAATGTTCTAAATAAGGCTCTGAAAAATTATTGATACCTCTGTGATATCCAATGACGCATAACATGATTTACCAACTTTTTTATAACAAAGTAACTTCACGCTAATGCCACGGGATTAAACCGTTCACCGCATTTCAGCGTTTCAGCACATCACAAATATAGGTAAAGAGAGTCGAATAAAAACTGGCAGATGGATCGGTAACATCAGGCACGGGTTGTATTTTGCTTTGATATTTAGGTCAAGGCAACACTCCGCCATCAAAATTTCAAATAATGAAATATTCGTTTACATTTTTCAATGCCCCAATAATAAAAATGGGGTAACTTATTGGGTTTTACATCATTTTAAAATTATTTCTCTATAAAGATTATAGATATTTATTTTTAACTATGTGATATGTTGTGTTGATATGATTGTGTTCATGATGATTCTAAATTATTTGTTGATTTTGCCTGTTAAAAAATTAAAACAGTTTATAACAATATCACATTTTTTAATTTGGTTATAATGTGCATTGTTTCTATATACACACACGGTGGTTCTTAACCTATACGTATAAATTTGGTAAATAAGAGGTGATGATTGATGCACATAACTATTTAGTGTTAATATGCAACACATCATATAACTCATAAAATATGATATATTTTTAAAAGATTGGTTCTTGGCTGTTTACACAGATACTGCAGTTGTAATTCAATGCCGGTAGGGGCATTAGTTCGCGGAGTAGTTGTTACCTGCAGTATCATTTATAAATCAGAAAGTATTTTCATAAATATAATTAGTCGCTCTTTCAAATATGAATTAATATCTATTACTTCCGTATAAACTAGAGAATTTTATATTAAGAATTTTATCATCTAGTAGCTTTACGGAAATCTTAACGGCATGTCTTATATTTCGGACAATTTCCGTTTCCGTTACCTCTGCTAAGTCTTCTTTTTTTAAGCTAAAATTAGGTAATAAAAAAATTCCTTTAAAATTCAATCGGTCAACAAAGATTAATGTCTCTGTCTCTAATTTCTGTCGAAAATAACGTTGCAAGAAACTTAGGTACAAAAATAATTGATGTGTTTGCAAACAAAAAAGTTTTTGTTTTAGTTTTGACTAAACAGAAAGCATATTTTGTTGTTACAGCATTGGTTGGAACGTTTTATTTTACTACTACCTGAAAAATAGTTAATCAATTCATGTTCATGTTCATTAGGGTATGATAATGTTTCTCATGCCGTATATAATTTTCGCAATGGGCAGTTTCGTGGACAGGTAAAATATGCGTTTTTCTTATTCCAAATGGCTTTCCGGACTGATAATTGTTATGAGTGATTGCCTGTAAACTGCATATATAATATATTTGCTCTGATAAAAGCTATTAGCGATATTACACGGGGGATTGTTGGTTATTAGTGTGAAATAACACAGCGGAATGTTACAATAGAAAATTATTACTTACAAATATATATTTTTTCGTAGTTTACCGTATTTTTGTACACATGAAATTAATTTTATTATGAGGTTTTAGACAAAAGTGTGTAATTTTATTTAAAAGATGTAAATGTACGGTATTGACATTGAGATTCTTTTAATACAGTATGGAGTAATTTTTACATTATTGTATGTTGTGAATAATGTGTAAATTTAGTCATTTTTATGAGTGTGCTTAGGTTTAAATGCTAATGATGAGATATATATATTTTAAACACTCTTCGACTTAGTTCCATTCGATCACTAATTATATTTTCTATAATTATACAAAAATTCAATTTTCTTTAATATTTTAGGTGTACCTACATTGTCTTTCTCCTGGAATGTATCTTCACAGCTTTACAGTGTTTAAACGCAAATTGAAAGTGTATTAGGCACGCATCTAAGTATAAATTGAAATAGCTGCAAATAACTTTCTCAAATCCTAAAGACAAATTAATAAAAAAAGTTGTTCACAAAGTCTAAAAAAACTTCTGTGCCCACAATTTACGAGCCATTCTCTTGCACTTATAAAAACTCCACTAATGCCTAAGAAATGGGGACAGGGATTTGTTTTAGCAGTTTGAAATAAGCTATTAGAATTGCCGAGGGATTCCAACAAGTGTTTGTTCTATATGTATATACATTTATTCTTATGTTAAAATATAAGTTGTGCTACTTTTTTATGTAGTCAAACTGTAATTCCCCTGGTAAGTATAGTTATAATAAATTTAAAAATTTTGTTGTGTATTTGAAATAAATAACTAAGATTAATTTGAATACATATTTGGGTGTAAACATTACAATGACACCTAGCGCGTTTTATTTTAATTGTACATAAACTCATATTTTATCATTACTCTGGAAAAATAATTTCAAAGTAATCTGGTAAACATCCTTTTGATGCAATTTTACCAAACGGTATAACAGAAAAAAATATAAAGGTAGGAACATTTGTTCTAATAAACTATGTCAGGAATAAAAAAAATCAGTAACTGTTTGTCATAGTAATCTGGCTGAAGAGGTTTGCGTGCGACTTATTTTGGGCTGATGAAAAAGACATTTCTTAAGTAAGCTTTACCAACATTCTGTAAATAGCTTAAAAGCCTCGAAAGGAATAAAGACGACTTTGTATTTTACAAAACCATAATAAATGTTTTCGAACAAATATAATACGTTAGATATACCTATACCTATATATCTTAATAAATATTTGTTTTTTAGCAAGTAATAGTTAATGAAAACTTGTTTTTTTTGTGAATATTACTTATTGTTGTAATATTTTTAGAACATTAGCCTTTTCCATTAATGAAAAGTTTTTATTTTTGTTTATTGTTTTGTTTATTATTAATATTATTATTTTAATTTACTTCATCTACATTGACAGTTCGCTTTGAATTACTATGTCATTTTCTTGGAATATACTGACATTGCCCTGTTGTTGTGTCAACCATATACACCCTCAAAAAAACATAATTGGCACAGTGTCACAGTGAAAGTTATTTTTTCTATTTTACTTAGATTTTTGTAAACTCTCTGAAGAGACAACTACGAATTCATTGAAAATTGCGGATAAAAACAACGCCCTTAAACAATTTGCAACATTGATAATCTATTTAGGCTACCAGTTTATACTTATGTCAAAAATGGTTTAAGAAATGAAGACATTTGCTAACAAGAACGCAATCTTTAGAAAATATTGAAGTTATTAGCTAAAGCTAAATCTTTTTTTCAATTGTTCAAATCTATCTAATTTAAAGTTACGGTGTAAAATGAAAAAGCAATGTTTCTATTAAATAGGTTGGTATGCCAAGAGAAAATAATTGTCTTTAGGTTCCATAGCAACCGTAAATGTAGATCAACTGTCAAACTATATGTTCGAATCTTAAGCCGGTCCCAGACGATGTGTCCAACGTTAGATCAAATGTTGCTTCCAATGTTGGTTCCAACGTTGGACACAATTTTCGTCATAAAAGTGTGGCATGTGTGTATAGATAGATAGATATCTTCACGATGGGGTAAACTTTTGTCGCAACATTTGAATTACATGTGGAATCGTCAGTGTCGTACTTATGCTGCAGATTCACAGAACACAGTAAAAAATAAAATACGTGCGTTCCTGGAATGCGTCAAACACACGATTGCTAGTGTGGGTGTGTGCCGAACGATGCTTCCAACGTTGGAAGCTCCTTTGACGCGGTTCAGATTTACCGACAGAAGCCCGAACGTGGCATGTAGCCAACGTTGGACAGATGCAATGCGCCCGGCCACACGATGTGGTAAATGGCGGTGTGTCCAATGTTGGAAGACATTCGCTACATCGTCTGGGACCGGCTTTAGTTTTAATTACATAATGAACGACTGTCTTGTTTTTGGTGAATGCGCTCCCAGCAT